>JAEQBH010007638.1:0-338258 GCA_016808115.1 Tetrastigma voinierianum
GATGGGGCGCACAAAAAACATTTGGAGGGAAAAAGTGTCCGTCGAAATCTAGAATACAAATTAAACCGCCACGGCGAAAGGACCCACTCTCTTCTTGACTTCACGCCATAGCCCGCCGCGAAGAGCTAGCCTGTGGCGACAGAGCGAGCTTCTCTATTGCAGACTAGAAGGTGTGGTCCTAGCTTCGCTTCGCCGCGGCAAACCAGAAAGCATGCTTCATGAATATTTCTCTCTGTAGAGGCGAAGCAAACTTTGCCGTGGCGGACCAGAAAGTATGGGCACTATGTTTTTACCCTCCACCTTTAAGATTTATCACGTTATTAAATTTAATTACGGTTAGGATGCTCAAAAAGAAAAAAATTTATGTAAAGAAGCAGTCAAGAGGAATCGATATCTGAAGGTTTAGGAAAAAGAAAATCTCCATAATGCTTAAGTTGCCTCCCAGAAGCGCTATGTTTAACGTCGATTGGCTCAACATTCCTACATCCATGTTGTATTCTAGAGGAGCTGGGAATGTGCGCAGCCGTAGTGCTTTCAATCTCTACTGAGGCGGTTGGACTATTTTGGCTACCATGCCTTTGATCTTCTGGGCAACTCATTGTGCAACACGAGATTTACCTCGGGTGTTTACCACTTCACCTTGCAAGATCTCTTTGGGTAGAGGACCGAGGTATCTTTGTTAAGGTAGTCATATGGGAGCTTCATGGGCTGAAATACATGAAAGGTGATCTCATCTTCTAGGGCTCTCAATTTCAGTTCTCCTTTTTGCACATCAATCAGTGCCTGCTCAACCTCTAGAAGTAAACACCCGGTATGATGGTATTCTTTATCTTCTTCCATATCGAGCGATGAAATCATCGAAATATGAACTTTGTCCACTTTGGTAGAGCGTCTTCTATCACCCCACAAGGTGTTTCGGTGACCTATGCATGGCCAGGTGTGACGTAGTTAGAGCGAGCTTCACCTAATCCCAATCGTCACGAATATAGATAGGCATGAGGTTAATACTTGCTCCCGGATCACCTGAGGCCTTCTCAAAGAGATAGATTTCCAATTGTGCGGTATGAGTAAAACTACCCGGGGTCTTTCGGCTTTTGTGGTAGTTTTCGTTGCGGGATGGCACTCCTCCTCGGTGAGGGTTTCTTTGTCTCAAGTCGTGATCTTCTTTTGTTGAAGCGAGTATCTCTTTCATGAATTTCACATAGCTGGGCATCTTCTCTAGTGCATCAGCAAAAGGAATGTTGATGTGGAGTTTCTTGAACACCTCCTGAAATTTGGTGAATTGCTTATCCAATTTTCTTTTTTTCAGATGTTGAGGGTACGGGATTGGGATAGTAGGTTTAGTCATGTTTGTCGATCATAACCTACTGTTTCTTCATCCAACTTTTTCGATGAAATTTGTTCCCCACACTACCTTATCGATCGCTAGGTTGGATTACTTCTGCATCTCTGCCTCCACTATCAACGGTGGCTACAGTCTTTGCTAAGTTCTTTGTCACTCCTCAATGTGACAGCTTTTACCCTCTTGCCTCGGGTTCACCTCAGAATTACTCGGTAATGCTCCCCTCTGCCTCTCTGTTAACAAATTGGCCATTTGGCCCATTTGCACCTCTAAGTTTCTCAATTGTGCTGCCTGATTGTTCAATTGGGTGGTCTGGCTTTGCAAATTTGCCTTTGTCTCATTCATAAAGGCGGTGTGTGAGGTGAGCATTTGTGAAAGTGCTTGCTCCAAGTCTACTTTTTTCTCAAGGATTGGTTCATTCACTCGGGGTGGTGGCATGTTAATAGACTACTCCTCAACCATAGTGATTGATGCGATTACCTTGGTTACCTACATGCGACTACATTCGACTCGATTCTACGGTATCTGTTCGATACGTGCTCCATATTGCCCTTCTTTGTGGTTGATTCTGCGAGATTCACATATTGGGCTTGCTCTCTTATCATGCGCCTAAGCGACCTCCATAGTCTTTGTCTTGTCCACCCTGAGATTCAAAAATTTCCCACGGATTATACGAGATAGCATTCTAGAAGGGCACTGTTGTTCTGCGGCCTATTTAGTTAAGCTGTGCAACATGATTTACAAGGTGCGCCAGAATCTCTGTATGCCTCCTCTGCGAGGGTTTCTGAGTCTTTGATCTATCTCTAGGCCACTAAGAAGTATTAGTAGTTGTATCCTCTAGATCTACCCGCCTTCAGCTTGATCGTGGTTTAACTGCAGTACCTCCTGGCGGCATCAATGATTGTCACGCTGGTCGCCAGACCATTTGTAGAGCGTATGCACCTACATCCATAGTTAATCTATGATGTGGGCACCTTCTCGATGAGCTCTCATGAAATGTCTCCCAACCCGGTTAGGTTCTCCCCCTCAAAATTGTCTAAATAACCACATTGTTTCTTGCACCAATTGAGCTGGCTTTTCGAGGTGGGAAAATTTTGGTCATAAATTCTTGCACCAAGTCATTCCATGAGGTGATGAAGTCTGAAGTTAATTTGTCAACCAATGTTTAGCCAGATCACTAAGTGGCTTGATAGAATAAACTGCGATCACAGTGCTTCTTCAGTTTTACCCCATTATATTTGACCGTTATCCTGAGACCTCGATAAAGTTAGTCAAATATTGCATGTTGAGTTCTCGATCGATAACCCATGGAACTAGATATTATTGAGCATGCAAGATCCTCCGCACAACTCAAGTTGTTCTCTGTATAGGTGGTAAATCGTATAGTGGCTTAATTCTTGTAGATAACAACGAACTCCTTAAAGACATATGCGGATTATCAGTTGTCTGAGAAGGGTGTAGTGGCCAAATTTCTATAGTTTTTTCCATTACATTTCACATGGCGGTTTTTATCCCCATCATAGATATGTCATGCATCCTACGGATCTTTGCATGATTCATTTGAGATTACATGGGTCTCTTTCATTAATCGATCACGATGTCTGGATTACGGTTGAGGATCAAATGGAAACAATTCCCTATGATCTTGTCTTTGCATACACTCTAAATAATTTCTTGTAATCACAAGATAAGAACGAAACCAAATCACAACACAGATGCAATAAAGAAGAAAACATGGACCCAGTAAAAGTAAAAAGAAATTATCAAGAAGTGAAGAACTAAAAGCAAAATTGATCCAAAGTACTATCTATAGCACGATTGTAATTATCAACACTGGCTTCTCCCGACACAAAAACAGTGAATGGAGTAGTGAGTGTGTGAAATTAGTGGAGCGCAAATGCGTGTGCGCATGAGTGCGTCGAGGTTGGCGTAGTGTAGTGGTTAGTCAAGTGTCTTTCCCTCGAAGAGAAGCATGCTGACTACTGACTAAATGATCTTGATAATATTTGGATCTATTCCAAAAGAGAATTGCGACTAAATTACTTAAATTAATAAAAACCTAAAATTGAATGTATTGAATTATATTGATGATGAGAAACCTAGGGTTTTATCGTCTCCTACCACTCTTGATATATGTCAATTCAATTAAGGGCTTATTGAAGTATACATATGAGTTATGTTGGCGGGTTGATCTTTCCTACAAGATATTCTCTAGAATATATTTGCCTATCTCGCTGAGTGAGATGCATTAAATCTACGCCTTAATCCTCGACTGCAAGAAAAGCTAGAAATGTGCAAACCACAGTGCCACACTTATGATCTGGAATATCTCTGTTATAGCCGACTACCCAGTGTTGCTTTAACCATGTCCCTAGAAGTTATCTTCTCTCGATCTCAAACTCCCAGCTTTAGCATGTCACGGTTGGCCAGACAATAACATGTAATTAAACCCATAATTAAAGCAAACACATGAACTCATATTAATAATCAAATAAGCCAAAACCGAAAATCAATCAATCAAATTGTGGTTAGGGTTGGCAAAACCCTAGAGAAAAGAGTTAGTTCATCATATTATTCATTACAGCTTGAATAATTCAAATCATGAAGTGGGTTAAAGGAAAGACTACAGAAAAATATGTCTTTGCGATCTATCCCGAATCCATATATCTTGATCTCTCACTCCTGTATCTCCTCCTTCTTCCCTATCCGAAAATCTCCTTTGCTTCGAAATTACTCCCCTTTTATACCTCGAGGCCATCAGCCAGCTAAGGTTTTTTGATTCCGTAATGGAAGGGAATCTCGCTTATGCGACAAACCGGGAGCCCCCTTTGATTTTCGGCTTTCTAGTTCGATTCTTGAGAAGGGGTCTTCGCAGCTGTGAGGCAAGTAACCCTTTTATGCTGCCTTTTAGTCATTTACATACGCTACATTTTCGTCTTTTAGTATGCCCTTTTGATCCAACTTTTCCATATTCTATAGAATAATACTATGGTATGAGGATTAGCATAATATTATTGATGAAAAAGTATGAATCATCATTTTAGCTATAAAGAACACCGAGAATTTAACTGAAATGCACGTATGATTCATCTCGATCACCATCCGGGTAAGGAAAATGTGGTGGTTGATGCACTCAGTCGAAAGTCACGAGGAATACTAGCCAGTATAGCTTCCAAGGAGTGGCAGATGCTCGAGACTATAGGACAGTTTGGGATATAGTACAGTGATTAGGCTTAGGGAGATATAGGAAGTTTGGTGGCTATGCCTTTCCTACTGAGCAGAGTGATTGAGTCCCAGGGACAGGACACATAGTTGGTGTCTATCAGGGACAAGGTACAGTCCGGTACAAGTGATGAGGGTTGGGCCATTCATACAGATGGTAGTCTTTGAACATAGAAGGGAATGATTACGGTTCTACGGTTGGCGGTTGAGGAGATCATAGGGGACCATTGCTCGGTTCTGCGGTGCATCAATTAGCACGAAGATGTACCATGATCTTTGTCACTGGTATTACTGGAGTGGGATGAAGAGACACGCTAGGGACTTTTCTGTTGACGATGTCTCATGTGCAGCGGAGTAAAGTTGAGCACGGAAGGCCCGGTAGGGCTACTCCGACCATTAAGAGGTAGCAAAATGGAGTGGGAACATGTCACGATGGACTTTGTGAACTCACTTGCCCGCGGATGAAATGCGAACCGATGCGGTATGGGTGACCAGTGGACCGACTCACTAAGTCGGCACATTTCTAAGCGGTCGCGAATGGCCTTCTAAGTTGGAGAGTGCAGAAGTTGTATGCGAGGAGGTAATTAAGACCGTGAGTGCCGGAGTCTCTATTATGTAGGACATAGATCACAGGTTTAACTAATTTTTGGAAGAGTTTCCAAGATGGCCATAGGGACACGATTGATGATGAGCATGCTTTTCATCCTGGAATTGATGGCGGTCGGAGGGGACCATCGGTGTTAGAGGGCATTACTAAGGCAGCCCATCCTGAGATCTCAACGGTAGTGGGAAGAACATTTTCCCTTAGTCAAGTTAAAAGCCTATAACACTTGATTCAGTAGGCGGTATATATATATGGCACCCTATGAGGCTTATGGGAGGCCATGTCGATCTCGATTTGTTGGTGGTGGGAAGAGATCCTGCGGTTGAATTTGATAAGAGACACCTCTAAGAAGATGGATTTGATACGGAAACGTCTTCTCACGGCTCATAGTTGACAGAAGAGTTATGCCGATAGACGGCGAAGACCTTTGAAGTTTGAGGTGGGAGATCATGTTTTCTTAAAGGTTATGCCTAAGAGAGGAGTGATCTCGGATTCGTGACGAGGAAAGCTTCTCATTCGAGATATATCAAGCCCTTCGAAATTTTCGAGAGGTTAGGTATAGTTTCTTCTGCAGTTGGCATTACCACCCAGGTTGCTCCAGGGTGTTCACGACGTATTCCATGTCTTCATGTTCGGGAAATACACTCCAGATCCAACTAATACAGTGGATTGGGGTGAGCTTGTTATTGATGAAGATGGGACCTTCGAGGAGGGACTAGTGTGTATGTAAATGTATCGCGAGACCCGGGGTTTTGCGGTCAAGGCGTGAAGCTAGTGAAGGTGTAGTGGCAGCACCGAGGAGTGGAGGAGGCAACATGGGAGAGTAAGGACACGATGCGTGTCGCCTATCCTTTCTTATTAGAGAATGAAGGTACATTGTTTAGTCATTTGGTAATTAAATGACTGTTGCATATGCATGTGCTTATGTATGGGTACGTGTAGGAATTTTAGGACGAAATTTTTTTAAGGGAGAGAATATGCAAACCTGAAAATTTGAAAAAATTCAAAATTTTGCGAAAAGACAAAAGCAGTGAATTTTGGAATAGTCCAAGAAAAATGAGATTTTTCTAGATTCGGATGATAAAATGTATCGTACCATTGGAATCATCTCGTGAAATCTAGAACCCCAATCGAATTTCGTCAAATTCCGAAACTGTCGGAATTTCACATTTTTCGAGAAAACCGGGAGAAGGATGAATAGAGGTGCCAAATGCTTTCAAGGAGGGTATTTTTGGAATGCAAGTATCACACTCATAAGCTACATGTGATTATGTTGAGGGAGGAGGACATGTGGGGGGGTGATTCACCCCCCACCGATCATTAAGCTATAAATAATACCACAAAAAGAAAGAAAGAGCAAAAAAATAAAAGGAGAGTGGAGAAGGAGAAAGAGTAGAGTAAGGAAAATGGGGAGGCTATGCATGAGAGAAGCAAAATTGAGAATGCGGATCATATTTTGGGAAAAACAAAAAGAAAGGAAATAAAGAGAAAAGAAAGAGGAAAGAAAGAAGAAGGAAGGAAGAAATGAAGAAGAAAGAAAATAGAGGAAGAAAAGAAAGAAGAGAAGGAAGGCTGAACCAGCGTCGATGCGATGGTGGACACGATGACTCAAGTGGAACTATCTTTACGGTAGGTGTCTTCTACCTCCGGTTTGTCTACACTGACATTTAGCGTGTCCTACGGGTTTCGTCCGTTTACGAATGGGTATGTTGTATGGTTGTTTATGATTGTGGGATGGTCATGGACGTTATATGAGTTCTCGAGACCCGCGAGGCTAAGCCGGCATCCGGGCTGAGAAAATCTAAGAATTAGAATGGAAAGCGGCAGCGTGCAGATTTCGCACCACCTAACGAATCGGTAGTGCCAACTTCGAACGGTCATAACTTTCTCGTCTGAACTTCAATTTGTGTATTCTTAGACTCTACGAAAATCTTGTGAAGTCTAGAATTTAATAAGATGAAGTGCTTAGCCAAACCGTGGGCTGAGCAATGTAAATTTTGGAGTCACGGACAATGGAAAAGATCGTTCTAGTTTACGAACTTCTGTTTTGAATCGGGTTATCTACGAAATGTTCGAGGCATATGACTCGAAGCGGGAAAAAAGTTAAATTTCTAGACTAAGGTATAGATTTTTCGAATATGTATGGCCGGACTTATGGTCGAAAATGGAAAATTTATGTGAAATGTTTTTGTGTGTTATTGTTGGAAATTTAATAACATGATGAATATGTGTATGATACGTTAATATATGTGTATTTAAATGTATTAACATGAATGGATGTGAATTGTATATGTTTACATAGTACTTGGCATAAAGTACGATTGAGTAGAATGTTCCATGTAAGGTGCATCATACATGTAACATGAGAACATGCAGTGGAATTAGCATCGCATATGCATAGGGACATCACATTATATTGGATGTGTGTGCATGGGTATGGTCATTCATCATCATTGTTGATAAATGGGTAGTGAGTTCGTACTTTGGATGACGTCCAATGGATGTCTCACGGTTTCAAGCATAAAAAGAAATATACATAATGTGTTAGGCGAGCAAGAAGGTATCACCTCGGGTGAAAATCTTGGAACATTGGTTAGACAGAGTATCCATCGGTTAAAGCCTGCAAAAATGTCGAAAGGTGTAAGAGACCTATGATGTAATCCGAAGGATTACATTTGCCTAAAGAGGCACTAAATTTTTACATTTATCCACGTAGACTTAGATTTGTGTGTGATGGGAGTGGCGGGATGACTGAGTTGGTTGCCAGTGGCACTTGCATTAGGTAATGGAGCCGGTGAGGGCTAGGTACATGGGGCATGGTGAGTCGAGTCTCATTCGCGGCATGTAGACATTAGTAGACATGTGTGTTTGTACTTGGATGTGTGTTTGTTGTGCGACCATTTCATGTGCACTTAGGTGGGGAGTAACCCTTGTAGAAGATTTTCACTACTAGGCTTTGCTCACCCCGTTGTGGGACCTCTTCCAGTCTGAGTCCGGTCTGTGACTGACCATATGGGACCCTTATATGGGATGGAGCCAGGATCTGACTTTGTTTGTTTTGTCTTCATATTATGTCGATATAACCCAAAACATGTATGCCTTTTGGTATCAAGGGACTATAAAGGCGTGATTATAGTCCTATCATATATTTTGTATATTGTAGATTAAATATCTGGGGAATGGGTCTTGACATATGAGACATGTGAGTGTGATATCAAGGCACCCGATATCCATAGGTTTCCGCATGTTGATGGGTTGTCAACGGGACCCCCAGGTTGGGGCATCACAGCCATCTATTCTACGGTAAGCATCATAAAGCATTTTCCTGAATATATATATATATATATATATATATATATATATATATATATATATATTGCATTGTCAAGGGCACGGGTTAGGCGTCATTGTGAGGCTAGAAAGCGTGGTGTGTGAATATACGCTATGTGCGTAAGTGCCTTGTGTCGCCCGACTAATATAGTGTACCAATGGTACGGATGTCACGGGAGGGACAGGTGTGTTAGACCACAAAGATTTGCTTTTTAGATAGTATCCCGAATAAGCGTGTTGTAGAAAAAGGCGTCGAGTGTGTTCAACTAAACTATTGTTCTTGTGAATCCTTTGTGTATTGAAGACTAGGGTTATGTCTCCCCCTGTCACCTTCGATGGATTTCTTAAAGATGTTATTATTCAATGTATTTATAATCTGTTGATGGCGGGGTAGTCTTACTTCGAGATATCCTCTCTACGAGGAGTATATCCGCCCTATCTCGTGAATAAATTGAGTATATCTCTATCCCAACTCCTCGATGTTAGAAGCGGCAAATGTTCTACCCTCAAATGCCCACACGCCGGGATCGAATATCTCTATTTACCAAATCAATGAAGAGGCTGCTCTACTCGAGGATCACTGGATAACCTCATCTCTCGAATCCGATTTCGGTATGATTATGCTAATGTTGGCGAGACATCACCATATAATTGAATTATAGATATAAGCGAATGCAAACAATTTATAAACAAATGAATAACGCAAATTCTCGCGATCTTTAATCCATGAACATGTGACGGGTTCAACAACACCTAGATATAAATCTAGAACATCGACTAATGAAATACTAATATGTAATATATAAAACATCAGTTCTATTGTCAAAAACGAAGAAACAATACAAATCACGGGCTCTTCTTCCAAATCGATGTACATTCCAGCATTTCTGATTTTGGTGCCTTACTGATCGATGCGTTTTCATTACCCCGAATCCATACCACATTTTTCTTTTAATCGCTGAAAAATGCAGAGAACTCGCGGCGTCGCGGCGTTGAGGCGTCGCGGCGTTGAGGCGTAAGCGGCGTTGGGCGTCGCGGCGTTAGCGCTGTTGACTTACGCGATGGATTGACCCAGCGTCGCGGCGTTGGGGCGTCCGCAGCGTGGGGACGTCGTGACGTTGGGACGTCGCGACGTTCCAGACATCTTCCTACAATGCCTCCTTCTGCTCCAAAATTGCTTCCAACAGCTGCCTTTTTGCTCCAATCCTGCATCAACACCAATCACCAACTCAGGTATCCAGCCACGAAAAACTATTAAATTAAATATAAAATAAGCGTGAAAATGAAAGGTAATGTGGAGTATAATATGAGTGTTTTAAGCCTCCATCCACACTAAACAGTTTCTTGCTTGTCCCAGGAAGCAAGGCCGACTCTAAACCCTAACACACATCTATGTACTAAAGTCTAACACGAGGGTGTGATGCACAGAATGAATGCTGAAAAGTAGAGGGTCAATTGGAGAGACTCTGCTTCTTGGCGTTTTGTTTGAAGTTCACAGGATGCGCACAGGTGTTCGACTTTCAGAAGAACTAGGTTGAAATAGGTAAAAGTGACTAATTGCCTCAAATTCCATAATTAACCTTTCCCAGGACTATGTGCGTCGAGATGAATGACCTCTATTGTATACCTGAGTTAGACACCCCGAACTTGGGATGACTTGCCTAGTTAGGAAAAACTAACTCACGAAAGGATAAGGCACCGTTTTCATGCTAACCATAGCTACTCATAACAGCGAACAAACTAGTGCAGTAAGTTCGTAGAATTGTTCATGTAGCGGGGATCAGTGTGACTCCTACGAGTTAGTTAGAACCTTAGGGCATTCGGTTCCCCTCGAACTTCACCCAGAACATAGCTAAACCTAAGGCCCCTAGGCGTAGAGACTTCCATGTCTTGTCCCGCCTGTGGGCCTGGTGGGGAGTCAATGACTCCAGGCCGAGTTGGCTCGGGGCATTAGGCTGAAAGCCCCTCGGGCTGTGCCGGGATTCAGGCGGGACCCACTTATTGTCTAAATACTCTTGTCTCTTTTTCTTCCTCTTTTTTTTTTTTTTTTTTTTAATTGGGGCTCGATGGCAATCCTCTTTTTGTGTAGGTGTCTCATCACTTAGGTGGTTAGCATCCCCAGGTTGTTAGACATTAGTTGGTCTCGGCACTTATGCATACCCTGAAGGTCATTAGTGTGTGAATGTGATAGGGTAATTGAGAAATGGTTTCTTGACTACCCGGAAGTGGTTCACTAAGCCCTCCACCTATTCAACCTAATTACCGAGCATCAAACATCGTATGCATCCGTCTTCCCATGCCCATAGTGGATTCGGTCCAAAATTGATCTTTGACTCACAACATGGCACACATACACAAACGACCTACACATGAACCCACTACGTATAGAGATGAACTAACACAAACATAAACAGAAAATTAACACATAACTCCACACAAAACTCAATATCCTAAGATGGGTAGTCCTACAAAAATAAACTACGTATAGAAATGTAAACTAACATGCATGAATGAAAATAATAAGCAGCCATTTTTCAAAAAACGTAAAGAGCGAATCTCTATGGCTTAGTATCACCCACCCCAAACGAGATATCGGTGTCCTCAGCGATAGAAAAAACGAGTTGAGGTGAAGAGAACTCCCCTGGGATCAACTGCGGTGGTGGCGAGGCTGGTGGAAGAGCGGCGAGCAAGGCGGAGCTGGAGGCTGGCGCCGGAAGAATAGTGGCTGGTTGGCGACCACGATTACCCACATCATTTCGAAGCGCCTCCATATCCTGTGTGATGAGGAATCGGTGCTCCTAGGTCTCGTCCTAGAATGCGTCAAAGCGCTCAGTAAGTGAGAGCACCGGGTCCTCGATATCGGGTGAGGGACTGGAGGGAGCTACCTCCGTAGGCTAAGGTGGTGGTGGTGGTGGAAGGGGATGGGGCAGGGTGGCTAATGTCACTCACAGGGATCGCCCGGGGAGTCCAAAACCTAGCGATGGGCATGAAGCTCGTCCTGTACGGGCTCATGGCCGGAGTCGTAGGCCCCCTCAGGTCGCGGGACACCCGGTTTGTCCCTCTTGACAGATATGGCTTTAATGGGGTGTAGCCACGTCTCATTGTCGTCGAGGGGCACCCCGGCTCGTTTGCATAAGCCAAAGATGAGGAAAGGGTGCAGATTCATTTTTAGGCGTCCGGTTGCAAGGATAGCATCACCATAGCACACTTGACATCCAAAGGTATATCTGTAGATGGCATAGTTGACGGGGCACGCTTGGGTGTCACTTCACACGTTCGTCGGCGTGAATAAGGCGCGACGTGTAAAGTGATGCCGGACCTTGGGTATAAAGGCCAAAATATTTGGCCTTGAAATGGGCGCATGGCCCTCATTATTAGCTTCCACTCACCCACAGGCCATTGAGTCGATAGAATGACCTCGGGGTAGTCGGAATGCTCGTAAGCCGTCAGCGACTCGAAGGGACATGATCTAGACTATAATAACTATTGATCGACTCCATGGCGAGTGGAGCCAATACTCCCGGACTTTCTTAGGCATTGGGAGGCGAGATTGAGCGTAGAATTCTACCACACTCACTCCTTATTTGGATGAGGTGGTTGGCAAAGTGTCCCGCCATCCGCACTTGTGATCGTCTTACGGAAAAAATCATCGAGTGGTGAAAAGCCCTTCTCCTTGATAAAGAGCGGTTCTTGCATATGGTCTAGAGCAAGTCGGCTGACACCACATTCACAAACCTCGCGATATCATAATTTGGGGTCGGGTCCTGTGGGGCCAGGCCCATAAACCCAGTGAGTAATTCTGCTTTTCGGACATAGGAAGAAGGACTCGGATTACTAATAGGGTATGGCGAGGAAATAGCACCAATATGGCACCCCCCAACTGACCTAGACAATACAACAAACACTTACACTGCACTATACACCCTAAGGGTGAGGAGCCAAGGCGGGCAATGAGACACCGACAGGCGTGGGACACTAACCACCGACAAGACTAAACTAGACACAATGAGATTTGGCTTTCTCAGGAAAAAGGGACACTGCGTGTAGTGTGAGTAAAGGGGGTAGGGGGCGATACGATGTTGGGAGTGGGGAGTGGTGGGAATGTTCGTGTGGATGAGTCTTTGGTAGTGTGCGGCCCGAAGGTGTCGAAAAGCAAAAGCGACCTCCGTCGATTGGGCGGGGTGATTCGACAGAGGTTGGAGTGTCTTGATGGGCGCGAGGAGATCTGGAGTTCGGGCGAAACTAGATTAGGGTAGAATAACAAATGAAGGATTTGGGACTTAAAGCGGAGACAGCGTCGCGCGGCGTTCGGGGGCCGCATCGCGGCGTTAAGTAGGTTTTCAAGCGTCGCGGCGTTGGGAACGTCGTGGCGTTCGGAGAATAGTAATAGCGGCGTCCGCGGCGTTGTATACGGCGTCGCGGCGTTCGAAGTGCAAAACTAACGTCGGCGACATTGGATCTCAGAATCGCGGCGTTCGAAAAGCTTGCTAAAAATCAGTAATAGCGGCGTTGGAAATCAAGCGTCGCGACGTTCGAAGTTCAAAATGCGCGTCGCGGCGTTCGGAAAGTCACAATGACGTCGCGGCGTTGATGCGTGCGACGTTACAGCGTCGCGGCGCGAGTCAGCGTCGCGGCGTTACGGAGAAAACCGGTGGCACGAAATTCATTACAGGTTTAAGGTAAAAGACACTCCCCTCCTGCGATTATTGATCTCTGGACCTCTGTCATGCGCTACATTAACGGACGTGCCCCAGTACTTTCGATCGTGAGTCTATGAATAGGCGGTCGAAAAGAGATGCCGATTATGGAGAACGTAAAACATAGTAATTTTAAACCAATAATTTAAACCATAGAAAGGGAAAATTTCAAGAAAACTTGGGTTGCCTCCCAAGAAGCGCTATGTTTAATGTCGTTAGCTCGACGGCCCTGAATCTCAATGTGCTCGGGGACTCGAGCTCTTATATTAGCTACGTACTTGATGATCACGGTCGGAGGAATGATACGCTTATCATGGAACTCGCCTCCCAAATCACGGTTTCAACCATTGGGTGGTGACGTGAGCGATGCCTTTCTCGGAGATGTGTAACCTCTGCCCACGCCCATGTGAAAGACTTTGGTCAAGCGCCAAATGGCTGGACCATCTAGACTTCAATTTCCCAGGAAGAGTTTTGGCGGGAATTAAAGCAGAGAACTTGTTGTCACATCGTGAACTCCTTCACCGGTGATGTGTTTATCATGCGGACTTTGTCTTTTCCTTGTAAATGCGGGCATTTTCATAAGCTTCGTTTCTGAATTCATACAGTTCCGAGTTGTAGCATTAGCCTCACCGGCTAAGCGCCTTTGTCCATATTCAGCTGAGAGTTGCCCGAGTAGGCTCGATGCTCTAATTCCGCCCCGGAAGATGCGCGAAACTTCTGCGCCCACCGCAGTACGAGCGACATACCCGAGGAGTTTTAAACGTTGTGCGGTATGCCTAAAGTGCATCTTCGATCTTTTTAAACCAATCCTTCCTGGAACTGTTAACTGTCTTCTCAAGAATAGACTTAATTTCTCAATTTGACACCTCCGCTTGCCCATTTGACTATGGGTGATATGCAAGAGATGTGCGATGATGCACCCCATACTTTTGTAAAACCTTGTCAATCACCTTATTGCAGAAATGAGTACCATTATCTATGATCAGTGCTCAAGGGGTTCCAAATCGTGAGAATATGTGGCTGCGAAGAAATTGAGCCACGACAGCATCGTTAGTGCGAGTTGAGTGCTTGACCCACTTCGAAACACGATGCGCCCGGTAGAATGTACGGGTTGTTGTAAGATGGAAATGGTCTATGAAATCGGCCCGTAGAGTGTCATACTTCTGCTAGATGTGTTCATCACTGATACCATTCGTTGCATTCCACATGTAGATCTGTGTAGCATCCCCAAATAAGTGTTGATGGCTTTATTTGGAGAACTTTGGGTCTTTGTTCGTTGTAACGAAATGTCGCCTGAGAGTAAAAGTGTAGCGAGTGGTTTAAAACCTTTGTTCATTTCATCTCGGGCACACATCTAGGAATCACTTAGTCGGCGCAATGTACGCTGAAGTATTGGTTCCTCCCGATAAGTAGTGTTTCAAGTGGGCGAAAAACCTGCACTACGGTTGATAGTTAAATTCCGGAGGGACTACCTTGGCCACCAAATAGACCATGTCACCAAACCATGGAGCGCCCTCTTGTCCTCAATAGTAGAGTTTCTCATAAAATGCGTCATTCACTTGAACATCATCCTGCCGCTCCCGATCGTGAAGATGGTCACCGCCTTCATTTTGGTGCCTTTCTTGTACTAATCTCAACATCAATTCTTGCGACAAAAGAACTCAGGATTAATCGGGGTTTGAAGTAACCTTAGTCATCAGTATTTAATGGCGGAATGATCGATGTGGACTACTACCTTGTTACCAATCAGATAAGGCCTGAATTTGTCAAAGGCAAAGACAATAGCCAACAGTTCTTTCTCTGTAGTGGCGTAATTCAACTGAGCATCATTCAAGTTCTGCTGGCATAGTAGATTACTTGGAAAATTTTCTCTCGTTTACGCGTGCGCTGACGCAAAATCGCTTGCATCACACATAAAGTTCAAGGAAAAGACCAATCACGGAGCCACGACAATGAAATTTGAGATCGACTTATCCTTGACAGCGAAAATGCGGCCAAAACCTTTGAATCAAACTCAAATGGGATCCTTGGACGAGAAGGTTGGAAACGGTTTTGCGTCCCGAGGAGAAATCCTTTATGAAGCGCCTGTAAAATCCAGCGTGCCCTAAAAAGCTTCTAATCCCTTTTACTGATGAGGGTGGAGGTAACTTTTCAATTGCTTCAATCTTCGCTCTGTCGACCTCTATCCCTCTTGCTGAAATCCGATGCCCGAGTACAATACCCTCTTGTACCATAAAATGGCACTTTTCCCAATTGAGCACAAGATTGGTCTCCTCGCACCTTCTTGTCTGATCTCGAGTTTTCAAAACCGGTTGTCAAAAGAATCGCCTATCTTTGAAAAATCGTCCATGAAGAAGATCTCGATTGTCTTTCAGCCATGTCTGGAAAAAATGGCCATCATACATCTTTGGAAGTATGGGGCGCATTGCACGGTCGAAGGCGTACTTTGAATGCGAGAATGCCCATACGGACAAGTGAATGTCGTCTTCTCACGATCTTCGGGGCTATAGCAATTTGATTGTAAGTAGGAATATCCATCCAAAGCAATAGTATTCATGGCCAGAAGCTATCGATCCGGTATCGATCAAAGCGGTAATAGGGAAATGATCTTTTCGAGTGGCTTTGTTGATTCCAGGCCATCAATACAAATCCTCCACCGGTGGCCCATTCGAGAAGCGAATGTTATTTTCGATTCGATGCGATTGTTCCTCCCTTCTTGATTTTCGCCAGGAACTAGACTTACCCATACCTTTGTAAAATGGGATAAATCACCCCGTTATCTAGCCATTTTAAAAGCGTCCTTTTGGAGTACCTCTTTCATTGTCGGATTCAACCTCCTCTGCGCTTCCACTGAAGGGTTATGTCCATCTTCTAGTAAAATACGATGCATGCGCATAGAAGGGCGAATCCCTTTTAAATCGGCTAGAGACCATCTGAGTGCATGTTTGTGATCTCTAAGGACCCTCAAATAGCCTCTTCCTCTAGTTCGGTCGAAGATCTTTGAGATGATCGGTAGGGTAGATGCTACTCGAGGTATGCATACTTAGTGGCTAGGTAGAGGTTTTTGTTCCATCTTAGGTAAGTTGTTCAGCTAGATGGAACTGGATTTTTAACTCCTTCCTAGATTCGGAAGTATTTTAGCTCTATTGTGTCGAAAGAGAGTCCATCCATTTTAATATATTGTACGCATAAAGCAAACTAGGTTCTCGAGACTCATTCTCAGCTGAGCTAAAAGCCTCGAAAGGAATTCGAGTGAGACCACTTTGGCTCATTTAATAACCTCTCTTATTTACGCCATGAAGCAAGTATCACTTCTGCCCGGATGTCTCACACTTCAAACATTGAACTTGACTTCATCTTTGCCTCTAGATTTAGTTCTCCTCTACGGACATCAATCATCGCTGCGCCGGTTGCGAAACGGTCGACCAGATTATAGGTATTTCTTTATCTTCTTCCATATCTAATACCAATGAAATGCGGGAAGATAAACTTGTCGACTTTCACCTGAATGTCTTCTATTACCCCTCTTGGATGCTTCAAAGATCTGTCGTATTTGAAGTGTGTTGTGGTCGGGGCGGGCCTCACCTAATCCCAAGCGTTTGAAAATTGATAAGGGCATGAGATTAATGCGGCACCCCGTCACATGAGGCCCTCTCCAGCCTGTCGTCTCGGGATAGTGGCTGCACAGGTTCTTGAGCTTTGTGGCGGCTTTCTGTGTGGCACTACGTTCTTGATTAGGTTAAGCTTGTTTGAAATCAGCCAATCTTCTCTTAAGACCAGGAATGTCTTTCATAAATTTCATAAGCTGGGCATTTGCTCGGGCATCGACAAGCAGGATATTAATGTGTAACTTTTGAACCGTCGCCGATTTAGTGAGCTGCTTGTCCGACATGTTTAACTGGAAGCGTTGTGGGTAAGGAATGCGAAATTTGTGCTAGCCGGTAGAGTTTTACGTTGGTATTTCTCATTGAAATTGTTTCCTTATCTGCGTCATCATTAATGCGTTTGGATGACTTTCGATCTCTACTTCCTCTTATAAGCTGGGGATTGCCTTGGTCTCGATTCTTTTACCACTTAAACATAACCTTTGACATGACTCACATTAAAATCTGCTGGTTTATAGGTAGCGACCACAGATGCGGTTGCCTTTCATGATAAGTTTTCCGCTGACCATTTGCTCAGGAGTTTCTGGTGCTCTTGCGCCAGTTATTCTGGCCAGTTTACCTGCTGCCTCTTAACTTTAAGTCACTATTAAAGCGAAGTGGGAGGTCTTTATCTATGTGAGCTTGTTACCGTCCTTTTCTGGGAGGTGGTTCTTTGCTGGTTGATCTTTCCTGTTACGTTATTCTCCATCCATACCGCCAGTTGATACGGCTGATTACGATTCGATTGTGCGCGCGCCAGCGCCCGACTTTGGTCGATAATTGTTTCCCCTATACTTGTCGCTGGCTGGCGTGGCCCGACTCACGATTGAACCTCGACCGCGTGCCCGGATGACTGCTCTGTTTTGGGTTCCTGATTGACACTCTGTGCTATTGTGCTGTCCTCCACAGAATTCACACAACTCCCATGGGTTGGTCTGTATGGCATTCGCAGTTCCTTGCTGTCTATTTAACTGTTTAGTCAGTTGTGCCACATGATTAACCAGATTGTTGAGGACCTCATTATCAGGTGCCACACAGAACTTTCCCTTTGGTGTAACCTTCTCTCTAGGCCAGTTGTATTGGTTGCATCATCTTCTAAGATTTCATAAGCGGTTTGTGGTTTTCTTCGATAGGATCCTCCGGTAGGCGTCGATCCTTTGTTCTGGTCGCGTTCCTCAAGCCATTATAAAAGTGTGGGCTGCGTCCATCTCTGGTCGGTCGGTGGTGTGGGCATTTTCTCAATAGTTCGTGGAATCTATCCCACGCCTCTGCCAAGTTCTCCCGCCACAGTTGTCCAAAGCGTATTGATCTCTTGCACAGATTTGCCGATTTAGAAGGTGGGAAAAATTAGTCGGAAATTTCTACATAAATCGTTCAGTAATGGAATCGTTGTTTGGAAGCTTGTTGGCAATGCTTGGCGCTCTATCACCTAGGAGAGTGGGAATAATCTCAACCTGAGTGCTTCTTCATAACCCCATTATATTTGATCGTATCATAAACTTCAAGGAAGTTGGTCAAATGCATATTCGGGTTCTCATGGGGTAGTCCATGAAACAATATATTCTGCGACATCGCCAATATTCTTACGACTTGAGTTCGAGTTGTTTGCACCGAATGGGTGGTCGTCGATAATACGAGCAATGGCGGAAGTGCAATTCCTCTAGTAACATGAATGGATCATCACAATTTGTATAAATGTCACGGGTGCGTGAGTCCTTCCGGTATTCCCATTTCGGCCTCTCTGTGGTTCGATGCGCTCGATGCGAATACGTTCTTGATGTTTTCCATGATTGCCAGATTTCCTAATCACATTCCAGTTCTATTCTCGTGTCTGTGTAAAGTTCTTTCTGGCTCAGGGTCAAACAGATATTGGTCAACCTGGTCTCGTTGTTGCATGTACTTGCGAAATCTAGCTGATCACACACGAACTGTGATGCAATTACGGCACTTGTAAAAACAAATAAAAACAAAAAAATTTGAGTAATATCTAGTACTTTATTCTCTATATCAATGTAAACCTATCCTGACAGCGGCGCCAAAACTTGACGAGGCCGAAAGCGTGGTGTATGAATATGCGCCTATGTCTTGCGAGTGCCTTGCGTCGCCCCAAACTAATATAAATGTACCCAGTGATGCGGATATCAAGTGTGTGAATTTCAAACTAAACTATTGTTCTTAATGAATCCTTTGTGTATTGAAGACTAGGTTATGTCTCCCCTGTCACCTTCGATGGATTATTTCTTAAGATGTTTAAATTAATTAATGTATTTATAATCATTGATGGCGAGGTGATCTTACTTACAGGAATCATTCTCTCGAGGTATGTCCAGTCGATCTCGTGAATAAATTGGGCCCTTATCTCTATCCCTTCAATTATTAGAAGCGCTTAAATGTTTCTACCCTCGAATGCCACCTTCGAGATCGAATGTCTCTATTTACCAAATCAAGCGAAATTGCTCTACTCAGATCTCTGGATAACCTCATCTCTCGAATTTCGGATTTCCAGTATGATTATGCTAATGTTGGCCAGACATCACCATATAATTGAATTATAGATATAAAGCAAATGCAAACAATTTTATAAACAAATGAATAACATGATGCGATCTTTAATCCGCAGACATGTGGGGGTTGACAACACCTAGATATAAATCTAGAACATCTTGACTAATGAAATACTAATATGTAATATATAAAACATCGGTTCTATTAGCCAACGAAGAAACAATACAAATCGAGGGCTCTTAACCGGATCGATGTCATTTGCGGCTCACGATTCCAGGTGCCTAGTCGATGCGTTCCGTGCCCCAAATCAGCGCCTCCTTTGCTTTTAATGCTGAAAGCGAGAACTTCATAGCGGCGTCGCGCGGCGATTGAGGCGTCAGCGACATTGAGGCGTCGCGGCGTTGGGAGCGTCAGCGGCGTTGCGGCTGTGACACGCGATGGTCGATAGCGTCGCGGCGTTGGGACGTGTAACGTTCGGACATCTTCGCGATGCCTCATGCATACGAGAATTGCTACTTGACTGCCCTTTTTGCTCCAATGCACCTCGTCAACACCAATCACCAACTCGGGTATCGACCACGAAAAACTACGAAATTAAATATAAAATAAGCGTAGAAAATGAAGAAAGGCAGCGCGGGGTATATTATGAGTGTTTTAGGCACTCATCGATCATAATTCCATATTGCATTGTCCCACATGAAGCATTTTTACAAATATATACATACATTTATATATATATATATATATATATATATATATATAAACTAATAAAAATCCTTAATTTCAGCCTTAAATAAGGGAGAATAAACCAAGTTTGCACCATATTACCTACAATTGAGCATAATAAAAAGCCTTAATTTCACAAGAAATGGTCTTCCATTTCAGCCCATTTGTCCCTTGATGATCTATAGTTTCCTCATTATGAGAGAGATTCTTCTAGATGGATCCAATCTATAAAATAATAGTCAATTTAAATATTATTTACAATTACCAAAACATAAGACTTTAAAATATCAACATTAAAAATATACATGTAAATACTCAAAATTAAATATTATTGCTAATGAAAATAAGTTGAAATTATAGTTGAACTCAAAACATTACTAGTTTTTACAATAAACTATTTACACATCATTTCATAAACGCACTAGTGTACGATTTTGATATGTCATAGATTTCAAAGTTTGTGTTGAAGCACTTGTAGGTGCATGTGCATGTGTAGGTGTTGGTGAAGTCGTATGAAGAGGATCAGCAAGTTGGAGTGGTGTTGGTGCCTCTGTATGTGAGGGCGATGCAGGTTAGGTTGCATATGATGACTCTTATGTGAGGAAGAATTAGAGCGTGGTGGGGCGGTGCTCTTGACCATATGCGATGGGCATGCGGATTGAGGTAGGGGCAGTACTAGTGGATTGTGACACAAATGGAATAAGTTGGTGATGATTATTATTTTGTGTAAATCCTTATTTTTCTTAGTTACTAAATTTCCCCATGTCTTCAATAAAGCTATAAATATATAAAAATGGAAATGTGAAAGTTACAATATTAAACAAACATGGTGACCTTCAAGAAAAACAAGCGATCATTACTTGTTTATCATACTTGTTATTCAAGCCAGCAACAAACAACATCAAATCAAAATTCTACAAACAAAAAGATAGTATGATATAAATAACAACTGTAACACATTTTTATCTCTCCATGTTTATAAAACTCATAACATTTCCTCTAAACTTGGTTTTTTAAGACTCTTGATGGAATGGAAGTGATTTGGCAAGAAATAAGCAATATGTTTCCAAAAGAAGCGTCAACCAGATGTCTCATAACACGTCATTGGGAAGATGAATTTTTTTTGTAACATCTGTAAGATCAAATGGTTCAACTCCACCATAGTTGCATTCTACATTCAAAGAGCTTTCCAACGACACCTCCTTGCGCCCGAATCGAGTTAAAATGAAGATTTATGACCGAATAAATTAGAAAGAAAGCAGTTGTTGAGGTAAGAACCTTGTGGCAACCGGAGTCGCGCGGCACACTCTTTAATCACAACCAAAGTAGCAACACGTCTTGTTGCGACACGAGGTCACTAAGCTTGACGAAAACCCACTCTCAACTATAAGCCACGGCTGACAATCCCTAAGTTGGTAGATTCACCATAGAAAAATCCAACAACTAGAACTTTACTAAACCCAACAATCAAGGATCAAAATTCAGCAAAAAAAAAGCGCACCCTAGAATTGAAACAAACACATCCTAGAAAGCTAAATACCTAAAACTCTAAAACTCAAAAGGGCAAGAAAACTCTAAGCTCAAAACTTCGCTACCTAGATACAATGGGACGGCAAAGAAATCGAGCTCCAATGAGCAGTCACTCCTCTATAACAATCGAACAACAAAGAAAACGGCAAGAACAAGTGGGGTTTTGAGGCTTGGCGAGGCAGTGAAGATCCAAGAGTGGGGTTTGGAAATTAGAAATTGAGAAGAAGCGGAGGTGGAAGAATGGAAAGGGAAAGGAATTTGAAAGAAAGGGAAAAGGCAGGAGCTAGTGAGAGGGACAGAGGTTTTGGGGGATGTTTTTAAGAAGTTTAAAGGCTTTCTTCATCTCAAATGTGGAAGTAGTTTTGAGGATAGTATATCAGTGTTTTCTAGAGTAGTATAAAGTGACATGTTATAAATAATTTACTCTCAACATATCTATATATATATGCTCTGTATATATATATATATATATCATATATCATATCACTCTCATTATATGGGTTAATTACATAAATGGTGTGTACTTTTCCATTTTCTATTTTGGTGTCTATTATCTATTTTCAATTCAATTAATAGTTTTTCTATTTTGGTGTATCAACATTTTTGTTCAATTAAGTGCCTAAAATTTTTATATTTTCTGTGTGGTGTCTCAATTTTATTTTGTTCAATCAATTGTCTAAAATTCTTTATTTTCTGTTTTGATATCCAACTTTATTTTTCAATCATGTAGTTTAAAATTTGATTGAACAAAAATAAAGTTGAACCTAAATAGAAAAATAGAAAAGTTGAGACACCATTTATGTATATATATATATATATATATATATATATATATATATATATATATATATATATATATATATATATGTGTAATATAAAAAAATTAAGATGCCTATTTTCCACAACAATAGGTAAATCAATGATAAGCACGGTTTTAAAATATAGGTGGATGATTGTCAATCGATACAGTATACCGGTATCGATAATCGGCTAGGAAATATCACCTATATATATCAGTTTGGGGGGGGGGGGCGCGATATATCCTGTAATTTCGTGTTTTGCGGATATTTTGAAAATTTTCAAAAAAAAAAAAAAACAATATTTGAGGTGGGTGTCTCGTTATGGAGAAAAGAAATGGGAGGAGATGAAGAGATGTGGGAGAGAAAATGAAAAGTCTTTCCTTAATAATGATATCGCTTTATTATGTATTTTTTTAATAAGTACTATCATTAATTATTTGTAGAAAAAAAAGTAGAATGATCAAAGGCGTGAAATTATTATACTTTAATAATTATTATCATTAATTATTTACAAAAGGATGAGAAGATCAAAGAGCGATTGAAATTATTATGCCTCCTTAATAATTACTATCATTAATTATCGCACAAAAATTGGAGAGGCCAAGGCGGTAGAAGAAAATGAAGGGTCTTCCTTATTAATTAATATTATTAATTTTTTAATAATTAATATTAAATTTTAGATTGAAAAAATTTTACATTAAAAAAAATTATTGTGCAAATCCTTAAATACAAACAATTTTTAAAAAAATTTATTAAATGAAATCTTTTGAAATTATTTATAGTATTTTTTCAGACTATACTAAAATATAAAAAATTAGTCATAGTATATAAACGTTTAATCAATTATTTTTTATAAATCATAGAAAAAATGAATTTAATGTTTTTCAAATCTCTAGTGATATGCTCATTTCATATACCTTCAAGCTAATTTTGATATATAAATTGTATATATCTTTAAATTTTGAATAATTTATAAATACGAGTATGTTCGATATAACTGATAAAATCCAGAAGAATCTTAGATATGTCCGTCAAAGTAGATATTTTCATCCTTTATGATAAGTAAGAATAAACATTTTTACCTACTGAATAGTTTTGTAGGTAAATAGTAATAGGTAAGTTGTCGCTAATATTTGCCACAAAAAATTGGCGCTCTATTTACCGACTGAATAGTTTTGTAGGTAAATATTAGTAGGTAAATTGTAGGTAAGTTGTCACTAATATCTCTACAATTGGCATCGATTTCTGGCGAATAGTTTTTGTAGTTATTAGTAGGTAAGTTATCGCTAATATCTCCCGCCAAAAAATTGGCGTTGCATTTACCGACTAAATAGTTTTGTAGGTAAATATTAGTAAGTAAATTGTAGGTAATTTGGTAAACTGCTGAAAATTAATTCTTGTCAATTTAGTATGTAATTTGTCAGTACAACCTTATTTTTACCTACCAAGTTGTATCAATAGGTAAATTAAGTAGGTAAATTGTCAAGTTCTTGTAGTGAAAAAGGAAAATTCTGGACTTTGAAAGGGTGAACTTGAAGGGATCAATGTATAGCAAAAGCCTAGATGATTGAACAAAATGTATGATAAACTAATGTCATCATCTTTAGGATTTACTAACTTCTTTGGAGCGAGACCTTCCAAGTTATTCTAGTTATGACAAATCTGTGTGTGGACGTGCCTAATATCTACTGCCAAAAATTGGCGTCTTATTTACTGACTGCATAGTTTTGTAGGTAAATATTAGTAGGTAAATTGTAGGTAAGTTATCGCTAATATCTTCCGCCAAAAATTGGCGTCATGTTTACTGACTGAATAGTTTTATAGGTAAACATTAGTAGGTAAATTGTAGGTAATCTATAGGGAAACTGTTGAAAATTAATTCTTGTCAATTTACTATGTAATCTGTCAATAAACCCTTATTTTTACCTACCAAGTTGTATCAATAGGTAAATTAAGTAGGTAAACTGTCAAGTTCTTGTAGTGAAAAAGGAAAATTCTAGACTTTGAAAGGGTGAACCTGAAGGGATCAATGTATAGCAAAAGCCTGGATCATTGATTGAACAAAATGTGTGAACATGTGCTAAGCTTCTAGCTTAGTAGGAAACATAATAACATATATGACCAATTATAGTGATCTTCAATTACAATATACATGCAGGTGTAAATGTTTCACACATCATTTTATTCATCTCTCTCGTAGGAGTAGATAACAGAGATTTCATAACAAAATGTACCCTTAGGTACACTATAGTACAAAACAGAGGTATGCCTTAGCATCCAAACCGATTACTTGTGTTTTCATATTGTTCATTATTCAGATACTTTTCATATAAATGTTTGCAAGCATAGACTAGTAACAATAAATGAGAGGGACGTGGTGTGACGCCCCACACGGGGGTCAGTTAATGACGTCGGCAGTGAAATACTTCACGTGGATGTCGGGTAACTTGAAGCCTGCCACTCATAAAAATCGTGAGTCTCCTTTGTACGGAAGCTCTGCAAAGTGCAAACATTTCAATAATTTACAATGACCACACAAGGTCCACATGCGAGTAAAATAATGGCCACTTGGGCCCTTGCATCAATACTCACAAAATACATCAACTATATACAATAGTTCAAGAGTTAATAAATTACTCTTTACCAAACATATATCAAAATTTAGAGTTTTAATACATGTTATACAAAACGAATACCAAGCCACAACCCAACTTTCTTCTAAAAACGGCCTCTAGTGAGCGTCGTCCTCCTGTACACTCCCTGTACCTGAAATAATGATCCCTCGATAGGGTGAGCAAAGCCCAGTAGTGATAATTTCCTACATGGGTTACACCCCACCTAAGTGCACATGTCATGGCAAACAATCACATCCAAGCAATTACATGAACCTACTCGAATGTCCACATGCCCAATCCCATGTCCAGGAGTCCTCCTGCAGAGCTCCCTCACATGCCTAAGCGAATGCGAGTAAAATCACGGAGTTTTTCAAAACAAAAGCTTTTTGTTCTCGGAAACTTACAACGAATTCGGTAAATATATTGGACTAACCTCAGGCGAATTCTTGGATAACGCTCAGCTTGATCATGGTCCTCATTCGAGTGATCACGTTGGACTATTTGTCAAGGCAATTCTTCGGAAAATCTTCCTTCGAAATTCCTTTCATAAACATTTTTTCCTTATTATTTTCTTTCATGTCATTACACTCACTCCTAATATTCTAGGGTGCCTGAACATACAGATAACATTATCTCCAATCTGACAACTCATGCTAATATATAAAACATGTATATACTAACATAATTAATCCACATAAATCATGTTATTCAAATTCACAATCAATAACACGCAAAATTAGCTCACATTATTTAATTAACAAACACAAGCAATTCATTTGAATAATAACTCAGCGGCCTAAAAATCACACCAAAAATCACGTCACTATTCGCGTGAACAGTGAAACCCTCGAGTTGGCGTTCACGAGGAAGCCTGAAGCAATGAAGGATTTTCTCCACTTTGGGTTCAAAGCTTTGAGGAGCAGAAAACACGGCTAATTCAAGCCTCAGAACATCCCCAACCATTTACGGCTCTTGTGAGAATAACGCAAGAGTAGGAAAGATCTCTACCTCTTGGAGTTGTGAACTCCACCATCCCGGTCAATCGCGCGTGGCCCTCACCGCGTAGATGGAGCTTTGCTTCTTGCTCGTCGAGAGCCAAGCGGTCGAGCGACTTAAATCTAAAGAAAATGAGCTCGCCCTGCAAAAATAAAAATCAAAAAGCCCCTACCTCCTTTGCCGATTTGTCTCTCAAAATGAAGAAGATAACTATTGCATTTTTATGCTTTATTCGTTTAAATTTCCAAATGATTCCTAATGTGTCCACTAGATTTTGGCCAACTGCCTTGATCCCGGTATTCATCTCATCCTTTCACTAATCATGCAGCGTATTGTCAGCGTGAGTGCGTGTAGTATGTGACTTTGTCGCAACACATGTCTCTTCTGGCCAGTTTCGGCTTTGGTGCACCTCAGCGTGAAATTAAGAGAAATTTGTCTAGGTCGATGAAATTCGGCGTGGTAAATTTAGATTTGAAGCGATTAAACGGTGAAATATGTTTAGATCATCGAGGATCACAGAAAAATTTCGGGTTTGACCCAAGTCACGGATTACCCTTTTTTTAGAAAATTAGAATTTTCGGGTCTTACCAATGACCTGATAGGTACGAAGATACGCTACATTATTGAACAAAAATCTAGGAATCATTGAGCAGACTGAAACTACTGACATGAAACATGAGTGCAATAGCACTATGCAAAATTAAGTAGCAGCGAGCAGAGCGATAATACGTCACACGAAAGCAGTGTTGGGTAGCAGACGGGGAGTCTTAGAGATAGAACTAGTCCACTATTTATTCAGTATCCGGTCTTAGCGGACATACGATTATGTGTTCAGGAGAATTTATACTAGTCTTAATATCATTCATGTTATACTCTTAATCAATTCTTATGACTATATTTCCCTCATGCATACTAAAATGTTCATTTCCAACTAAAATTTTGACCTAGTAAACGAGGTTTTTGGACAAAGTGATCTTCTAACACAATGTTCCTTTATTCCTTACATTTCCAATGGCTCAAAATCATGTCATTTGAACCTTTAAATTAGAATAAACATTCGAGCTTGCTCTGGATAGTTTTAGGAACAAAATTGTGTCCTATATTTGAAAAAGTGGGAGCGATAGGGACATAATTTACAGCCATAATTTCTTTAGAAGTGCTGTCACTAGATGTCTAGTTTTAGTAAAAAATTTTGAATCAGTATAACTCAAGATATGGTACAAACAAAAATGAAATACTCCTGTAGAGGGGACATAATCTATATTTTCCTATCTCTTTTGATTGTTTTGTAGGTGGGATTTATCATGGTCTCTTCTAAAAATTTGTAGCTCTGGTTCTTAGGTTTCATATCCAACTGGAATCATCTAGTTTGGATGTTCGCTTAGAGCCAAGTTATGACCAAAAAAGCACATGTTTTGGGAAGTTTGGAATGACACCTCCCTAAAAATACCTACATGTGCTGCTCAATTTTAGTCATATCAGCGGACCAGATTCAGCCCCGAGCCAAAAGATCAAAGCCAACCTCAACCCAACTCAAACCAACAAAAACAAAAACAAGGAGAGAGTTAGGATGTGTTTTTTTTTCCTAACCTTGATGTCTTGAAAGTTTCAACCTAACTTCTCCTTTCTTCATTTTCTTCTCTTTTTTTCCTCTTCCAAGGAGATCTCCCAAGAAAAAATGAGAAATAGTAACTTGAGGTGGTTCTTCTCCCCGAACCATATGCACTTAGACTGAAGCCACAAATGGAGAATTTCTCTTCTCAAAGATAATTTGTTGTCTTACGGTAAATTTGGCTTAAGTTTTTCCCCCTTTGTTATTTAGTCCTCCCTCTTAATTCAATTTGCTAATCAACTCATCAAAATTATACCATAATACATAACCTTTTAACTTAATATCCCTTAAGTCCCTAAATTGACAATTTACAATTATCCTTTTTATTTCTTTAATAATTCCAATTATATCCTTTTTTTACACTTAACTATTAAATTTTCGAAAAACACAAATTTGACTTCTATTAGACCCTAAACATATCATAAAACTACTATGGTATAATTTGAGGTGTTACAATTCTCTCCCCCTTAAAAAAATTTCGTCTCGAAATTCTTACCTGAATTAAAGAGTTGTTGGTATTGTGTCCTCATTGTCAATTTTGGCTCCCAAATTGCTTTTTCTGTACCGTGGTATTGCCAAAGTCCCTTTATCAGAGGGACTTGTTTGTTTCGCAATTGTTTCACTTCACGTGCTAGAATGGCTTTTGGTTCTTCATCATAAGTGAAGCCTGATTGCACTTATACATCTTGTACTGGCAAGATTTTCTATTCAATAGAACGGTAGCTCCGAAGCATTGAGACATGGAACACATTATGTAATTTGGCTAACTCAGAGGAGGACGAACAATAGCGGCCCAGTCGATTCTTTCTAAAATCTCATAAGGTCCGATAAACCTTGGACTCAATTTTCCTTTCTTTCCAAACCGGAGTATCTTCTTCCATGGTGATACTTTCAAGAAGACTTTATTTCCGACTTCATACTCTATGTCTTTTCTTTTCAGATCTGCATACGACTTTTGTCTATCACTAGTAGCTTTTAACCTTTGTTGAATGATCCGAACTTTTTCTTCTCTCTTTCACTATGTTAGGACCAATTACTTTATGCTCGTTCAAGTTTGTCTAGCATGCAGGAGTTCTATATTTCCTGCCATATAAGGCTTCATAGGGGGTCATACCAATACTTGTCTGATAACTGTTGTTATAGGAAAATTCCATAAGGAGAATATACATATCCAAAAAAAAAACATGTTCTTAGGGTCGTTCCATCTTATTCACTATAAAAATAATAATAAATAAATAAATAAATAACCAAGGATATCTGAATTAGGCCAACACAATACTATGTAGGTACATTTTAACCTAATTATGTTCCAAAAATGCCTAAACTTTGGCTCTTATACCACTAAACTATAGTGCCCACTTCCCACAGCTACTTGCCTTGGTGAGGGGCCTCCTGAAGCGAGACACATTAACTTTGATTTTACGGCATTATTGCGAGACTATTTCAAGCATAGATTCATAAGTGATATAAACTTGTTTCAAAAACTTAGAATTATGAAAATTCTTGACTTCATATCATAACCTCATAAAACCACCACCGTAGTGGTGTTTAAAATGTCTTGTACATATATGCTTGAGTCCATAACTACTTGTATTCATACAAATTTTACTATAACAAAATATTACATTTACATTTGTATTACAAAATCAAAACAAAATCAAGGACCTACATAAGGTGGACTCCTAATGCAGTGTTGGCCTTAGCGAGCGCAGGATGTCCTTGTTGACTTCTTCAGAACCTACATGGATGAAACACCCGTGCTAAGCTTCTAGCTTAGTGGGAAACACAATAACATATATGGTCATTTACAGTGATCTTCAATTACAGTATACATTCAAGTGTAAAAGTTTCACACATCATTTTATTCATCTCTCCCGTAAGAGTACATAATAGAGATTTCATAATATAAGGTACCCTTAGGTACACTAAAGTACATAACAGAGGTATGCCTTAGCATCCGAGCCGATTACTTGTGTTTTCATATTGTTCATTATTCAAATACTTTTCATATAAATGTTTCCTGCATAGACCAATAACAATGAATGAGAGGGACGCAACACAATAGGTACTGAAGTGCGTACAATATTGAACGAAGTCTTTGAAGCAACGAGAACGGACATGCTATGACACGAAGCGAGTGTCGTAGCAATATCTTTGGAGTCTTGTGGTATTGAATAGGCAATGTCGTCTGCAGAAGCGAAGTGTTAGGTAGCTCACAGATAGAGTGTCGAGATATCACTGTGTCCCTATTCACTATCCAGTCTTAAACAAACATACAATTATATGTGTTTCAAATAATTTTATACTGATCTTAATAACATTCATGTTATACTCTTAATCAATTCTTATGACTATATGTCCCTCATGCATACTGAAATGTTCATTTCCAACTACAATTCGACTGTGCTTGAGGTTTTTAGACCTGATCTTCTAACACAATGTTCCCCTATGTCTTATATTTCCAATGGATCAGAATCAGGTCATTTGAACCTTTAAATTATGAGGTATGGCCTAAACATTATGAACTTCTCCTGGATAGTTTCTAGGAACAGAATTGTGTCCTATCTTTGAAATTTTTCTTGGAATGATAGGGACCTAATTTGACCATACTGTCTTCATAAAAGTTACTTTCCTAGGTGTCTAGTTTAAATAGAATTTTGATTCACCTCATTTTGGATCAATATAACTCAAGATATGATCTGAAACAACATGAACTACTCTTGTAGAGGAGACCCAGATATATTTTTCATCAAAACTTCTTTTAGGGGTTTGTAGAAAAAATTTTATCTTGATCTCTTCTAGACATTTGTAGCTCTGTTTCTTAGGTTTCATATCAGGAAATAAAGTCAGTCCATTTGAAGGTCTATAGGCCATGTTATGGTCAAAACAAAAACACAAGTTTTAGGGAAGTTTGGATAGCACCTACCCTAAAATACCAATATGTCTCTTTACACAATTTTGGTCCTTATCACCGGACAATTCCAACCCAAACCAAAACAAGATCAAAGCCAACCTCAAACCCAACTCAAACCAACAAAAACAAAAACAAGGGGAGAGTTAGGATGTGTTTTTTTCCTAACCTTGATGTCTTGAAACTTCAACCCTAACTTCTCATTTCTTTGCACTGCTTCTCTTCTTTTCCTCTTCAGGGAGATCTCTCCCATGCAAAAGGTGAAATAGCAACCCGAGGTGGTTCTTCTCCCAAATTGTATGTCCTAGACCCAAAACCACAAAGGGAGAATTTCTCTTCTCAAAGACAATTTGTTGTCTTAAGGTAAATTTGGCTCAAGTTTTTCCTCCCTCTTAATTCAATTTGCAAATCAACTCATCAAAATTATACCTTTTAACTTAATGTCCCTTAAGTCCCTAATTTAATAATTTACCTTTATCCTCTTTACTTCTTTAATAATTTCGGTTATATCCTTTTTTTACACTTAACTATTAAATTTCCGAAAAACACAAATTTGACTTCTATTGTACCCTAAACAAATCATAAAACTACTAGGGTATAATTTGGGGTGTTACATCCTATGTCACAGCAATACATTTAATAATTTAATTTTTCTTTTGCTTCATTACTTTAAAGGTAGGTAATAGGTACCCAAGTCCAATAAGAAAGCTCAATCCAAAAGATCAGCCTAACAGGTGGGAGAACCCCTCGAGGTTAAGTAGCGCTCCACAATTTCTTGTGGAGCGGAGTGTAAGGATCTTATCATTCTTGCAGAAGAAAAAGTGGGACGTCGCAGACAACTCACATTCTTGATAGCTTTCACTCTAAACTCTCTCTTAGGGCACCAGGTAGCCATTTCTCGCTATGCACCAGCCTCTCAATGAAAGCACTAATAATAGGTACCCAAGCTCAATAGGAGAGTCAAACCCAAAAGACTAACTTAATGTGTGGGAGAACCTTTCAAAATTAAGTATCACTCCACAATTTATTGTGGAACCAATGTCATATTGTATCAGTATGCATGCTTTTATCCCATCTATTAGAATGTCTCAAATTCCTATTTAGTAGTAATTCCTTTTTGTAAAGAATATTTTATAGGATAATTCCTAGTTGTTATATTATTGTAATATTAGGTTTCCTTATAGAATAAAGAAAGCTTTTATAAATATCTCTATAAATATTATGGGTCACAAGGCAAAAAAATAATGAGAAAGAGATGGGTTTGTAAAGGCTATTTGGTGTGTGCAGAGATGTAAGGGTTTTAGGGATTGAGAGTTTTGTGAGGTATTTTCTCGGTATTGTGGGCATTCTAGGGTTTTGTGATTTTGTGTTTTTCCTAGTTGTTGCAATACGTTAATACTCCAATCTTGTACTTTGTGTTTTCGGAATAGTGGAAAGATTCTCTCTCATCCGTGGATGTATGCATAATTGGTTCGAGCCATGTTAACACCCTCGTGCACCTTTATGTTGATTTCTTTACCTTTGTGTTATTGAATTCATATTCGTGTGCATCACAGCTTCCACTTTCATAACAAATGGTACCAACCCTTCAAGTTGAAGATATATGGAATAACAAAAGATTTCTGAGCACGGGAGATCAAGATAATAGAAATTTCAATTCAAGGTGGAGTCAATTGTTCTCTTATCAAAATATGATGGAATTTGTTCCAACATAGGGTGTTATAATGTGTCTCAAATTCCTATTTATTATTAATTCATTTTTGTAAAGAATAATTTATAGCTAGTTGTTATATTATTGTAATATTAGGTTTCCTTATAGAATAAGGAAATATTTTAGGAATATCCCTATAAATATTATGGGTCATGAGAGGAGAAAATAAAGAGAGAGATGGACTTGTAAATGCTATTTAGTGTGTGGAAAAATGTAAGGGTTTTAGGGATTTGGAGTTTTGTGAAGTATTTTCTTGGAATTGTGAGCATCATAGGGTTTTGTGATTTTGTGATTTTCCTAGTTGTCTCACTATGTTGATACTTCAATCTTGTACTCTATATTTTTCATAATAGTTGAAAGATTTTCTCTCATTCGTGGATGTAGGCATAATTGGTTGAACCACGTTAAAACCCTCATGCACCATTATGTTTTTTTCTTTATCTTTATATTCTTGAATTCATATTTTCATGCATCAAAGCATCCGCTTTTATAACACCATCAATTAAGGAAGACTAGAGATTTAAAGATCTTGATTTACTGAAATGTAATCTTTTAGAATATTCTACTTGATATTTGTTTCATATTTTCCTAATTGATGTAAAACCTTGATATCTCTCACTTTAGTAATAGCAAACTTATGGAAGGACCTTCATATTAAATAGTGAAATGGTCGTCAGGTCTTGTTGATTATCATTATATATCTCTATTAGGTTTTACACTCCTTCAAGCAAAAAGTAGCTAGCGACAATTTATTAAAAAACATGATAAGTGAGCAATTTTATATTTTGTTCAAAGCATGCTTTAAATTAATTTTTTGGGTGTTTATTGCTTATTATTCTATTAATTTTTTGTTTGTATTTATATATCCAACAAATATATGGAGAAGACAATGATGATGAAGAAACAAAGATCACAGCTTATGAAGATAATGTTGTGTACTTTTCAGTTTAAGTTTGTACCTTATGAAGTAGCTTGAAAAAGCTTTATCGAATTGTATTTTTAATATTTAGATGTATGTATCGTATTTTTTCTTAATTTTTAATTAGTAACTTATTCATATTGTTTGTGGCTTGATTATTGTATGAAAATTAAATTATGTACTATTTAATTAAGAGATATATCTCTAGATAATCATGTCACCTTTAGTCTGCTTTGTTGATGAGTAATAAATAATCAAGTTATATATATATATATATATATATATCTCATATATATATATATATATATATATATCAAAGCCTTACTTTAAACTTTAATTTCTTGACATTGGCATAGATAACATATATAAGAAGTAACCTATCTTATAAGATGTATCTTATTTTGAAGGTCAAAATTTGTCAATGAAAAAGCCTTTTTTCTTGAAGTGAAGATAATGAGTAAAAGGATTGAGATTGCAAACAACAATTTTAGCAGTTCATGAAGCTATACATCCACATACTAATTTTTTTTAGCCAACCATTACAAAAATTTCACAAAAAATAAAAAAAAAAAATAAAACTAAAAAATAAAAACCATTAAAAATACTTATATTTGGAAGTATGTTTCAAATTTTGATCTCAAAACTATCATTTTAATATATACTTACCAAACAAATGTGTAATAAATATTTTTTTATTGTCTCAAATCAATCAAATGCGTAAGTATCTTTTTTAATGTTCTCAAATCAATGGTGTGTAAGGAATCTTTAATTCCTATCCAAAATTGCCCTTTTTTTCCTTAAAATCTATTTCATTAGCCAAATTCCATAACATAACAAGTATTTGTTAAATTTTTTATTTCAAAAATATTTTTTAATTTACTTTTTATATGTAAAAATAATTATTTATTTATTACAATTTATTAATATATAACTGTAAGATACGAATTTAATGTTTCCATGAATAGTAAATTTCGTTTTCGATAAGTATGTATTTGGCTGAAGCGGTTAAATGAATAGTAATTTTGAAAAATGAACCTGAAGAATCGAAAATGTTAGAATAATGTATTGAGGCTAAAGAGGCCCAAAAGCAGATTAAGCGAAATTATTTTAGGGGTGAAAGATGCCAAAACCATGGAAAGAAATGTAATTTTCACGAAGAATAAAAGCATTAATTTGCCATTGAAAAAATCTCTAATTTTCTAGATCTTCGATGATGAAGCGGACTTCACGCAGTTGAATTCATCTCATAAGGAAATCTAACTACGGTCGAATTTAGTTGAATTCAAAGAGACGATTAATTCGCGTTTTTGAGATACGGGGTGTTAGGTGCCACATGACATGACTATGTAGCTGCCACATGGTGCCGTATGAGGAAGACACATGGCAAGTGGAGAGAGAGAGAGGATAAGAGTTAGATGAAGATATTTTGCCAAAATATCTTAAGAAAAAATATATATATTGGAAATTGAGGATTTCCTCTCCACTTGCTTAAAGTCGAACCCGTTTTGGTCTTGCTGGAAGACCAATTAGTTACAGAGGAGAAAACAAAAGAAAAAACGAAAAACGAAAAGCGAAAGGAAAGTCAAAATAAAGGAAAATTCGAAAAAATAATGAAAAGAAGAGTGGCGGGAGTGGCGTGAGAGAGAGAAGAGAAGAGAATAGAGGAGTAAACTCTCTTTTCCATTCCACGAGTTTTTCGTTGGTAGACTGCGATGGTAGAGTTTAAGTTGCTCTAAGCTATGAGAGCTCCTCGTGGGTACCAGAATCACAAGATTTCGCGAGTGATGTTACGGTTTTCGAGAAGCAGAAGGCGGTGTCCCAATCATGTTATTTGGTAGGAGTTTTCTCTACTCGGTTTAATTTTTTGTCTAGGGCATGTATGTCTCGAGGTATTGATACATTTTTTCCTTCGACCCCATGACAGTGTTTTGGCCCTAACTTGACCATCACTCATTCGAATTGAGTGATTCAAATTGCTGAGTAAACTAGACTGGTAGGAGAACATATCTCCATGAAATAGGTATATCCAAATTCCGACACCTTGGAACTCATAAATTCATTCAAAGTCTGACACACTAATTCTCTCTTTGGGACACAATGGTGTTTTCCTATTGTTCGGCCTCGACTTGAGCGACCATAGCTGTAAGTGAACCTCGTTTTGGGGTGTTTTTGGGCTATGGAAAGCCCATTGAGTCAAGATTCTAGCCATATTCCTGTAGAGAATAGTGGATGATCAGAACGTGGCTGAAAATTTATGTTTTTCATCAAGTGTGCAAGTTGCTTGGTTATGTCGATGTGAATAGCCGGGTTTTGACATGACCATTTCATGGCATGTTGTGGGCTATTGTATTAGGTAGTAATTGCCATGAGTTAGCCTAATAAAAGCATGAAAAAGTTAATGGTTTAATTGAACATGATTAAAGTATGGATGTTAATGGATTTTATAAATAATGTGACATGTAGGAGGAAAGTGATTAAGGACAAGGGTGGAGGTGGAAAGTTTTTAAAAGAGGAAAAATGGTTTAAATAACTAAGGTGAGGGAAAATGTAAATGTTTATGAAAATATATATATTAATGTTTATCAATGTATATGTTTTCATATCTATGTTCTTGACGCCCAGCGGGGTCGGGTTGACTTGGCCCGTCAGCCAAGCGGAATATTCGTGGATGTTGGGTAACGAGCACCACTCATGAAAATCGGGTAAGAGTCTCCTTTATGCGGGGAGATCTACCCAAAACCTATCTGTCACAATCCCACACTTGGCAACTGTCCCGATATTTTACAAAAAAAAAAAAAAAATTGTTATTTTTATTTCATTTAAAAAAAAAAATTTTGAAAACCTCGTGAACAGTGCTCATGAACAGTGTCCCAAACAGTGACTTAGAATAGTGTCTTGAGTTAATCTTTGAGGTGCGGGTGCGGGTGCACACCAAAGGACCACAGGCTGCGCCCAGCATGCGCTGCGCTAGGCCGCGAGGCACGGTCTTGGGTGTCATGGTGCGCTGTTGGGGCCGTGGCCTCCCGGTAGTGTCGCTACGCTGATGTCCGCGGCCTCCGCGCTATACAAAAATTGTATCGCGACAGGCCACACTTACGGCGCGTATTGGCGCGTGTGTCGCGGCGCCCCTGCTGGCGGGTATTACGGGCGCTGCGTGCGTATCGCGCCTTGTTGGCGTATCGCGACCCCGAAGGTTGCCACCTCCATCCGCGATACAAAATTTGTATCGCGACTCACCCCAGGCCCGGGCCTCCCCTCACTGTCCACAATACAAGCGGGTGTATCGTGACCGCAGGCACTTGCGCGTTTTATGCACACCGCTGTGGCCGGCGATTGTCATGGCCCGTCCCAGTCGTGTCGTGGCGCCTTCTTAGCCTTATCATTAGTCGTGTCACGGCCGTATCGTGGCTCTCTTGCTTTGCTTCCTTGACCACGCCTCGAGGCCACATGTCATGTCTGATTAGTATATAGTGACCCGGCACGAGGCGGATGAAGACGTGCCAATCCGACCTCCTGCACATTTTGTTTTGTTTTTTTTCACATGTTTTTTCCTTATGTTTCACCTATTTTGGAAGACATAAAATATATATTATAATTTTTTCGGTGGAGTAAAATAAATTCATTACATTTTTTTCGAGTTTACACACTATAAAACCCTCGGAAAATTTCTTGATACATTTTTTCCTATGTGCTATTCACGAGCACACAAATCACATCACCTGACAATCATCGGAGTGCCTGAGGAATGCATAGTCTAACCCGTGCACCCCATCAAGTCCTAGGTAATCGTATACCTAACTTATTGATACTAAGCTATACGTTAGTATCCGACGTGCTCTAGGCATTTATAAACTGGCTCGATGCAATTGTGACTTGGCGGGATGTCTCATTGACAACCCGTCAACTTGCGGAATACTCATGGATGTCGAGTAACCGGAAACCACTCATGAAAATCGGGCAGAGTCTCCTTTGTATGGGGAGCTCTACCCAAGGTACACAACCTGTCTTATACACTTAAACTTTTTCAAAAATTCCATCCTTGTCCCTTCATTTAACTATTTGACAAATGGCTTAATCTAAGTCATTCATCTCCATCATCTCACTAATCATGCAACATGTGTCACATGGGTACATGTAGTAGGTGACATTTGTCACATCACATGTCTCTTACAAGCTATTTGCACTTTTGAGCACGATTGCCTCAAAAGCGTGAAATTAGGCTATCTCGAAATTTGATGAAATTCGTCGTGGTGGTTAGATTTCGCGAGACAATTCCAACATTGAAATCCGTTTTGTCATCCGAGATCTAAAAAATTTCGGGTTTTGACCGAAATTACCGTTTTACCCTTTTTCAGAAAATTCAAATTTTCTACGGTTTCTGATATTTATAGATGTTAATGAAAAAAAAAATGGTTTTCTTGACTTTAAATTATGTTGAGAAAATGAAATGATTATGGTTTCCATAGGTTGATAAGCATAATTTATGGTTCCATATTAAATGAAATATTTATGAACATATATTACATATATATATATATATATATATATATATACTCTGCCTATATGTTTCTCTGATTATATGAAAATATTTGAATTCACTTAGTTTACCCATGTTACAAAGATAAAATTTAAAGGAGATTAGACTAAAGTACTTTATCGTGCATAGTACATGGGAAAATGATAGAATTTTTTTATAAAGGGAAAGGAAGAGTGATGCATATCGTCATGCACGTGAAAAGTACGAAAAGGTTACCAACGCATAATGTAACTTATTCCATAGTGCAATGGTATTTAAAGAAAGATACGATTTATGGGAGGGTTCCTTTTGGGCCATTGGTGATCGTAAGGCCCATTTCATCGGAGGAGTTCCTTTCTGGGCGACGGTGGTTAACGGTAGGCGGGTTCCATTGGATATGATAGATTGAAAAAGGAAAATAAAGTAAAGTAAATGTTTATTGAAATGATATGTTTATACAATTGTATTTGAACTATATGGAAAAGAAAGTAAAGTAAATGTTTATTGAAATGAGATGTTTATACAATTGTTTATACATTTGTATTTAGTATATCTGGAAACGTTATTTCACTATGTTGTGTACTCTCGATGAGCTCCTTTTGCAAATTGCTTAGCCTTTTCAAATGTTTTATAAAATGTTTTCAGGGGCAGAGACTGACGAGCAGTTTGAGCATCCTTCGACCCAGTGACACCTCCGCCTCACGTGACGACTACTTTTTGAAAATGTATAGACCTTGTTTTGAATAACTACTTGTGCACCTTTATTTTGTAATGTATATATGTTTTAAAATATTGTTTATATTTCTATGGTGTTTAGAAAAAAAATTTAAATTTTGATTTGAAATTTCTTATGGTGGACTTGATGTCCCGTAGTTGGATGTGGAGTAAATTAAATTGTTTTATTACAGGTGTTGTAAATTGAGAAATGTCCAAAAAACATAAGAAACTCTGCCCCGATTTTCTATAAAATGTTTAAAATTATTAAAATGTTTAAACGTATTAAAAAGGGTTTGATGTAAAAAACAAAAAAAAAATTCACCATGTTTCATAAGATTTTAATGAAAAACATAAATGTATAAATGGGTTCGCTCCTCGGATTCACTTTTAAAAAGGGTTTAAAATAAAAGTTTTTTTTTTTCGAATCCGTAGAAGTGCTGGGAGGGTCCCTTGGATTAGGAAGAGGAAATCCGGGTTAGGTCCCTTCAACGTGGTATCAAAGCCCAAGGTTTTGAAAATGTTTTAATGGTTTGAAAAGTCTCCACATCCTAAAATGATTTAATGTTTTATTTAAAGGTGCATGAGTTATTTTGACAATTTAAATGTCATATGAACTTTATAACATATGATATGTTTAAAGTTTATAGAAAATACGTCGTCGAAATTTTGTCGGACAAGAGTTCTGTAGAGTGATACGCTCCGGGTTGAGGAACATATGGATAGATGCATTAATGTTCCTATTCCACCTCCTGTTCCTTGAACCTTCCTGAAACAAGACCATCATCCTCTGAAATTGACGGAGTTAATATACCGCTTGATCAGATGGCTCAAATTTTAGCCACAACATTTCGTCGGCCAGAGTGGCGACGGTGTCCATTGAGAGGAGTAAGGAAATTAAGGGCAAGAAATTATGACGAATAGGGGATCCTAAAAAGGCATGGTCATGGCTAGAGGGTAATGAGAGGGTGTTCAGTGTTATGGGATGCTCCGATGAGCAAATGGTGACATATTCTACTTTCTTGTTGAGAGACATAGCACTTGATTGGTGGAAGGCATGCAGAGACGGTTTCCAGAGGGGGTGTCCTAAACCCAGTTTAAAGAGGAGTTTCTAGAGAAATTCTACCCTACGATATATAAAGATCAGAAAATTGAATAATTTTTCAAGCTCGAGCAAGGGACCATGTCAATGACAGATTACGAAAAGAAGTTCTCGGAACTAGTGCGACATGTTCCTCTATTTTGTGACCACGAGGTATAGAAAAGTAAGAGGTTTATAGTGGGCTTGAGAGAAAGGGTCATGTACAGTGCCCCATTTCGGTCAGGTCCGTGACAACCTATCAACATGGAATATTTGTGGATGTCGAATTGGCAGGCACACCAACTCATGAAAGAATTAGACAAAAATCTCCTATGTCTTGGGAGCTCTGCAAGATACAACTTGTCCTAATCACATGGCAACCTGTCCCAATATTTTACAAAGACCACACCGAGTCCATATACAATTAAAATGAGTAAAAATGGCCACTTAGGCCCAAACATCAATACTCATCAAAATACATCAACTATATACCAATAGTTGATTAATAAATCACTCTTAATTGACGTATATTAAAGATTTACAATTTTAATACATGTTATACAAAATAAAATGTAAACCACAATCAGACTTTCTTCACTATGCAGCCTCTGATGAAGGCGTAATCCCTCTATTACACTCCTGTACCTGAAATAGTGATCCCTCAACAGGGTGAGCAATGCCCAGTAGTGATAATTTCCTACATGGGTTACTCCCCACCTAAGTGCACATGTCATGGCAAAACAAACACACTCAAGAAATTACATGATCCTACTTGAATGTCTACATGCTCAATCCCATGTCTCGAGTCTCTTACATTCCTCAGCGCAACCTAGCCAATCTTGAAAAACATCCTTTTTATTTCTTTCATGTCGTGCACTCACACCTAATTTTCTTAGGTTTCCCCGATGCATATGAAATGCATTATGCCATTCTCAAACCACGCACTTAATATCATTTACACATATATTAACAAAATTTACATACATGTCACATGTTATTTAATTCCACATCAATAACATCAAAAATTAACTCACTTGAGCTAATTACAATTCATTTCCAACGACTTACACACAATTATATTTTTATATAATTCCACATCATGTTAACACATTTAAGTACATGCATTAACTATAACGCCCCAAAAATACCCTAAAATTTTTATTATAAAAATTATTATATATTCCGGGTATAATTGGGCCAACTTATGTATTTTCTAGAATTGTTAGATGAATATTGATTAAATGAATTATATGCTAAAATAGAGAAATTTATTGGATCCGGGAAATAAACCCAGTAGAAAAAAGAGAAAAATATGGAAATTGTAAAAATGGGGACCTAAGGGTCAATTGTAAATAATTTTAGATGTCTAAGTGAAATTAGGAGAAATAAATGAGCAAGGGGAAAATAATGAGAACCGTGAAGAATAATAGAAATGGAGGGACCTAAATACAAAAGAAATAAAGAAAAAAAATCGAGGAGAGGGCATGTGGCATGTAGGAAAGGAGGGAGATTTCCTCCTTTTTAGAAGTATCTGATTAAAGAGGTGATCCATTAAGAAGAAGAAGGAAAAGGGAAAAAGAGAAGAGAGAGGAAGGAAAACCATATTTGAGAGGGAGAGTTAGAGAGAGAGGCTCTACCTTCTCTCTAGATTTTCTAATGATCGGACCATAGGTTTCCGACGAAGTAAGAGGGAAAGTCCTTCCTCGTGATAAGAGCTGCAAGTAGAGACCGAAATCGGGAGTTCGACAAAAATTTCGAGAGATAGGTCTTATACTACTGGTTATTTTCTACTAAGGGTTGTGTGGTGGTTATCTTGCCCTTAGGGGAATGTTTGGTTGTATTTTAAACCATGGGAAGCTGCCACATTGTGGTAGTGCACATTAGCCGGACCTTAGAGCTGATTTTTGGGTAAGAAATAAAGGGAATTTTGTAGTGAGTCATTCCTATAGCCAAAGTGCCCTCCCACATCAATAGACTTGATGTTAGGCTTTTGAAGTTTTCAATTCGGAACTCTGTAGACCAAGTTATGGTCCTTTTACCAAGGTCAGGTCAGCTCGGCCAGTTCAGGTCAGCTCGGCTGGGTGTGACTAGGTGTGACCTCCAACTTCATAAGGTCATAACTCCTTCGTCCGAACTCCGTTTCGGGTGTTCTTGGACTCTATGGAAAGCCCATTGAGTCAAGATTCCATTAATATGCCTGGGGAGGATAGTAGGTGTCAGGACGAGCTCTGACAGGTCATAACACCTCGGCCAATTCAGGTCAGCTCGGTTGGGTGTGACTAGAGGTGACCTCCAACTTCAGAAGGTCATAACTCCTTCGTCCGAACTCCGTTTCGGGGTGTTCTTGGACTCTATGGAAATAAAATTGAGTCAATAATCCATCTATATATAGCTTTTTGAAATTGACACTCAAATTAAACTCAAAAAAATCAATCCTAACCAAAACCACTAGCACGCACGAATAATATTGTTCTCTAATGGTTTTGGAATGGGGGCTAACAAGGAGGAAAAGCTGGCTTGAGATTGAGATTCAAGTTGGAATCAAAGTGCAAAAGATTTTGGGTTTGTTCTACGGAAGCTTATTCCTCGTTTGAGTTTTTGCATGTTTGTTACAGTTTTCCTATTCTCGTTTCAATATTTGAAAGGTTTGTTCTAAATGCATAGAAAAGCATATTGAATTGTTTAAATGATTTGGAAAGATTGATTGTAAAATGTTTGCATATGAAAGTGCATGACTATTGAGGAAGTGGACTATTTATACAAATGTACATATTATCTTTGTACTTTGCTATAAAGATTTGAAACGCCCTTAATAGAATGTTAACCGTTTAGTTCGTATTAAGGATGGAATGGGTATACCAATAAGGGTCAAATAAGCGATCTATGAGCTTGATTGTGATGATGTGTCACTCGATCAGGTATTGAGGACCGTATCAGTGGTATTAATTGATTTTTATAACCCGATCGACAACCCGGTAGGGACCGTACTATGTTATAAAGCTAGTTTTATCTTGACCTGCTTGACCCGAGCGAGGACCATGTCGGTGACTCTGATATCCTGTATATCAAAGACATAGGTTAAATTCATTAAGGGCATAACTGAATTGATTTGCAGAACTGAATTGAATTTGTGAGCATAATTGAATTGATTTGAGATTGTGAAATATTGAATATGAAATTGTATTTTTGGGATGATCAATGGTATGGCGGTGTATATAAAACAAGTATATGTATTGTATTTACATTGATCATCCATAGTTGAAAGTTTGAAGTGTTAAATTGCATGGTTGTTTGTGAAACTAAGGAATGATTTGTATAGAGCCACTAAGCATGAAAATGCTTAGCGTATTGTTTACAATGCGCGGTAAGTGATAAATAGCGTTAAGCGGACCCAGATCAAGAGGCGTCGAGTCATAAAGAAGGAAATTTCGGGTAATAACCGACATGTGCATTCATTTCATGTTTTCTTTTTGAATTTTGATATTTTGCAAAAACATTTTGTACTCTGAATATCTATTTTGTAAATCATTTGAAAATGCTAGAATGCCTTCATTGTAAGTGTATTTTTGTTAAATGTTTATGGGCTTGCCTAAATTAAATCGCTTCCGAAGAGTTGATTTTTGAGTGATTGGTGATACGGGGCATCGGACTGAGTTCGGATCCTTCAAAATGGATCGGAAGGCGGGAAGGGGTCCCACATTAACATATATTAATTCTCACCACGACTCAAACAATTCAGTATAATATTTAAAACATGTATATACTAACATAATTGACTCCACACTTAAATACATGTTTTCAAATTGCAACCAATAACACAGAATTAGCTCACATGGGCTAATTAACCAATCAAGTAATTCATTTTGAATCACCCAAAACACACAAAAATCACACAACAATACACGTGAACAGTGAAACCCTAGGGTCGGCATTGTTCACAGCCACACCCACACAGAAATTTGGGATATCTCCCCGGGTCTCTTACACCCACACAGAAATCTTGGATATCTCCACGGGTCTCTTACACCTACACATAAATTCGGGAGGTCTCATACACCCACACATAAATTCGGGATATCTTCCCGGGTCTCTTACACCCACACAGGACCTTTCGGATACTACCGCGAGTCTCCTTCACCCTAATTCCAAGCTTCTCACCTTAGGGGATTAATGGTCCCCTTCTTGCTTCGCCCAACACACATTAATTACTTCTCATTTCCTGGTTTGAACTATGAGTCTTCATTGGACGTAGTCCCAAAGACAAACCCAACTCACACTCACCAAGAGTGGTGAATGACATCACAGTGCACCCACGCTTTAGGCTTCGACCCAGTGATGTCAGGTGCACGTAGTGTAATAATGCCATGCTCTAACACCCCGATTACGGGTCCATGAGAGAAGAATTCGAAGATCACCGCTCACAATTCCGTTTATCGGGTCGACTCACCTACGTCCACAGGAAGAACATCCACACATGGCTTTTCTAAAGGCCTCGGCTTTCTAAGCCCGAACCTATCACACGAAGATGCATTAATGAACATGATGCCTTCGGAAAATAAATAAATTATAAAAGCATTGCCTGCATGTAAATTTGATCTGCATCACTCATTCTCGAGTATCATGATACCTCTACTGCTAGGACAATGCTCGTCTCCTTATGCGCAGGGATGGAGCAATGTGCTGTCATCTGCGACATTTCGAACTCTCGGCTGCGAATCCTTGTCCCTCGACCAGGCCTACGCTACGACTCCTATGTGGCACATGCATGAAAATTGCTAAGGTGCTTAGTGCGGCGTAGCCACAGAATACCGGTCCCTTTGGCCATACTAAGTGTATGGGAGAACAAAGCGTATGTACTCCTATCCCTCAGGCGGCTGAGTTCCCACCGTCCCCAAACCTCGGGATCCACGCCTGCGAGGGCGTCCTCCTCATATGTCAGGGTTGCTAGCGGTGAAACATAACATCGTCTGCCAGTCTGTGACCTAGCTCGTCAGCCGAGATAATCGGGACTTCTAGGGCACTTGCGGAACGAAGCCCACCTTCTTTCTAGAACTAAGAAGGTTGATCTCCCTTCCTCTTAGTACCAGCACCCATATCTGGATGCCTCGCATAACATCTACTTCCCCCTATGTCGCCATAGTCGTCCTGACCCTAGAGTCCACTCCTCCTCTAACCATTGGAGGATGATGTGCTTCTAAAGGCTGGAGGTCGTTTGACCTACCCTGGTTCACTATTACACATGCCTGTGCGATAGCGGCGACTGCAATCCCTACGGCCTCAACAAAGGCCTGTTGGTCCAATGCCGATGGTGCCTGACCAGTACCCTGTGGACGACCTCTACGTCCTCGCCCTCGACTAGCCATCTACACATGTCAATGGCAAGTTAAGTTTCAACGCAGTATCTCTAAGGTGTAAACACAACCCTGAGACACAATTCATATCTCGAAAAGAATATTTTATTTCACACACAACGTTCATGTTCATAGGTAATACAAGACAATAATTCCATATATAATAGTCCTCCTTACAGCAAAATTTTTTCATTTTATTTTATTTTAAAAAAAAAATTTCTTTATTTTTTTTTAAACCTCATGAGCGGTGCTCATGAACGGTGTTACATGAGCAGTGCCCCAAAGCTGTGACTCAAAAGCGGTGTCTAAGTCAAGGTGGGTTAGGTGCACGGGGGTGCACACACGAACCCGGTGCCGCCCCATTTGCACCAGGCATGGCGCGGCACGCTCTGGCGCCGTGTCGTGGCGCACGTATTTGTATGTTGCCGGCCTCCGGCAATATGGCGTGGCCTCTTGGCCGTGTTGCAGGCATGCCCTGCCGTATCGCCATGCGCCTTATAGCAGCCCCCAGTCACGATACCAAATTTATCGCGACATAAGTCCACTGCCGTAGCTCACGGCGCGCCAGTGCGAAGCGGCAGAAAGTGCTTTCGTCTCGTAGCCGTGTCACATGTTGTGTCGCGACACAAGGCTGCCCCCCAACCACGATACAATGTTTGTATCACGACTCCCCTACCAGCCAAGCAGCACGCGCGCGAGCTATCACACGCCCTTGCACGCGGGCCGACCGTGTCTTGGCCCTTGTTGTCCGTATCGCGAGCGTGTCAGCCTACCCACGTATCGTGGCGTGCCTGCGAGCTGTGCGCCCTTGCGTGCTGGCTGAGCCTAGGCACATCTCGAGCCATGCTTTTCAAGCCCTGTGTCATAATACAGCTTGTTGTATTGTGACTCAAACTAAAAAAAATGGGCAGTAGCCCATTCCAGCTCCACTGCACCTTTTCTCTTTTTTTTTTTCATTCATTTTTTCATTATTTCAGCTACTAAAAAACCACCAAAAAAAAAATATATATATATATATATATATATATATATATATATATATATATATATACTCTTTCTATATATATATATATATATATATATATATATATATATATATATATATATATATATATATTTTTTTTTTTTTTTTTTTTTTTCATTTTCCAGTATAACCAAAAATATTAATTTCAATTTTTTTTTCTTGTTTTACAACATGAAGCAGAAAATTTCCTCTACACTTTTTAATTCTTTTTTTTTTTTCCTCCGGTAGCCTCCAGTACACTCCATAGATGCGGTAAGCAGTGCGCACGTCCTTCTTCGAAAAAAAAATTATTATTATTTTTTTGTGAGTTAAATTTTAACCCCTTTGCTTTTGCAAAAACTGGAATAACTTTCCAGAATTTCACAAAACCCAACTTGTTCTTGTTCAAAACTAGAGCTCTTTGACCGAATTTTACGGACCACTGCAATCGAAAATTCCTCGACCTCCTAAGGTTTATTTTCTCAACCCTAGTGTTCAACGCCGATCTTTCCTGTATGCTATTCACCAAGCATCTCTGATTTAAATACCGGCATTACAACGCACAATTCAATCACACATCACATTTAATTCATTCGTACAAAGAATACATGATCCTAACCCGTTTCCTATCAACTCTAGGTAAACCGTATACCTAACTTCACAGATATTAAGCTATAACTCACAGTATCTAACATCGAGCTATACCAAACTCACGATTCTCTTACACCATGACCATGGCCTAAGCCCCGAGTCCCTCAATCCCTAGGTTTCATTTACTAAGCTACACACCCACCGAGCTCCCAAGGTGTCGTTTACCTTAAGCTCTGATACGAGCTGTAGCGCCCGTTTCGGGGTCCATTGGCGGCTGTCAGCCCGCGGAATATTCATTGGATGTCGGATAATCCGACACCACTCATGAAAATCGGGCAGAGTCTCCTTTGTACGGGGAGCTCTACCCAAGATACAACTTGTCTCAATCACATGGCAACATGTCCCAATATTTTAAAAAGACCACACCAGGTCCATATATAATTAAAATTAGTAAAAATGGCCACTTGGGCCCAAACATCAATACTCATCAAAATACATCAACTATATACCAATAGTTCAAGAGTTAACAAATCACTCTTAATTCAAACATATATTAAGATTTACAATTTTAATACATGTTATCGAATGAAAATGTCAAAGCCCGCAATCTGGCTTTTTCTTCTAAATGTGACCTCTAGTGAGCGTCGTCTCTGTACACTCCTTGTACACGGAAATAGTGATCCCTCGGCCGAGGGTGAGCAATGCCCGATAGTGATAATTTCCTACATGAGTTTACTCCCACCTAAGTGCACATGTCATGGCAAAATAAACTACCTCGAAGCAACTATGATCCTACTTGAATGTCTACATGCCTAATCCCATGTCTCGAGTCCTCACCGACTCCTTCACGCATGCCTAAGCCAACGCGAGAAAAACATCCTTTTTATTTCTTTCATGTCATGCACTCACACCTAATTTTCTTAGGTTCCCCCGATGCATATGAAATACATTATGTCATTCTCAAACCACACATGCCAATATATCATTTACACATATATTAACAAAATTCCCATACATGTCACATGTTATTTAATTCACATGTTAACATCAAAAATTAGCTCACTTGAGCTAATTACAATTCATTTCAATGGCTTACACACAATTATATTTTATATAATTCTACATCATATTAACATTTAATTACATGCATTAACATATAATTCTACGCCTGACTCCAAACAATTCATGATAATATATAAAACATGTATATACTAACATAATTAACTCACATAAATCATGTTTTTTCAAATTGCAACCAATAACACCAATTAGCTCCATGGGCTAATTAACCAATCAAATAATTCATTTCAGATCACCCCAGAAACACACAAAAATCACACATGATACACATGAGCGGTGAAACCCTAGGGTCGGCACTATTCACGGCCACACTAAGGATCTTCTCACTCGGTTCAAGTATTTTGAGACCGAAAACACGGCTAATTCAAGCCTCATAATATCTCTAACCATTCACATGGCTCTCTGCCAAAGAATAACACAAGTAGGAGAAGACCCCTACCTCTTGGAGTTGTCGGAACTCCACGAATCGGTGTCAGCGTAGCCTCGCCGCGTAGAACGGCTACTTCTTGGCGAAGAGAACTAGCAGTCAAGCGGCGAAATTTAAAGAGAAGTAGCTCTCTCTCTCTAAAACTTGAAACAAGCCCTCACTTCCAATTTCCGCCCCTGCACGTTTTCTTCTTCAATTTGAAGAAGAAAACTATACATCTTTTGTCTTATTCTCATTTAACTTTCAATAATTCCCATCTTGTCCTTTTGTCTTGATTTTTGACACATGGCTTAATCTATGATTCATTTCATCTTCTCACTAATCATGCAACATGTGTCACATGGGTACATGTAGTAGGTGACTTTTGTCACATCATATCTCTCTGCAGTATTGGTACCGTCCTTGGGTACCTCGAAAAACATGAAATTCATTGTCTCGGAATTTCTCACGAGGGTCGGCGTGGTAGCTAGATTTGCGAGGGCGATTCAAACGGTGAAGTCGTTTCATCATCGAAGATCTAGAAGATTTTGGATTTTTACCCGAAATTACCATTTTACCCTTTTTCAAAAAATTAGAATTTTCCCGGGTTTTACAGGTCAATAGTATTGTGGCATCAGTTTCTCACACTCAATATGGATAGGTAATTGAGGTTTCCATCAGGATAGAAAGGAGTTTGGGATTAGCTCGTAGTTGCACGAGGTTGTGAGGGCGAGATATGGATCTGCTGCTTGGACTCGGGGTGGATCCGATCAAAGTCAAAGAATGGAGGAAAACCACCATAGGGTGGTAAGGCTTTAGTCGAGCGACCAATCCGGTCAAAGTTCGGTGAAACCACCATTGGAACCCATTTGATATATAGCGTCACCAGGTAAGTGTGGGAGGTTTCACGGAGGGAATGCAATAAGGTCAGATGTTTATTCTGAGATGTGGGCCAGTCTGGACATTTTTCAAGGAATGTCCACAATTAACTGGCGATGGGGCAATTTCTGATGCTTGCCGTTACAAGGCGTTTACAACTAGTAGAGGTCAGGATCAAAGAGGGCCACCCAGTAGAGGTTCTACTCCTTCCAATAGACCTAGTGTACCAGTCGGTAGAGGTCAACCACCAAGAGGACCTCCAGGCTTACCTATGACCCGAGGCGGGGTATTTGCGATTACCCGACGGGATGTTCTACTCCGTGTTGCCAGGTATAATTTTAGTCTTTGGTCGTGATGCTCATATTCTCATAGACCTTGGAGCTACAATTCTTTTATTTCTATGGGGTTTATTTCAAAGGTAATTGTGAAGTCCCAGCTTATAGACTGTAGCATAGTGGTATCTCTTCCTACAGGGGATTCACGAATATCAGAGAGTGTTTATCTAGATAGCAAGGTGATTATTGGAGGCTAGGAGTTTCTGGCATACTTGATATTATTAGACATTCATGATTTTGATGTTATATTAGGTATGGATTGGCTATATAGATATCTTGCTATAGTGGATTGTTATAGAAAAGAGGTTAGGTTAACGGACCATGGGAGGCGGTTGCGTTATATGGGTTGAGAAGATGCTACCTAACGATGTGCCAATGACAGCTATGAAGGTTAGTAAGATGCTCCATAAATCATATCAGAGATACCTAGCTTATTCCATTGAGGTGAGGGATAGTAGTAGTCGACTGGAAGATATTCCGGTAGTCAGAGAATTTCGGATGATCTTATTTCAGGCTGGGTATACCTCCATATAAAGATTGATTTTCATATTGGGTGGTCACGGGACGGGAACCCGATCTCTAAGGCACCTTGTAGGATGGCTCCTTCAAAGTTGAAAGAATTGAAAGTATAGATGGAGGAGCTTGTGAATAAGGGTTTTTTCAGGCTGAGTACTTCGCCTTAGGGAGCGTCGGTTCTGTTTGTGAAGAAAAATGATGGAAGTCTAAGATTTTGTATTGATTATAGAGAGTTGAATAAAGTGACAATACCTGATCAATACCCACTTCCACGGATTAGCTGATCTTTTTTTATCAATTCTGAGGGCTTGAGGGTATTTTGAAAATTGATCTAAGGTCAGTTTACCATCAATTAAAGATCCGATCAGAGGATGTTCCCAAGACAACTTTCAGAACATGGTATGGGCATTACGAGTTCTTAGTCATGCCATTTGGACTAACTAATGCCCCAATTGCTTTTATGGATCTTATGAATAGGATCTTTCAGCCTTATTTCGTCCGGTTGTTATAGTATTCATTAATGACATTTTGATACGTAGGCGTGGGAGAAGATCATGAAGGGCAGCATACGAGTTGTTTTACAGATTCTAAAGGAACATCGGTTGTATGCCCAAATTTAGTAAATGCCGATTACGGTTAGACGGTGTTGCCTTTCTAAGACATATGATTTCGACGGAGGATTTACGATCCTCCAAAGGTGAAACGATTGTGAATGGAAACCACCTACAAATGCTGACAAAGATCCCAGATTTTCTAGGTTTGCAAGATCTTATAGGAAGTTTGTTGAGGGGTTTTCGAGTTAGTGACTCCTTTGACTAAATTGACAAGGAAAGAGGAAAATTTGTATGGTCAGAGGCATGTCAATAAAGCTTCGATGAACTAAAATGAAAATTGACCTCAGCCACTGGATTCTTTGCGCCACGTCGGGCGGGATGGATATCTGATGTATTGTGATGCTTCCAGGCAGGGCTTAAGGTGTGTGTTAATGCAACATGAAAATGTGATAGCATATGCTTCGAGACAATTGAAGAAGCATGAACAGAATTATCCAACATACGACATAGAGCTGGCTGTTGTGATTTTTTCTCTAAGGATATGGAGGCATTACTTATATGGGGTTCCATGCATAATTTTTACAGATCACAAGAGCTTGCAATATTTATTCACACAGAAGGAGTTAAATATGAGACAGAGGAGATGGGTTGAGCTCATTAAGGATTATGAGTGTACTATTGAGTACCATCAGGGAAAGGCTAATGTGGTAGTTGATGCTGTCAATAGGAAACTTACGTGTTCAATATCTCACCTAAAGGCTGTGTACCTCTCTAAACTTGTGGAATTGAGGTCTTTAGGTGTGAGACAAGAGTTGACAGATACTGTAGCTTTACTAGCTTCATTTCATGTTCGTCCGTACTGATAGACAGGATAAGGGAGCTACAGACTCAAGATCCGATCGTGATTAAGTTGAAAAGGGAAGCCGAGTCTGGGCAGCTAAAGGGATTTTCAGTACGGGCAGATGGTACATTTATGATGGGTCACAAGTTGTGTGTACCAGATGTGGGGGGATTAAAGAAATAAATTATGGAAGAGTCTCACTCTTCTGCATATGCGATGCATCCGGGAAGCACTAAAATGTATCATACCTTGAGGGAACACTACTAGTGTAGGGGTATGAAGAAAGATGTTGTAGAGTTTGTCTCCAAATGTCTCATTTGTCAGCAAGTCAAGGCTAAGCATCAAAGACCTACAGGGCTCTTACAGTCTCTTCCGATCCCTTAGTGGAAATAGGAGAGAATCACGATGGATTTTGTGGTAGGACTTCCGCGTTGCCATAGTGGTTATGACGCGATATGGGTGATTGTTGATAGATTGATGAAATCAGCCCATTTCCTACCTATGAAAGCGGTGGCTAGTTAGAAGTTGAATTACCGAGTTATATGTGAAAGAGATTATACGACTTCATGATACTTGCCGGTATGATAGTATCAGACAGAGAGATCGATTTACTCTTATTACGGCTTTAGCTTACGAGCTCTATGTGCTAGGTTACATTTGATACGACTTTCATCCCTAGAAGGATGGCCAATCTGAAGAAAGAACCATCTGAACATTGGAAGATATGCTCGGGGTTGTGTGTTAGAGTTTAAAAGTTGAGATAGATATCTACCATTAATGGAGTTTGCCTCTGACAATAGTTATCAATCAAGAAGCATTGAAATGGAGCCTTCTGAGGCCTTATATGGAAGGAAGTGTAGGACTCCATTATGTTGGGATGAGTAGGTGAGAGAAAGGTATTTGAGTCGAATTGTTCGAGTCGCGACAAATAATGTTAAAGTTATCAGGATAGATTAAAGATAACCTGAATCGGCGGAAAAGTTATCGCGATACTTAGAATGAGAATCTGGAATTTGGGTGGGGATCAAGTATTTCTGAGGATATCACCTTGGAAAGGGGTGTTGCAATTCGGAAAGAAAGGGAAGTTAAGTCCCCATTATATGGGACCTTATGAAATTGTGGAAAGAATTGGGGGAGTAAGCGTATCGGTTAAGTGCCACACGAATTGGCGAAATACATGATGTCTTTCATGTTTACGTGGCAATTATATATCAACCCACGTATGTTAAGAGATCAACCGGTTGAATTGAAAGAAGACTTGACTTATGAGGAAAGACCGGTTCAGATTGTTTATCGAAAGGATCAGGTTCTTTGGAACAAAATAATTCCTTTAGTGAAAGTGCTGTAGAAGAATCACGACAGAGAAGAAGCAATATGGGAACGTGAAGATCAGATGCAGACTTAATATCCACACATGTTTTAGTCAGGTATGAAAATTAGTTTGAGGTTCAAAATTTGTATAGAGAGAAGGGTGAATTGTAAGACCTTGAATTTAATGTTTCCATGACGTAAATTTCGTTTTTCGATAAATAGGTATTTGGTAACGATCAAATGTAATTTTGAAAAATGAGCCCTGAAGAATCGAAAATGTTCAGAATAATTTATTGAGGCTAAAGGAACTGAAATAGATTAAAACAAAATTATTTTAAGGGGTGAGGATGTAAAACCCTGGAAAATATAATTTTTCTTGAAAAGGGCAAAACGGAAATTTGCCGTGGAAAAAAATGCGTAATTTTCACAGATCTCGGATGTGAAGACGGACTTCATCGTTTAATTAGGTCTCATGGGGAAATCCACAATACCGATCGAATTCGTTTGAATTTCGAGATAGTCGAAATTTCATGTTTTTCAAGGTACAGGGTGTCGGGTGCCACATGACATGACTATGTGGCTGCCACATGGCGCCGTATGAGGAAGACACATGGCAAGTAGAGAGAGAGAGAGGATAAGAGTGAGATGAAGATATTTTTCCAAAATATCTTAAGAGAAAAAAAAAAGAATATTGGAAAGTGAGAGGAAGTTTCCTCTCACTTGCTTAAAGTCAAACCCATTTTTAGTCTTGGAAGACCAATTTGTTGGAGGAGTGGAGGAGAGAAAACAAAAATAAAAAGGAAAAAGGAAAAGTGAAAATAAAGGGAAAAGTAAAAAAAAAAAATTGAAGAGGAATATAGAGGCGAGGTGAGCGTGAGAGAGAGAAAGGGAATAGAGGAGTAAACTTTTCTCTTCCGTTCCACGAGTTTTCGGTCGGTCGGAACTCGGTCGGGGAGTTAAAGTTGCTCACATGAGACATGTGACACCCCTGAGCAGGGGTCAGTTGTTGCCGTCGACCCTGTGGTCTACGGAAATTCTATATGTCTCTTATCCGAGACTCATACACGGTAAATCACCTCTTGATCATGCTTGAAATCTTTCAATTAAAAACAAATAGCCTTGAAACATATTCCAAATTATCTCCCGATAATTCAATAGTTGATTGCACTTTTATCTGAACATATATTAAAATCTAAAATTCTAATACATATTTACATCCAAAAGCATCAAATCCACGAAACCCGAGCTTTATTTTATATGACCTCTTATGATGAGCCGTTCCTCGGCGCTCCTGTACTGAAAAATATAATCCTCGACAAGGTGAGCTAATGCTCGATAGTGGAATCACCCAAATGGGTTACTCGACCTAAGTGCATATGCAATGCTCTAAAATAAACACACACTCAGAGTAAATACGTGATCCTACTTGAATGTCACCATGAATCACCCCATGTCCACGAGTCCTCACCGACTCGCTCGCGGCTACTGGCAGTAACATGAAAATGTCAGTTTGCAAACAGCGCATTTGTTCTTGAAAATATACCTAAAAATATTCGGTAAAAATATAGGACTACCCTCGAGGCAAATTGGTTGGTAGGCTTTCGAAGCGATCATAGTCCTCATCGAAATGATCGTGGCCCATCTCCTAGCAATTCTCAGGAATATCATCTGTGAAATTGCTTCGCAGCCATGTTCGATTTGTTTTTTACAAAAAAAAACATGTCATGCCTCACACTACTTCTAGGTTACCCGGTGCATATGAAAATGCATTATGCATTTTCAAAATCATTTACACAATATGTCAATATGCATATTTTCAATCACTGATTACACACATGTAATTCAGCATCGACCATCACTAATTTAGCTCACTTGAGCAAATCACAATCTCATCTCAATTGCTACACACAATTATATTCCATATAATTGTGGCCTCATGTTAACACATCAAGCATTAACCTATTAATTTCTTTGATCAACCAACTCCCCAAATTAGCTGTTAGGCACTTTACAATATCATCTCACAATGGCTTCTAACTTCAATTTATTCCATATAATTGTGTCATTGTGTTAACATTAAAATCATATGTAACCTATCTATTTCCACACATACCAAGCCATTCATTTCAACAACTCAAGCACACAACATATGGGCGATTTGGTCAATTCACTCAACCAGGACTGTTTAACGGTCCCAGCGAAACATGTGTGGGCTATCCACGATGACCCTCCTCTTACACACATCGGTTCCTCTCGGTGGACCGAATTCCATACCATTTCGGTCTCCTACTCTTAAATAAATTTATTATATAAATTATGATACAAATAGCCAAATCAGTCCCTAAACTGATCCGGACTGACCAAAAATATCCTAAAAATTTCCACACTTTGGTTCTAAGATTTGGGCAAGTCAAGCGTTTACTGTGACCTAAATTAGCTCAAACATCACAAAACACTTAAATAAAGTGTAAAACAAGTAGGATAAAACCCCTACCTCACAGAGTTTGTCAAAAACTCCCGAAACCGATGCCCACGTGTAGTCACAATGTGTGAAACGATTTTTCCTTCCTCGACTCAGCTTGATCAGGCGGTCGGATCACCGAGATCTTAGAAGTGGCACTCTCTCTCTCTCTAAAACCAAAACCTAAGCTCACTGTAAGAAATGTCCAGCCCCTCACGTTTTTTGGCTCCTTTTTCATTTAAGAAGATAACCACTATTGGCTATCTTGTCTTATCTCATTTATTCTTTTCCCTTGCATTCCATATATCCCCTCTTGTCACTATTTTGATTTTTCCCTACCCAATGGCATCATGCCATATATGGCAGTGATCCCACCTTGAGCTCAAGTTGACTGAACTGGAATGACACGTCATGTGACTTTGTGTGCAACTCAAATCGTCAAATATCCCGTCAGATGCTCGTTTCACTCGGCGCGTCACAATTTGTCTCAGGTCGGCAGGGTGGCGTGGTAGCTAGATTTCGCAAGGCCGATTTCAACGCGAAGTCCATTTCGTCATCCCGAGATCTAGAAAATTTTGGATTTTACCGGGGATTACGATTTTGCACTTTTTCATAAAATTAGAATTTTTAAGGTCTCCTGAGGCAAAGAGCTCACGTGGAGTATCGGAATCACAAGATTTCGCTGAAAGCCGAGTTTGGGTTTTTAGGAAGCCAGAAAATCGTGTCCTAGAAATCGTACTATTTGCGTTAGGGTTTTTCTCCTTACGAGGTTAATTTCTATCTAAGAATGTGTGTCCCAGGGAGTATTGTTCTGTTTTAAAGCGATCATGTATTTGTACAAGCTTGACCATTACTCATTTGAATTGAGTGATTCAAATTGTCAAGTAAACTAGACTGATAAGATAACATATCTTCGTGAAATAGGTATGTCCAAATTCCGACACCTTGGAACTCAAAAATTCATTCAAAATGCACCAGCACACTAATTCTCGGATGGGACACAATGGTAATTTTTCTGATTGTTGGCCTCGACGGACGACCATAACAACCCAGATCGAATACGTTTTGGGTGGTTTTGGATTCTATGGAAAGCCCATTGAGTCAAAATTCTAACCATATTCTGTAGAAAATAGTGGATGATCATAACGTGGTTGAAAATGTATGTTTTTCACCAAGTGTGCAGGTTGCTTGGTTATGTCAATGTGAATAGCCGGGTTTTGACATGACCATTTCATGGCATGTTGTGGGCTATTGTATTGGGTAGTAATTTCCGTGAGTTAGCCTAAGCAAAGCATGAAAAAAAAAAGGTTGAGTTCGATTGATTTTAATTAATTGGAAGTGATTAAATGTTTAAGGGTTGCTTGAAAGTATATTATAGTTAATGGTTTAATTGAACATGATTAAGGTATGGATGTTGTACTGGATTTTATGGATAATGTGACTTGTAGGAGAAAGTGATTGAGACAAGGAGTGGGGTGAAGTTTTTCAATAGGAAAAAGGCTCAAAATAACTAATGTGAGGAAAATGTAAATGTTTATAAAAATATATATATATATATATATATATATATATATATATATATATATATATATATATATATATATATATATATTAATGTTTACACCAATGTATATATATTAATGTTTTCATATCTATGTGCGCCAGTGTTCAAACTGAAAAAAAAAAAAAAATAATAAGTTTTTCTTGACTTTTAGAAATTATATTGAGAAAATATAAATAGTTATGATTTCCATAGGTTATTAAAAATATAATTTATAGTTTCCATATTAAATGAAATGTTTATGAACATATTAACATATATATATATATATATATATATATATATATATATATATATATATATATATATGTATGTGTCATATCATATATTAATGCGCGTTTATATATTATAGAAAATTTTGAATCCATGGTTATCTTATAATACAAAGATAAAGTTTAAAGAAAAGTCATTTAAGGCACTTCTTGGCATTGCATGGTACATGGGAAAGGGATAAAAAAATTTTTATAGGGGGAAGGGAAGAGTGATGCATATTGTCATGCACGTGAAGCGTCTGAAAAGATTACCAGTAATGTGATTTGTCAGTGATGCGATAGTATTTAAAAGAAATACATAATTTATCGGAGGTTTAACGGCCATCGGTGATTGCAAGGCTTGTTTCATGAGGTTCTATCATGGAGTCGATGGTGCATAGTTAACGATAAGTGGTTCCATTGGATATGACAGAATAAAAAAGGAAAAGAAAATAAAGTAAATGTTTATTGAAATGATATGTTTATACAATTGTTTTACACATTGTATTTGAACTATATGGAAAATAAAGTAAAGAAAATATTTATTGAAATAAGATGTTTATCAAATTGTTTCTGGCATTGTATTTGGTATATACGAAAACATTATTTTCTTATGGCGTACTCTCTTAGCTCACTGGCTCGCCTTAACCGAATGTTTTATAAAATGTTTTCGAGGCCAAAGGGTGACAGCGGTTTGAGCATCCTCGGCCAGTGAGCACCTCAGCCTCACTTGTGACGACTACTTTTTGAAAATGTATAGACCTTATTTTGAATAACTACTTGTTCATATTTATTTTGTAATGTATATATGTTTTAAAATATTTATTTATATTTCTATGGTGTTTAGAAATAATTTTAAATTTTGATTTGAAATTTAACATGAGTGAACTTGATGTCGAAGTAGTTGGATGTGGAATAAATTAAATTGTTTATTAAGTGTTGTAATTAAATATCCAGCGGAAACTGCGCCGGTTTTCTATAAAATGTTTAAGCATGTCAAAGGGTTTGATGTAAAAAAAAAAAATTCTCACCATGTTTCTTAAGATTTAATGAAAAATATAGCTTGTATAAATGGGTTCATACTCAGTTCACATTTAAAAAGGGTTTTAAAAAAATGTTTTTTTTCGAATCCGTAGGAGTGCTGGGAGGGTCCCTCGGATTAGGGAGAGGAAATCCGGGTTGGGTCCCTTCAATAACATTAAAATTTATCTTTTATTTCAAAAAATATTATAATTTATTTTATTACGATATTAATACCATAAGAAACATTAACATTAAAAAATACTTATATTTCGAAGTTTTGAGAATAAAAATATCATTTAATTATTATTATCGGTAATTTATTAATATTTAATGTTATAAAAATTATTTTATAATCATATCAATATATGTTTATTCTCTTTAAAATAATCCTATTAATATTAATTAGCATTATGAAATATTTAAGCCTACTATTTATTAGTACTATCTTTTAAATTTGTATACAATTTTTTTTTAGTAAAATCAAAATTTCTAGGAATTAATTTGAATGACTTGAAAAGGTAAATTATTATTATTTTTGGTTTCCTTATTAATAAGAATTCCAAATGGTTATAATAAATGATTTATTTTTTTTTTTTTTAAATCATAATTTATGAGATCATATATTTATAAATTTAATTTAATTTGAAATTTTGGATATGTATTGATTTTGCACATACCTAATCTCAATTCCTTATATAATTTTTTTTTTGTGTCTCTTATTTATTGTTGTTTTATGTTTTAAGTTTTTATACATTTTTTTGTAAAATCCTAATTTGTTACCATATTAATTTGAATGACTTAAAAAGGTAAATTGTTATGGTTTGCACATACATTTCTTTAATTTTGTTTATATATAATTCAAAATATTGTTATTTCTATTTAATCCTGATTATGAATCTTACAAAAATAAAATTATTTATTCATTTTTTATTTTTTTATTTATTCTCGCATTTAGCACATGTACACTCACTATTATTACCTATAATCTATATTACTCTTTCAAAGTACTAGATGTTTTACACCTCTTAATTTACAAAACCATCCTTACTTTCACTTTTAATTTTCAAAAATATCATTTTGATAATACCAATAGTCATCTTTTCAATCATTTTGATTGAGATTTAATATAGAGTTTAACCCTTATATTATTTTTATTACCTCTTCAATCATTTTAATTGAGATTTAATACATAGTTTAACTGCTATACCATTTTGATAATACTAATAGTCATTATTTCAATCATTTTGATTGAGATCATTATATTATTTTTATCCTAATTCACTTTCCTTCTTTTACATCTATTCATTTCCAAAACCCTTATTGCTTTCACTTTTAATTCTTAGAAAGAGAGTTTAACCGTTTATTATTATTATCTCAACTTAAACATGTAATATACTTAATAAAGCTTTTAAAGCTTTTATCTTTACTTCAATAGATTTATGTCACGGATTCATTTAAGCTGTTAAGTCATATCTAGCATTTTCACCATTCTCAATCTCACAAATAGAAACCGTATTTTTTTAGTAAATTGCTTGTAAAAAACCAATAGTTTAGATGCTCATAATTCTAGTGAGTTATTTATCTATCCATATTCATTTGCTTATTCCTAGAAACTTTTTTATGTAAGACTAAATTTTATTATATTGTGAAATGTCATCATCCATCGAAAAAGAAGGTTGTCTTGAGTGCCATGACATTAAAGATTTTGCAAAAGTTGCACATTCATTTGCTTATTCCTAAAAACTTTTTTGTGCAGGACCAAGTTTTATTATGTTTTGAAAAGTCCATGACTCATGAGCCCCATCCTATGCCACATAGGATAGTGCTAATTTTTCAAATATAAAATTGATTAAATATATATTTTGATTTAATATTCCTTTTCATCATAAATTTTGAGGCTATATTTGATTGAACGAAAACTACTAAGGACAAATAAAAAAATAGGAAATAAAATTTATAAAATTAAAATTTATTGACTAAAAGTATTTTAAAATTGAAAAATAAATTTTTTAAGGAAAAAGTGAGCGATATCTTTTCAAATTTAAGCTTCTTTTTATTTTAAAGTTTTGGTTTGGTATGTTATATTTAAAACTACTTTTATAATAATAATAATAATAATAAAAGATGCATGTCGGTCAAATTATATAAAAATTAATAATAGTAATAAAAGTTTTAAAATAATACTAATAATAAAAGATGTTTGTCAAAAGTTATAAGAATTTAGAAATTATTAATCTAATAAAATTAGTTTTAAGCATAAGATAGTAAACACAAATATTTTTTTTTAAAAAAACTTAAATATTAGAAGATGTTAGAGCAACTTTTTCTTTAAACGTTTTTTTTTTTCAATTTTAAGCCAGCTTGGTCAATAAACTTTTATTAAAATTTAATTTTTTTGTAAATTATTTTTACATTAATTTAAACTCATTTTATTTTTATTTTTTATTTAAGAAGATATAAAGTTTGTAAATTTTATTTCCTGTTTTTTATTTTTCCCTTAATAGTTTTCATGTTAGCAAATATAACCTCAAATGATGGAAAAGATATATTTCTTCCATTTTATATTTTAAAAAAATTAGCATTTTCCTTTTTTTATTGTTTTTATAAATTAATAAAAAATAAAATTTTGAAATAGATAAAAATTAATAATTATTTCATGTTTATACTCATTCAATTTAATTTTACAATCACATTGAATGAACTATATAATTAGTGTCTCTTCTATGTGGCAGTGGATGGGGACGGGCCCACGGGGCATACTGATCTAACACATGAGGGGTATTTTGTTCTTTAAAATGAGTTAATAGTTTGAAGGACTTTGTCACCTTGAAACGTGCCAGAGCGTATTTGTCGGTGTGGCGCTAAACGCGGGCAGAAGGCAAGAGTGTGGCTGACAATGGCGCTTCTTTATGGCTAAGATTTTTGTCGAGTCACCGTCGCGTATTAAGTAAATCATAGCGCAAATTAATACGTCTAAAATTGAATTCGTACCGATAAATTCTTACAAATATTGAATCACCGATTATGCATGTCATATAAAGTTGTTCGCCCAATATACTTGATATTTGAGATACCTCGAATCGACTGTGGCAATATAAAAGGAATGTTAAATCAGAATGACTTTCTCGATTAACTTTCCTAAGCCGCGACATTAGCGTAAGCGTGAACATGAGTTCGACATGATCACGACGTAAAGTTACTGTCGAATCGCAATGATGGCCAGATACCGTCAGCGCATCGCCATGGCGAACTAAAGTACACGAAAATGTCGGCGAATGGGGTGAAATTTAGAAACCGATAAAAATCTTAATAGTTTAGATCGAGTTTGATCATGCCGCCAGAGCGGAATATTTTTGTGAAAACTTGATTGAAAATAAGTTGGGCGTTAACAAAATATCTTGAAAACATTATCCAGTTTTGAATCGGTTTTATATCAAATGTGATCAAACAATTTCATATCAAATTTTGATTCAAACACTTTTGCATATCAAATCGAAAATCAAATACATTTCAAATATATTTTTACAGTGCGTAGATATCGAATGTTGTTGCCAGGTTAAATTAAGGACTTTCAAATGGGTGGCTAGCCGTAAATTGTTCCTTTTAAGGTGGGCGGAACAAGCAAATAAAATCACCCCAGTAACCTCTGACAATACAGAGTTGGGGGTTTAATCGATTACGTTAAAAGTAGAAATGTAAAGGTAAGTATTATATCCGGGTTAATGGTGAATAGTGTCCCAGCTATTATATCCAGATTGACAAGACCAAATAGTGTCATTATTATTAAGTTAGCCAGTGAAACCTTAGGAGTCAAATAATTCATTAATTTCAAATTACAAAAAGCGTCGTATCTCTGCATTTTCTTTCGTAAACAAAACAAATCTCAAAGTACAATCATACAAAACTTCTTTTTTGATCCATGGATAATCAAATAAATAAAACAAGTAAAACTTTTCATTAACAGGGATTATGTATAATTGGGTTAAACAATTTTCATCCTCAAATGAAGTAAAAATAAACAATTTTCTTTTTTAAAGATACGCATTAATATCCCTTACACGTACATATATATAAAAATAATAATTTTCGAAAAATTTGTATTAAGTCATGCGTACATATATATAAAAATGATAATTTTTAAAAATTTGTATTAGAATCGCACACCAAGTACTTTCTACGACTTTGAAGGAGCTAATCAAGAATTTCACTGATGAAATATTCTCTAGAAGAAATTTGTGGCTTACTGGAATCAAAGCGTACGTTACGAAATTACATCAATGCGAAAGAGAATTCGAAGATGGATAGAAAGGATTTCCTTCTTTTATTCCAATTTATACTAGGGTATCTATTAGGAAAATTACCTTTTTACCTCTCTTTCATTAAATTCATTAATTAATTACTAATTGAATTACCATTATTATTTTCATAACGTCCTTTCATTAAAGTAATTAATTAATTATTACCATTATTATTTTCATAACGTCTTTCATTAAAGTAATTAATTAATTACTAATTGAGTTACCATTATTATTTCTGCTTGTCTGGTGAATTATCGTTATTTGTAGCATCCCAATTGATGTCATTTATTACTATTTTCATAACGTATGCTATAAAAATTCGCAATCATTATTATTTTAGTATCTTATCTTATCTGAGTCGCATCGTTATTATTTTTTATCTTATACTATCTGGTTCACGGGTGTTCTGGGCTTTCTTCTTACATTGCTTACTTTATGTTACCTTAACACGATTCCCTCAATTATAAACCTGAAGTAATAATGTATCATATGTAAAAATAAATTATTTTAGATATAGCTTGGATCGAGATTTGTACATTTGAAGAATGGATATAATTTTGTTTTTTAAGAAAATAGAAAGGGCTTAAAAAAGTTAGTAGAAAAGCATAAAAGAAAATATACCAAAATCAGGATTTAAAAAATCTAACTTGTTTGTCTTTAAAACGTGTAAATAAAAGAAAAAATGTAAAAAAATAATTTTAATATATTTAGAGAAATTGAATATTATAAATAAAAACTATTTAAATTTATATAGATAAATCAGTAATTTCAATAAATTTTAAAATAAATAAAATTATTTTAACTATATAATAAGTCATTAACATTTTAAATCATATTACTAACAAAAAATTAAATATTAAAGACTTGGGCAAATAATAGATAATTTATAATAAAGATTAACCAAAAAACATCAAATAAAAAATAAACAATCATAATAAATAACAGTGATACTAATTTTAATTATTATAATATAAAAGCTCGGTGCATATGGGCACTTACTAGTAATAATTAAGCTTTGTTAATAATTTGGCATGTAACCTATTAAAAAAAATTGACCATCTCCAATTTCTTGTCTTTTAAATTCTCGTTACCCACCGATGGGTATAAAAAAAAAAGTACACAAAAAGCTACTTGTAATATTTAAAATTCATTAGAATATAGGATTCCCACTATGATGGTGACAAACCAAATATATAATAAAAGCCAACTGCACTTCATAGTCTAGATTTATTGATTTAATAATATGTTTGACCATGAAACGTCGTATTTACAAATAGTAGGAATCTACGGAAATTAGATGGATGATTTATCTAGAAAGGTTATTTTATTGAGGCACGTGAACAATGAAGTAGCCATGATGAATGTTGGATCGATTTGGTCATCCATGCTTATTCCACGAGACAGTGACATTTACGAACTCAGTCTTCTCTCTGGACATGATATCAGCCACAATCTTTTGGTACCTGCTGAACATCTCATCTATTACTCCATCACCGAAATGGCTTCTTAAGCGGGGTTAGCTCGGTAGGTCGGATATATCGGAAATGCAGAGGTGAAAAAGTGCTTGGGAGTCAGAGGCCCAGATCTTAGATGTTAGTGAAATTTCGGTCGTGAGATCAGCGGGGTCGAAAGTTTCGGCGGGGGTCAGGAGTTAACTCGGTCGGCCTTCGGTCTTCTTAATGAGAAAAGCAGTAGATTCGCCTCATTCTCATTTCAGTTTTACACCTATTACAACAAAAAAATCAATTTTTATAAAAATCTGAGATTCCTCTTCAAAATAGCCCAAAATCAAAACATTTTCACTTGCAGAGATGGCAGGACAAGGGGCCCGGACAAAGGAGGATTCTGGGAGAGTTGTTGGGAAATTTGTTAAGATCTGCCACTCACAGGATGAAATGTGCATCGACCGTGTTCATGGAGTAGTCGCCATCATCGGACCCGTGATTTGAAGTGAGGGTTAGGGTTTACTAAGGTGAATCACCCGCAATAGAAGGATAAGAGAGGATAGAGAAGATGTGGCCGTATCGGAATCGGGGGTCGGGTTATTCTCGCCGACAGCGGAATACTCGTGAATGTCGGGTGGCCCGACATTTTTCACGAAAATCGGGCAAAGTCTCGCACAATACGAGGAACCTGCCACGAAGAATCTGAGCGCCGTAAGCGCATGCCGAAGCGATCCGATATAACAATTTATGATTTAAAACAACCACTTGGACCCATAAACAATACTCAATTTACATGCCAACTATGAATCCAACTATATACCCAATAGTTACAAGAGTTAATATGTTTTTACTCTTATACAATACATACATTAAATTTAAAACACTACAAGAAATTCACGAGTTCTGGAAATAAAATTACCGTGGATTAAATTTTGTTAGTAATTACCCGATATCGACCAAGGAACAAAGCATATTGGATTTTCCACATTTTGCTACATTTACCGTGAATCACCTATAAAAAATTACCCGGTGAAAGTGTTAAAGTAGGTAATTTCGTATATGGCGCCCGACCTTTAGGTACCATTTACCTACAGAATACCTATGGAAAATTACCGACGAAAGTATTCCGTAGATAATTTTCGCGCTATATGTAGGCGCCAACTTTTAGGTACCATTTACCAACAGAATACCTACGGAAAATTACCGATGGAAGTGTTAAAGTAGAGTATTTTGTAGCGCCAACTTTTAGATACCATTTACCAGCGGAATACCTCTGAACATTAAGCCCAGGAAGTGTTCCGTAGGTAAATACACTATAAAAAATTCACACTGACAAAGATCTCTTCATGTGTTATATATATATATATATATATATATATATATATATATATATATATATATATAACTTCTATGATTATGACCCGATGTTTTAAAAGCAGGACCGGTAATGAGTGAGGAAAAATTCTGCAGGTTCACGGTTCAACTAGTTTGGGCCAAGGTTGAATAGCAGTTGAGCAGAGTGGCGGCTAATAAATATATTATTAAAATTAATAATATATATATATATATATATATATATATATATATATATATATATATATATATATATATATATATGCAAATAAATTAAAATCATATAATATTTATCTTTGATACTTTTTTTGAAATATTTATCTTTAATACTTGATATTATTAAATATAAGTGTAATTATAATAATATTTTAAATTTTATAAAATGAAATAATTTTAATGTTTAAACCTAATATATCCAAAAGAATTAAAATTAATTATTTTATTCTAACTAATATATATATATATATATATATATAATACTTTCAATTTATCTAACATTAGTCATTTGTTGCAGTGGATCATAAAAGTTTCTGATTCAAGATGCAGGTTCCAAAACCCACATGAATGCAGATTTTCTTGATTTTGGTACAGCATTAGCAATCCCGGCATCGGTTGGCGCTTAAAGAGCGAGTCTTTCAACTGACAGCCGCGCGTATATGGATCGTAAATTGATCAATGGTGACTTTCGAATTAATAGGGACTTTGGTATTTGGAAGCGGGCTTATTATGACATGGGGTGATTGGGCTGATTTAGTGACCGAAGTGCGAGCGGACCTTAGATTCAACAAAACCGCTTGGGTCGAGCAGGTTCGATGGTTCAACCGTCGGTTTAGGCGGTTTGATTCCGGTCGCAGTGTCGGTGATTATGGGGGAAGCAGGACCCGGAAAGTTCACGGTCGATGGTTGATCGGTCGGACGAACGGTCGGTCGGTTTAAAACATTGATAATAGCCTTCGATTCACCCAGGCCGATTACAAAAGCATCGACAAAATACCTACAAAGTATATTTGTAACAAATTACCGATGGAATGCCTATAAAAGTTTTTGCCAATTACCGACGGATTACCTACAAACTCACCAACAAAATACCAACGGACTTTCCGTAGGTAAATTCTTGACAGTTACCTCGAATTTTGTTGGCCCAGATCCATTTTGTAGATTTCCCTCAACACACCACCACTTTTCCCACAATTCTGACGGAATTTCCATAGGTAATTTACCTCTGATTGATTTTCCGTCGGTAATTTGTTACCTACATACAACAACCTACGAAATATAGTTATGGTATTAGTAGGTAAATTTAATTACCGATGGAATTTTTATATTACCTACAGAAATTTTTAGTAGGTAAATTGTCAATTGTTGTAGTGAAAAATTCTAATACATGTATACATCGAAAGCCCGCAATCGGCTTTCTTCTAATCCTCGATCTCACAGGACGGGCACCGTCCTCCTGCAGCTCCTGTGCACAGCCAAATAATATCCACTCGACGGGGTGGTAATCTTTCGATAGTGAATGCGCCACCAAGTGGACTACTCACCACCCTAAGTGCGGTCTGATGTTCAGTAAAACACACATTCAAGCAAATCGTGATCCTCTTTGAATGTCTACCGCGGCTGACTCAGATCCCGAGTCCTCACCGACTCCTTCACACTCGCCTAAGCCTAAATGAAATTTTTTATTTTGTTTGTTTGTGGACATGCAACACCCTAAAATATACCCTAGTTGTTTTCAACATGTTTAGGGTATTTTGTAAGCATAATTTGACTGTTTCGTGAGTTAAATGCGAAACACGAGAACGAGAGACCCGGAAATTTACAAGACTTAAGGACAATTTTGTAATTGGTCCAAAAAGGGGCTTAAAAGTCATAAATTGAGAGACTATGGAGCGAAATACAATTTTAGGAACTTGGAATAAATAGTCAAACATGGAAATTGCTTTTTTGCAAATAATGAAACTTAACCCAAAAATAGGTTTGGAGAGATAAACATGGCCTTAGAAACACATGGATTTAAAGACCAAAATTGAATCTCATTTTGGGAAAAGGAAAGAAAACGTGAAGAGGAAGAGGAAGAAGATGGAGGAGCGAGAGATCAAGCGAAGGTATGGAATCTAACCTTGGGTATGGAACTTTGAATTTTGTATGGAAACTAACCTTGATTATGGATTCTATGATATTATGTATGAATTTCCATGCTTGGTTGGTTAGTGGCTTGTCCCCCAGGCAGGGTTTTGCTAGGAGTTCCATCTTAACGAAAATTATGGAAAATAAGGTGGGTAAAACCCCATATGGCACAAGATGGTTATAAAATTCCCCTTTTAGATTGGATTCATGGTTAAATGACAAGTAATTGAGCTAGGGTTTAGAATAAACCCTAACAAATCCTTGAGTTTGAATTATGTATGGGTTGTGACCCATATTAGAGTTGTGTTGGGGGAAATTCATGGAAGATTTTTGAGGAATGATAAGAATTGAAAGATGAATTGAATAAAAAAGAGATTCCAAGGTGAATTGGAAATGGTTTTGATGTGTGTTTGAAGTATGAGTTGATTTGAGTATCAAAATATGGAAAAAATGGGACTAAAACACGATACAGGCATTTTTCGGTGATGTGTCTGGTACACCTTGGGGGTGTCTCATTTTTGATACTGTCCCCAATTTCGACCAGTTTCGTATTTTGGTCACCAACTCATATTTCTTATCCGATTTGAGTGATTCAAGTGGAAAATTAAAAATATACTTGAGAGGAACCCAAACCTAAAGGAAATAGGCATCGTCAAATTCTGAAACAAAGAAGTGGTCCAAATTCACTCAAGGGTGGGGCGTGTGCAAGCCTATTCCTGCATCCGTTTGAACATAGAGTAGTCCGAGTTGTTTCGGACGTATCTTGAGTTTTGGTGCTCCGAATTGGGTGATTCCAGTTGGAATAGAACCCTTAGCACCTTATCTTTAAAGGAGTACAAAGATCCAGTGCCAAATATATAGACAAGGCATTGGAAAATAAATATTTCAAACTGTCCCTCGGTAAAATCGATGCTTAGAGCTTGTTGGCATGAAAATGCCATAGCGAGTTTAGGCGATCCGAATGGATTGATTCAATTCCTGGGTATAGTAGATTCATAGAAAATAAGAATACTTGAATAGGTGTGATTACATGCTCATCATGCCTTACCCGGTATATGGAATCTGATCTGTCATGAACCGTAATGTGGCTAGAATGCCTATTATAAGATAGTAAGTTCTTGAACCCATATAATTGTAAAACTACCCAAGACCAGTTATTAAATGACCACGGCCTCCTGTCCTGATTAGTACTTGATTGCCTCTGATTAGTGCTCCGGCACTCTGATTAGTACTTGATATACGATTAAGTGCTCCTATCTGATTGAATGCCCGGTTACTCTGATGATTAGTGCTCAGGCACTCTGATTGAAGTAGCCGGTGCTCTGATGAGTACTCTGGCACTCTGTCTGATTAGTGCTCACGGCACTTCGTCTTGTATAGTATCTTCTGGTACTTATTTTCTGTGTCCTACTCATTCATTATTACTGGTCTAGGAAGTCAAACAGTTATATGATAAGACCACGAATAAGAGGCAAATGCAAAATGCGAATGTATCTGTATCTGTTTATAGTACCCTCCCGAGTACTCGTATCCCGAATGAGTTACGTAGTACCTACGGGTACTCACGGTAATACGAATAAGTCTGTAGTACCTACGGGTACTCTTGTATCTTATTAAGTTCCAGTAGTACCTACGGGTACTCCATATTGATTAAGTTACGTAGTACCTCTGGTACTCTGGCATACGAATAAGTTACTGTGAGCCTATGGGCACTCACGTATCCCGATAAATCCTGTATCTCTTATTTGGATTACCTTAGTACCTCACGGGTGCTCACGTATCTTAATAAGTCCTATGAATACCTCACGATATTTGTATACGAATAAGTCTTTGTCGATCTAGTTACGTAGTACTGAACTCTGTATTATCTGAATAAGCTCACATCTTGTATCTGATTAAGTTCAGTAGTACCCTCACGGGTATACGTATTTGATTAAAGTTACGTAGTACCTACGGGTACTTATGTATCTGAATAAGTCATGTAGTACCTATGGGTACTCTTGTATACGATAAGTCACGTCTCGATTTGGCGGATTACGCGTGCCTACGGTGCTTGTGTCTGAATAAGTCTTTGTAGTACCTCTGGTGCTCCTGTATCGATAAGTCTGTCTACGGTTAGTTATGTAGTACCTCACAGGTACTCACGTATACGAATAAGTCTATAGTACCTACGGGTACTCACGTATCACGATAAGTCACATCTCTGATTTAGTTCTTGTAGTACCTCTGGGTACTCACGTATCTGAATAAGTCTATCTCGATCCTAGTTCTGAGCCCCTCACGAATACTCACAATATACGAATAAGCTTTATCCTGTATCGATTAAGTTAAAGTACAGTACCTCGTGTACTTCTATATTTGATTAAGTTACGTAGTACCTACGGGTACTCCTGTATCACGAATAAGTTAAATCTGTATCGATTAAGTTACGTAGTACCTAATGGTACTCTGTATTGGATTAAGTTACATCTGCATATACGATTAAGTTACGTAGTACCTAAGTGCTCCTGCATTTGATTAAGTTTTATGCAGCTGTCTTATTAAGTTACGTAGTATCACGGATACTCTTGTATCTAATCAAGTTCGGTAGTACCTACGATTACTCGAAAATGCTTGGTAATATAAATATAAGTCATTAGTACCTCGGGCCTCCGTATGGTAAAGTAAGTATATGTATCTGTTATGATCTGTACCTGCTATGGACTAATGTCCATACCTGATATGTATCTGTATAAATCTGATTTGTTCCGACTTATCGTACCTACGGGTACCTTCGCACAATTATAAGATCCGTAAGATAAGAATAAGTTTTGTAATACCAGTATAAGCTCCGTAAGATAAGTATGCTCTGTAGACATGTATAAGATCCTGAAATACATGTAAGTTACGTAATCTAGGTATTGTGGCACCCACTTTCCAGGCCACTACCGGCAGGCGGATCAGACAGTCAGGATGCCACTTTAAAATCACTGTCAGCTCAAAATCATGCTGCGAGCGACAAAAATTAAATGACAGCAAGCATTTACATTCCCAACAAAATCCATTTACAATGTAGGCATCCAAGCCGCACTCAAAATGATTTACAAAAATAGATATTCCAGTATTCAAAATTGTTTTATACAAAATATCCATATCAAAAAAGAACACATGAAATGAGTGCACATGTCGGAGCATACTCCGAGATTTCTTTCTTTATGACTCGATGCTCCTCGATCTTGGGTCCGCTATCGATCACTATCTATCACTCGGTACCTGCGCATTGGTAAAACAATACGCTAAGCATTTTCATGCTTAGTGGTTCTATACAAATCCATTCCTCAGTTCCAGCTTAAATCAATTCATGCAATTTAATAATTCAGAACTTTCAATCATTTGGATGATCAATATAAATACAATACTTATACTTTGTTATATATCTGATAAATTATAGTTCATTGATCATCCCATAAATATATTTCATAATCAATATTTCACAATCTCAAATCCAATTCAAATAATATGCTCCACCGACTTCAATTCAGTTAGGCATTGATTCAATTCTGAAAATCAATTCGGTTATGCCCGATCAAATCGGTTAACTGCCAATCCAATTCGGTTATGCAATCGATTGATTAAGCCACTTACTTGAATTTAACCTATATCTTCGATATCTGAGATCTCGAGTCAAACGGTCTATTTGTTGCAGGCCGGTATCATGGTTTTATAACCGCGGTGCGGTCGTGAGGCTGGTTATAAACAATCAAATAGTGAACACTAAAATCACGGTCGGTAGCGCTGATCGGAGTGACACATCAATAGTTGCGATCTTGCTATTTGATACATTGGTATACCCAATCTATCCTTAATCTTTGAAATAAGCGGTTAACGTTATTAAGGCGTTGAATCATTTATAGCAAAATATAGTACAATATGTACGCTTGTATAAACAGTTTATTTTCAATAATCATGCAATTTTTTTATATGCAAACATTTCACAATCACTTTTCTCAAATCAATTAAATCAATTAATATGCTTTTAGAACAAACATGCAAAAACTTGAAACGAGGAATAGGAGTCGGTAGAACAAACATTTCAAACTTGAAATGAGAATAGGATTTAGAAGAACAAACCCCGAATCTTTGTACTTTGAGTTCAATCCTTGGAATCTCAATTCTGATTTGGCTTTTTCCTCCTACGTCGAGTCCACTATTCAAAACCATTAAAGAATAATATTATTCATGCGTACTAGTAGTTTTGGTTAGGATTGATTTTCGAGGTTAGTATGAGTTCCAATCCCAAACAAGCTATATATAGATGGATTCTTGACTCAATGGGCTTTCCATAGAGTCAAAGATCCTGAATCGGAGTTCGGACGAAGGAGTTATGACCTTCAGTTGGAGGAGTCATGCAGTCAAATCCTGAGCCCGACGAGCTGACTGACTGGACTAGTTCGATCTATCTACTTTCGGTTAAGCGTCTTCTATCCTCCCTCAGTCGCAGTAATGTATTCTTGACTCAGTGGAAACTCCATAGAGTCAGAACACCAATCGGAGTTCAAGCCGAAGGAGATATGACCTTCCGAAGTTGGAGGTCATCTGTGATCAACTTTGACGAGCTGGCTGAGCGACGAGCTGCTTGAAGTGACAGACATTGAACACCTCGGTCCTGACATCTAACATCACTCCTCGGGCATATCAATGTATTCTTGACTCCATGGGCTTTCCATAGAGTCCAAGAACCGTCGGAGTTCAAAGCGAAGAGATATGACCTTCGAAGTTGGATGCCATGCGTGAGTCAACTTTGACGAAGCTGACTTGTTTGACGACCCTTTGTTTGGCTGACCTCGGTTTGGCGACCCTTTGTTTGGCGACCCTTTGTTTGACGACCTCGGTTTGACAACCCTTTGTGTTTGTGACCACTCACCCCATTTGACTGTTCAGAGTAAAATGACCATAGCGGTCTACATGAGTCTGAATTGAGATTCAAAGCCTAACATCAAGTTCATTGATGTGGCTACAATTCCTAGAAGGACTTACTTTCAATTCTTTATTTCTGACCCAAAAACCCGTTCTAGGTCAATTTAGTTGACCGAATTGAGCGGAAGCGGCCCGACCAGATTTATTGGGTTGACCTCATTAAGGACTATAACTTAGTCTACATAGGCAGGTCCGTCGAAATTCAAAAGCCTAACATCAGCTAATTGATGTGGCTACAGACCCACTAGAAGGGCCTTTTCTGAATTTCCCTTCACTTCCATTTTAAAAATCAGCTCTAAGGTTAAATTTAGTTCACCTTCACACAATGTGGCAGCTTCCCATGGTTTAAATGCAGCAAACATTTCCCTAAGGCCAGGATAACCACCTAACAATCCTTAGGGTAGAAAGGCGACCAGTAGGAGAAGACCTACCTCATGGAGTTTATTTGAAAGTCGTTGGGTCTCTACTTGCGAGTTATTGTCATGTGGAAGGACTTTCCTCTTTAGCCCATGGGAGACCTGCAGTCCGATCGTCGAATCTGAGAGAAGGTGGAGCCCCTCTTGCTCTCTAACTCACCCCTTTTCTATATTTTTTCCTTTTCTTATGGTCCTCTGTCATTATTTTACAAAAAAGGAGGAAACTTCCTCCCACTTTCTATGCCACATGCCCTTTCCTTGATTTTTTTCTTCTTTCTTTATTTCTTTTTATATTTAGGTCCTGCATTTCTATTATTCTTCATTTAAGTCTCCTATTTTCATAGACATATAAGCTTATTTACAATTGACCCTTAGGTCCCCATTTTACAATTCCATATTTTCTCTTTTCACTTGGGTTTTATTTAAGTTCGATAATCATTTTAATCGATATTCATCTAAAAAAATTTCCAGAAAAATACCCGAGTTGGCTCACTATACCGGGTGCTATAAAAATTTTCTTTATAAAAATTTTAGGGTATTTTGGGAGTACAACTCTCCACTTAATAATTTCGTCCTGAAATTACCTTAGATCAAACGATTGCGGATCTTCTTTGCCGCATCGTTCCTCACTTTCCCAGTGGCTTCTTGGGTGCTTATGGTTTCTCCACGGCACCTTGACTAGCAGATCTTCTTATTCCGTGAATTCCTTCACTTCACGAGCCAATCTTTACTGGCCTCTTTCTTCATACGTCAAATCTGGCCTCAGCTCAATTGTCTCCGAAGAGACTACATGTGATCTGAGTCCGACGGCACTCCGTAGCACGGACACGTGAAATACATCATGGATCTTTTCCAAGTCCGGAGGTAATGCTAATCAGAGCCGCTGGTCCCACTTTTCAATCACTTCATAGGCCAATAACCCAGTGGCTCAACTCGCTCTTTTCCCAATCTCATCACCTCTTCCAAGGCGATACTTCAAAACACCTTTCGCCGACCATATCGGCCATCTTTTCTTTTCATGTTCGCAGATATGATTTCGGCCTCTATCGCCACCTTCAATCTCTCTCTAATCATTTTCACTTTTCTTCGCCTCAGACGCTTTCCGGCCAATCTCACCTTCTTTTCACTCACTCGGCCCAACACAATGGTGTTCTACATTTTCTCCCATATAAAGCTCCTTATAAGGCGCCATTCCAATACTCTTGATTGGAAACTGTTGTTAGCCAATAAATTCAACTAAAGCAATGTGTTGATCTCAACTACCTCAAGGTCGATCACACAACTCCTTAACATATCTTCCGTAACTGATCACTCTCTCGCATTGTCCATCCGCTTCAAGGTGAAACGCTATAGCCCGCCGAGTGCCCAAGGCCTCTGCAATTTTCCTCTCCAAAATTCGGCAAACCCTGATCTCTACCAAATAATGGATATAGTGGAATCCCATGTAAAACGAACTATTTCTTGATGTACAAATTTCGCTAGCTTGTCAAGTGGATACTCTGGGCTCACCGGTAGGAAGTGAGCCGACTTAGTCAATCGGTCTACTACGACCCAACCGAGTCATGCCTTCTCCCCTCACAATGGTAACTCCAACCACAAATCCATGGTGATTCTGCCCCATTTCCACTCCGTACTCGATAGGCCGTAATAACCCGAAGGAACTTGATGCTCCGCCTTACTCTTGACACCAAACACTTGGTTACAAGTTCGACATCTCTTTCTCATCCCTGACCACCGTAATGACATTTTTAAATCTCGATACATCTTTAGCACGGATGGATAGCAAAGATCCACTATGTGCCCTTCCAGCATGGATTTCAAATCATTACAATCGGCACACAAACCTGATCCCTATAATACAAAACTCCATTTTCGCTCACCGTGGAACTCGCCTTTACCATTTCCAATCCGATTTATCGGGCGTAAATTTTCTCATCTTTCTTTCAGGCTCTAACACCGATTCAACAAACCCTGCCTCGCTTATCAACTCTCGCTAATTACGCACCATCGGCCATAATGACAACAAGTATCTCAACGTCAAGCGCTCGCATTGACTTTCTACTCAACGCGTCAGCCACTACATTGGCCTTCCGTGATAATCAATCACGTTGTACTCATAATCTTTATCAATTCCATCCATCTCCGTTTGTCTCAAGTTAAGCTCGCGAGGGCAAATACTTAAGACTCTTATGATCGTTGTAGATGAAAGACACTTCTCTCCATACAAATAATGTCTCCAAATTTTCAACACAAAGACAATCGCGCACTCCAAATCATGCAGGTAGTTCCTTTCTATGCGGCTCAACTGGTCTCTCACATGCTACCACTTTACCCTCTTGCATTAGGACACATCCAAGTCCATTTAGCGACGACGCTAAAAATCACATATTCTCTACCGCAGTCGGTTGAGTAAGAACCTGAGCCTCTGCTAAGAATGCTTTCAACTTATCAAAACTTTGACATTTCACCCATTCATACTTTACATTTTTCTCGAGCAATCTCGCCATCTGGGTCAGCAACCATAGAAAACCCTTTTTACCGACCTTCTATAGTATCCCGTTAGTCCCAAAGAAACCACGCACTTCGTAAATATCAGGTGGCCTGATTCAACAACCACTTCTATTTTCTTGGATCTACTCCCTGATTCTTCTTTCGATACTATATGCCCAAGAAAGGATTAATTCATTCTTCCAAAAACTCACACTTGCTCGCTTGCATACAACTCCGCTTCTTTCTCAAAGTCTCTAACACTACTCTAAGGTGTGTGTCATGACTTTCTGGATCTTTGAATACACAAGAATGTTCGCCTATGAACACTACTAAAACCGATCCACATACGGTCGGAAAACACGATTCATTAGGGTCCATGAAAGTCGGAGCATTAGCTTCAACCAAACTAATTACAAGGAACCTATAATGTCCATATCAAGGCCCTAAACGCCGTCTTATGCACATCGACATCTTTAATTCTCAACTCGATGGTACTCCGCATCGCAAGTCAATCTTTGAAAAGATATCTGCACCTTTAATTGGTCAAACAAATCAATTCGTAACGGATACTTATTCTTTACTGTTAACTTGTTCAGTTGTCTGTAATCAATACATAGCCGAAGTGTACCATCTTTCTTTTTAACAAAAAGCATGGGAGCTCCCATGGTGAGGTACTGGGCCGAATAAACCCTTTTCTAGTAATTCTTGCAACCGTAACTTCAATTCCTTTAGCCTAGTGGAGCCATTCGCATTTGTAATGGATACCCTGCAGGGCACCCGGTACAACGTCAATATAAACTCCAATCTCCCTATGTGGGGCAACTCGTAACTCTTCCTAAACACGTCCGAAAGTCACTAATGCAGGGATATCGATACACTAGGGCCTTGGCTTCACTGTATCAATCACATAAGCTAAGTAGGCTTCACATCCTTTCCCGCACCATCGCTCTAGCAAGGGCGGCGATATCACATTAGATAGGTGATTTGACCTCTCACCGATGAAAGTTACTTCATCTTCATTCGGTGTTCTTAAGGTTACTCTTTTCAATCTACAATCAACTATTGCTTGATGTCGGGACAACCAGTCCATCCCCAATATCACATCAAACTCCCTGAACAATAACTCAATCAAATCTCCCAAAAATTCATACTCTCGTATTTTGACGGGACAATCTCTATACACTCTGTTCACAATAACACTATGGCCGAGTGGGTTTGTCACCAAGATGTCATACTCGGTTTCACTCCTCAGTAATTTACCCAAGTTGGGTATATCGGTGCAAATATATGATGGGCTGACCAGGTCAATCAATGGCCGTACAGTATCAAAGATTTGAAATTGACGGCTCATCACATCGAGCGCCTGCATCTTCCACGCTTTCATCGCACATGTCGAGCCGGGAGCACGACCATCTTGCTCACTCCAAAGCTCTTGTGTCCCTGTCCTAGCTCCCAAGTGATGCAACACTCTTGTTGCCTCTTTTGTGCCACTAAAGTCGTGGCCCCCGCCGCTTATAAATGAACGAGCTCTGTAAATCTCTTGCTCTATGCTCTTTTGGATCCAATCAAACAAGCACCCGTAAGTCTCCAACATTCTCTCTTATGATTTCTCCCACAATGGGAGAATGGGAGCAATTCCCCTCTAGAAGGACCTCCTGGTGTACTCGCAACTGACGGTGCTGGTAGAGTAGTATTCCTATCGGTAGCCTGAGCTGTAGGCTGATTGGAACCCTGTGGTCCCCTAAATTTCTTCCTTTGTTGTTGTTGTGAACTGGACTGACCGGGATTTTTCTTTCCCTGTCTTTTATCTTTTCTCTCTTTTTCCTCTTTCTTTACTCTTTCCACATTCAATGCACATGTCACAATTTTGGAGAAATCCTCATGGAAAAATGCTACGACATGGGCTCGAATATGGTCATTAAGGCCGCCTTCAAACCTACGACATCTCTTTTTCTTCCTCACTCACAAGTACTCCTAGAGCATACTGTCAACCGTGAATTCTCTTGATATCTCTGGCCACACTCATCCGTCTGTCAGATTATGAAACTCCCGCCTCATGCTGTTCGGGGATAAATGCAACCCACATAGTGCTTCTCTGAACTCATCCAAGAAGAACTCCCATGTAACTCTCCGATGGTGCGGTCCCGGTCACGAAACCCACCACCGATAAGCCTCATCCTCAGAGTAATGGAGTCGCACATTCAACTTCTACGTGCAATGATTTGCACAAGTGGCCTCATCGGTTCTAGCTAATTTTTTTGCCATAGAAGGCTCATCCTCTTTCTTTCCCATAAAATCTATGTGTCGGTGGCCTTGCCATTCTCTCAATGGTCGACGCTTGGGAGCAATTGCAAAGAAAGGCTGCCCTACTTTTGTAATGCTTGAACTAGCCGCTGTGAGGATACCCATAGCACCTCCTGCCACTTGTTCTGGTTCATTCATTGGTGGGGCATGGGATGCTTGCCCACCTTCCACACTAGCAGACTATTTGGGCGAGTCCCCTGGTCATCCTCGACCCTAAGGGAAGCCGAACCATCCATGTGCTTATCCTATTACACCACAAGATCCGCGCCGAGTCATGTCATCCTTTATATGCAATGAAATGCATGCAAAGTAAACACAATTCCCCAAAATCGTTTACAACATTCTAAAAAATCATTTTGTAGAACCCGCCAAATCTAGGCTCGACATCAATAAATGTTGTGGCGCCCTTTCCGACCCGACCTCGCTACGGATCTCGAGTCAAACCGGATGCCACTAAAATCACTCAATCACTCAATCACTCAAAATCATATCTTTGCGGAAGCGATTACAAAATTGGGCAAGCCCATAAACATTTACATTTAACAAAATCCATTTACAATGTAGGCATCCAAGCCTTTTCAAAATGATTTACAAAAATAGATGTTCCGTATTCAAATTGTTTATACAAATATCCATAATAAAAGAACACATGAAAATGAGTGCACATGTCGGATCATACCCGAGATTTCATTCTTATGACTCGACGCTCCTCGATCTTGGGTCCGCCATCGATCACTATCTATCACTTACACCGCATTGGTAAACAATACGCTAAGCATTTTCATGCTTAGTGGTTCTATACAACCATTCCCGCCCAAATTTTAAATCAATTCTTGCAATTTAATACCCGTAACTAATCATTTGGATGATCAATATAAATACAATACATATACTTGTTATATATATACACAAATTATAGTTCATTGATCATCCCATAAATACATTTTCATAATCAATATTTCGCCAATCTCAAATCAATTCAAATATGCTCACAACTTCAATTCGCTTCGATATTCAATTCAATTCGAAAATCAATTCAGCTATGCCAATCAAATCAAGTATGCTAATCAATTCAGCTTAAGCCCTACGAATTTAACCTATGTCTTCGATATACTGTGATACTCGTAGTCACGGCATCGTCCGCCGGTCGTGCCTGGTATCACATGGTTTTATAACACAGCATCTGCCTCGCCGGGCTGCCGACCGGGTTATAAACAATCAAATAGTGAACACACCGATACTACCCCGCCGGGCCGCTGATCGGAGGACACATCAATAGTCTGCAAGATCGCTATTTGACCCTATTGGTATACCAATCTATCCTTAATGCGAAATAAAAGGTTAACATTCTATTATATGCCTAAATCATTTATAGCAAAATATAGTACAATATGTACTTGTATAAAACAAGCTTTATTTTCAATAATCATGCAATTCTTTTTTATATGCAAACATTTCACAATCACTTTTCAAATCACTAAATCAATTAATATGCTTATGTAACAAACATGCAAAACTTGAAACGAGGAATAGGAGCCTAGAACAAACATTTCAAACTTGAAATGAGAATAGATTTAGAAGAACAAACCCAAAAATCTTTGTACTTTGATTCCAACTTGGAATCTCAATCACGGCTTACTTTTCCTCCGCGCTCCCTATTCCAAAACCATTAAAGAATAATATTATTCATGCGTACTAGTAGTTTTGGTTAGGATTGATTTTCGGAGGTTAGTATGAGTTCCAATTTAAACAAGTTATATAGATGGACTTTTGACTCAATGGGCTTCCATAGAGTCAAAGATCACCCGAACCCGAGTTCGACGAAGGAGCGTGACCTTCCGGCTGGGAGGCCTGGCACACACAATCCCGAACCGACGAGCTGACCTGACCTGGACTAGTCTGATCTATCACCTCGGTTAAATGTCTTCTATCCTCCTAAGTCATATATTAATGTATTCTTGACTCAATGGGCTTCAGAGTCCAAGAACACCCAAATCGGAGTTCAAACGAAGGAGATATGACCTTCCGAAATTGGAGGTCATGCGTAGTCAACTTTGACGAGCTAACCTGAACTGACGAGCTGCACTGAAGTGACGAGCTCATTCAAACACCTCGGTCTGACATCTAACATCCTCCTCAGGTATATACGCATCTTGACTCCATGGGCTTTCCATAGAGTCCAAGAACACCCAAATCGGAGTTCAAACGAAGGAGATATGATCTTCGGTTGGAGGTCATGCGAGTCAACTTTGACAAGTCGACCGAACCGACGAGCGCTGCACTGAAGTGACGAGCACATTCAAAACACCTTGGTCTGACATCTAACATCCTCCTCAGGCATATCATCGTATTCTTGACCTTATGGCTTCGATAGAGTCCAAGAACACCCAAATCGAGTTCAAACTAAGGAGATATGACCTTCCGGTTGGATGTCATGCGTGAGTCAACTTGACGAGCTGACTCGCTTGACGACCTCGGCTCACGACCCACCGCTGACGACCACTGCTCACGACCTCGGTTTGATCGACCACTGCTTGACGACCCCGGCTTGACCCACCAATCGCTTGACGACCACCGGCTTGACGACCCCGGTTTGACGACCACCGCTTTGACGCACCACTACCCATTTGACCTGTCTTATAAAAAGACCATAACTTAGCCCACAGGAGTCCGACCGAGAAATTCAAAAGCCTAACATCAAGTTCCATTGATGTGGATACAATTTCACAGAAGGATTTACTTCCAAATCTTTATTTCTGACCCAAAACCTGTTCTAAGGTCCGGGCTAGTTGACCAGATATGCGAACCGACTCCAACCGCATTTAGCCGGGCTGACCTCATTAAAAGGACTATAACTAGTTCACATAGGTCCAAATCGAGAAATTCAAAAGCCTAACATCAAGAGAATTGATGGCTACAATTACTAGAAGGACGCACTACCACTTCCCTTCACTTCATCCAAAAATCAGCTCTAAGGTTCTATACCGCGCACTACCACAATGTGGCGCCTTCCCATGGTTTAAAAATGCAACCAAACATTTCCCTAAGGCCAGATAACCACCCAACAATCCTTAGGGTAGAAGACGACCAAGTAGGAGAAGACCTACTTCATGGAGTTTGTTGAAAGTCCCCGATTCCGGTCTCTACTTGCAGTTATTGTCACGTGGAAGGACTTTCCCTCTTGCTTCTCACGAGACATCCGTCCGGATCGTCGTGAAATCTAGAGAGAAGGTGGAGCTCTCTCTAACTCTCCTTTCTATTTTCTTTTCCTTCATGATCACTCTAATCGTATTTTACAAAAGGAGGAAACTTCCCTCCCACTTTCCTACATGCCATGCCCTTTCCTTTGATTTTTTTCTTCTTTTTCTTTATTTCTTTTTATATTCGTCTCTCCATTTCTCTATTATTCTTCATTTAAGTCTCCTATTTCACTTAGACATATAAACTTATTTACAATCGACCCTTAGTCCCCATTTTACAATTTTCGTATATTTTTCTCTTTTTTCACTTGGGTTTATTTTTGATTCACAATCATTTAATCAATATTCATCTAAAAATTTTTAAAATACCTGCTGGCCTTTATACCCTGACATATAAAGAATTTTATTATAAAATTTTAGGGTATTTTTAAGTATAAGTATAAGCTCCGCAAAGATAAGTATATGCTCAGAGAACATGTATAAGATCCAAATACATGTCCAAGTTCAAATCAAGATAAGTTCAGAAGACCAAGATAGTTTTGTAGTACTTACAAGTACTTCCAAGATAAGAATAAGTTCCGCAAAGACGCATAATGCCCGTAATCTCCCGCCGATACCACGTACCTCCAAACAAGGGTAAACCCGTAATATAAGTCTCTTGTAACTCCTACGTGAGTCCCTAATAAACATAAGTCCGTTTATAAGTATAAGTTCCGAATATGGTTCCAGAACTCCTACTTGAGTCCTAATAAACATAAGTCCGCAGGCGGTATAGTTCTCAGAATTCCTACTTCTGAGTCCCGAATAAACATAAGTTCGTTATAAGTATAAGTTTATGCGTAAGAATAAGATGTACTTTCACTACAACGGGATATTCGAATAAGCGTAAACTGTTATAAGAGAAAAGTACTTGTATAAGTTCATAATATAAATGCATGGAATTTATATTATACATTATTGACACATCGTTAAATGTGTATATGCATAAGACATATGTTTCCCACTAAGCGTAAAGCTTAGCGGGTTTTTAATCCGTCATGATGCAAGAGAGAACATCGAAGACTTAGCATGCAGGCGACACACAGCAGGAGTTTCACTACATGTAGGTTTGGGTATACGATTTGTAAATGTAAAAGAACAGTTTTGTAATTGTAAATGGGACTCGGTAAATGTATATGATATTTTGATTATGTTATAAGATGTGGGCCATACTTTACAATTTAAGTTGGTTTAAAAAAAAAAAAAAAAAAATTCAAGTAAAGAGTCACAGTCAGGTCTCGCGCACCCGAACTTCGATTTCGGATCCATGATCGGGTCGGGCCGGGATTCGAGAGACTGGCGAGACAACCCTCCCGAATGTGTATATATCAATTGGGCCGCTCGGCGATTGATATGGTAATTTGGACTACCCTCCAATAAGTGTGTTTTAGACAACCCTCCGAGCCGTTTACAGACTAGAAATGCACAAATGCATTTATTTCCTATAATCTTGAGATTGTTAGGTGCGCTATGGAATCGTCATATCACTAGTCCCGTCTGATCTGGCCAGCGTGCTGAAGCCATATATAAACGCCATATATTTACAAAACAATCCAATTCACACCGTCGTATCATGTAAATTCTCATTTTCATACATCCAAAAAATTAGCTCGCTTGGACTAATGATCAAACACGAGCAATTTAATTTAGCTTAGCTCGACCAAACACATATTTTTTTACAAAAATATATTTTGAGAACTGTGTTTCGGGAATAGTGAGGCACCGGTTCTTGTGCCGGAAAATGCATAAATCATCGATTTAACCCCGTGAGAGCAGCATTTCCGACCATTTCCACGGCTTCATTCCAATCAATACGCGGTTATTACAAATTTGGTGAAATGAAACACGAACAACCCTCAGAATTACGGGCTCGGCTTATTTTGGTTTCAAAAATTCCTGTCAATTCGAATCCCCAAGGTTTGGGACGATCAAATATTTGCTGACCTCGTGCGACTCAAACATTTGTAAAGTACTTAAGCGGGAATAAAACGCAGTAGGAGAAACCCTACCTCTCGGAGTTGTCAAACTCACAAATCAATACCGCAGCCCTCTCGTGGGCGGTTCCTTCTTGTCCCGAAGGCGCGGCCGGTCGGATCGCCGTATTTTCAGAGAGAAGTTCGATCTTCTCTCACTAGAGAAACTCAACTCCATACCCTCTGGATCTCCTTTTCCATTTCTCCGCGTTTCTTGGCTTTTGACTTTGCCAAGGGGCGGCCTCTTGTAGCAATTTTGTCCTTTAGTGACTTATGAATTCAAAATGACCATTATGTCCCTTCATTTCCCAATTTTGACATTCGGCTCTACCTCAGTCGTCCATTTTCATTATTTCTCTACTCATACCACTTGCGCCTTGGCTGTGAGTCGTGTTATATGTGACTTTGGTTTGCATCGAAAATTGTTTCGGCACCAGAGACACGATGCCTCGGCGTGTATGTCGAGCTCCGTCTCAGGGTGATGAAATTTTATGTGCTAGCGCTAGATTTAATGAGGACGATTCCAAACGGTGAAATCCGTTTAGGTCATCAAGAGATCTAGAGAATAAATTACGGATTTTTAACGAAATTAGCGAATTTTGTGTCGAAATTACGATTTTGCCTTTTTCGAAGTGGAATTTCTCGGGTCATACATTCTCCCTCCTTAAAATGAATTTCGTCGAAATTACGGACAATCCCCACAATCACTCACATGCATATGCAACGTGCACTCCTATCATGCATGTAACTAGCCATTTAAATGTTAAATGACTAAACCACGTACCTTCATCCTAAGCAGGAGGATAGGTAGCCCTCGCATACGTGTCCTCGCTCCCGTTGGCTCTCCACTCCATAGTGCCGCCATAGCACTCTCACTAGCCTCGCGGTCTTGCGTCGCAAAACCTGATCCACAGCTATCAAGCAATACTACTTGGTTCCTCCTCGAAGATTATACGTATGTCGACCTCGTCTTTGTCTCAATCCACCATGAGTTGGATGCGGGTATATGGAGCATGGAATTGCCCGAAATACCTCGTGGACACGACATGTTGGGGCGATATGGCCGATGCGCTCTGGTGCCTATCCTCCTCGGTATCTGAAAGACCGATGGTCTCGGCGATGGCTTTCCACGCTTGCGAGGCACGACCGCCCCTCTTGGAAGGCATCACCTTGAAAAGCGCGTGGTCACCAACCTCGGGCTCTAAGGGTCGACGTCGCACATCGGAGTATAGCTCTTTTCTTAGGCTACGAGCCATGAGGAAGACGTTGTCATGCATCAGCTCACCTTCTCGGAGGGTGTCTCTGTCGAGATCAAGACCGGTGATGGAGCTCTCTCTCCACCTCGGTCAAACATAACGGTGACCTACATGGCCTCCTGCATTTGCAATGCCTCATCTGGTCTGTGTATACTTGATAGCTGTTGTTGTGGGTGAGCCACTAGAACAATTGCTCCTCCCAACTGCCCTTATGATCCGGAACGCATGCTCGTATGTCCTCTGTCTGTATAGTCCTCTCGGGTGACCATACGTACGAGGGTGGGTATATTGTACTCGTGCGTCGGTATTGCCCGTAGCCCTTTGGGCTCTTCCCGAAAGTGTGTCGTAAACCTCGGGTCCTATCCGAAGCACTATGGATGCGGTGCTCCCATGGCGGGACTATCTCTCGAATGTATAGCAGGCGGAATCTCTCGAGGCGAAGGTCATCCACACGGCTGAAAATGTGCCGACTTCGTGGCGGGTCCTTTATCCTTAGCTGCGTCCATCGCACCTGCGTCAGTGTGAGGTGGTCACAAAGTCCATCGTGACGTGCTCCACTTCCACTCGGCCACCTCCGTTTGAGAAGTAGCCTGGCAGCTTTTGGTACTCGGCCTTAACTTTTCTTCGACATGTGAGACATGCGTCAAACAAAGTCCCTACGTGCTAATCTCTTCGTAAAACCCGATAGTGCTGTGACGAAGATCTAATACATCTTCGTGCCACTGGAGATTCTGTGAATCGAAGCGGTGAAACTCCTTTGAGAATCTCCTACTACTCAAATCGATCAGCGGGAACCACTACTGGGTCCCTATATGAAGACTACCATGCTGCGTGAACGGTCCAGCCCTCGTCCTGCCCATTTGAGGTACGTCTTTCGGTCACGATGGACATCTGCGTCCACGCCCCTTTGGGATTTCAATCCGCTCTGCTTTCAGCGGAAGGCAGTGTAGCTACTCGCTTTAAGGTACCACTGAAGTACGCTCATTTGTCTTTGTAGCCAGTATCCTGATCTCGAGCATTCGCCCTCCAGAAAGCTATACCCAGCGCGCTCCTGCGTGACTTAGACTAGTGCATCAGCCACCACATTTGCCTTCTGGGATGGTAATGCAAAGTGAAGTCATAATCCTCACAGGAACTGTCCGTCTGAAATTTGCCTCATATTGAGGTCCGGCTAGCGTGAAAATATATTTGGAACATGGTATGAGTACCTCGAACTCCTCGCGTACTTACATTGATATAAGTAGTGGCGCCAAATCTTCAAGGCGAAGACTACGACCGCCAACTCCATGTCGTGTGTGGGAAGCTGAATTCTACTCATGATTCTTATTTGACGAGAACCGTAGCTCACTACCCTCCCAGGAATGCATCGAAACACATCTCATTCAGGCCCTCGAGGCATCACAATCTACTGTGTACCCACAGTCCCCTATCAAGACTATCAAGATGGGTGCAGAGTGAAGTCTCACTCTTGACTCTGGAATGCCTCCTCGCATCGGTCATCCCAATCCGACGACCTCCTTTGAATTCGGCTAGTCATAGATGTTTGCTATCCACAGAAGTCCTCGATGAATATCCTGTAATACCCGGCCAATCGAAACTGCATTGTATCTCGATGACGACCTGCCCAACTCATCAACCTCAGGCTTTCTCTAGGTCGGTGACCTCCTGAATGAAGCACCCGTGTCCCAAAGTGACACCGAACTTAAATCTGATGATGGTCTCTCAGCGGCATCTAAAAGCGATCGCCGAAGTGATGCTCGTTTAGCCATCTGGCAAAGATTGATTAGAATCATCATCCGCCCGAGAGACTACGATAATTTGAGTCTAAATAGGGTTGGAATATCCTGTGAATCCATGAATGCTTCTTTGGCATTCGTGCGATGAAAGGGCATCACGAGTAAACTCAAAGTGCCCTGCAGCGTCCTAGCAATGTCTTGGGATTGTATACAGTATCCCCAACCTTCAGGATAGATGGTAAGTAGTGAAGGTCTGTCTTGGGAGCTGGAGCTCGCTCCTCGTGATCAAACAAATGCGTCGATCCTCGGTAATGGGTACGATTCTTGATCGTAACAGATTCGGTATCATTAATCAATGCACGGTCGAAGGGTCTTATCCTTCTTCTTAGCCAAATAGAACCGAGGAGCGCCCATGGTGAGTGCTGGGTCTAATGAACCCTTTGTCCAATAGCTCCTGTGCTTCGAGACTGCGAGTTCTGCAACTCAGCGAATTTGCCCATCCTATGCGGAGTCATAGAGATGGGTGAAATACCAGGGTGTAACTGGATACCAAAGTCTACTACTCTCCGTGGAGGTGGTCGAGTAAGCTCATCACGGAAAACATCACATGCTCAGCATGCTACTTTCCGAGGGTGTACCGAAGTACGGTCTCGCCTCGTCTCCCAGGAGGCTGGGCTGGCTAGCCGGCACGCCAGCGTCGCATTTGGACTCATTACAACATGCAGGCTGAGGAAATATCATGTTTGTCCCACACGAGAAATGCCACACGATGCAGATCCTGCGTGGCGGTAACCCTCCTGCGCTCACAATCGATCTACTTGACCATGGTGTCGACTGATCCATCCCGGATGACGTAGAACTTCGACATCAGCCATGATCCTCGAGGTCCAGAGGTGGGAGTCCGAGATCTCGACTCATGACCTCGACACTATCATCCTATTCGCCTAATCCACAGGGGAGGGGAACTCACGTCTGAGAGCTCCTTTAAGGTCTCTCAACCTCTAAGCCCAGCTCTCTCTGTAATTAGGGGTTGTCCCAGTCACATGGAATCCATATCTAGTAAGGCGAGAAGTCTCTGATCACGCCTCGAATGGACAAATTCGGCCAGGTCTCGCATCTTTAGCTTTGTGCGTCGGTGGCAGCGTAAATCATCGGTAAGCGAGATTAACTCGAGTGAATCTAGCCATGAAGTCCATCACGGTCGTCGCCCCTGCTTATTTCACAGGAACTCCACGAGCCTTCGCGCCTCGCGAGTCTACGGAGAGTGCTGCCGTTCTCGACTCCACGAAACTGCATACGTATCGCAACCTCTAAGTCACAGAAGTCTGACCCGTCCTCCGCCCATACCTAGGCCTCGCCCTCTACAGAGTTTGGAATCGACTAACACGATCCCGATGTGTGGAGGTGATCTCCATAGCCTCCAGTATGTTCTCGATCTGCATAAACCAGTAGTGCGCCACCATCGGGTCTCCTCCCCTGTGAATAACCGGTGGTGTGCCAAATCTCGGAGGTTCTTAGGTCCTCCACGACTACTCTTTATGCTAACTGTCACGATAGCATTGTTTGCTAACTCACCTGACCTCGGCAAAATCTGTGATCAAACAGCGGTAGTGCGACCAATACAGTGGGCGCCCTCTAAGTCTCGTCACCACGTCCCAACCATCATCACAATCAACATGACGGTGATTAATACTCTGTCACGGTATCTCGAAAGCATAAACCACGACCCGGGAACACTAATCAACACATAATCCCGGTGTATCATAATCAATTTTGCATTTAAAATATTGTTTTCAACAAAATTTTATTTTAATTCAATTTTTTGAATTTTTCGAAAATTTTGTCTAATTTTAGTTTATTTTTTATTTTTATTTAAATTTAATAATTTTTTTTTTTGAAAATTTTTGTGATGAAAGCAGTGTTCCATAGCTAGGGTTCACGACGATGTCAAAATCGACTCGGGAACGATGCGAGATGGCAAGACTAAAAAAGCAGTGAGTGCAATACACCAGCGCGACCTTGGCCTTGGTAGCGCCTATGCGCCCGTGTGCGCCCTCGCCCCCGCACGCCGTGCACGCCGGAGTGCGCGTGCCCGCTGCCGTAGCGCCTGCGCCACCGCGATGCCTCGTGGCGCTCGCGTAGTGCTGAGCGCCACAGCACACCTTGACCCGCCCGGCCACACCCCTAGCGACCTCTGTCCCACGATGCAGATTTTTGTATGTCATTGACTGCCGGCTGACCTTGCCTTGCCGCGATACACTCCTCTTTGTATTGCGTCTGACCAGTTATTGAAGCCTCCCGACCTGCAATACAATAAGCGTATTTTAACACACCTCGATAGCCTATGTAATACAAATTACCTATTGCAATACATGGAGCTTGTTACAATACAATTTTGCCAGGGCCTACCTCTTTTGTGATGGCGTGTTGCAATACGATTTCTCTAACCCCTCAAACTCACTCTCTGCTTGTCTGAAAAATATAAGGTATTTACCAATACAATTACTCACTACAAATTTTTTTCCGATGCACTCTCTCTTGCAATACAATTGCAAGGCTTCCAATACAAAATTTTTTTTTTTTCAATACAATTGAGGCGGGTAGCCACGAGGTGACACTACAAAATTTTTTTCATTTTTATTTTATTATTTGCTCTGCCAGCACAGTAAACACAAAAAAATACATGTATGCATATATATATATATATATATATATATATACTCTATATCTGCCTGCTATATATATATATATATATATATATATACTATTTTCTTGAATACTCCAAAATAGAATTTATAAAAATCTATTTTTCTCCATTTTCTTCAATTTTCAACGTAAAATCTTATAAGGAAATTATTTTCATCTCATAATTCTGGAATTTCTCCCATTTCTTGGAAGACACAAAATACACACCTATATATTTTTTTCTTTTAATTCTAGAAAATGGTCCGAATTTCCATAAGTCTCTATATATAACACTAACCTAGTGAACACTCAGTATTACTTAAAATTTGGAGTTTCATTTCTCAATAAACCAAATAAATTTCTAAAAATTTATTTCAACATTTATCCTTCCGGTTTACACTTTGTAAACTCAAAATTTCATTTTCAACACCTATGTATTTATTTGCCTAAGCACACAAACATTCATCATGCTCTAACGGCCTTTTATCATACAATAATTCATCAAATCACACAAACACATCCAACACATGCATGTAGTCTCACAGTTTTATCTGTGATTTCCCTAGGTAATCTCATTTCCTAAGCCCAGAACATCGAACCACACCTAGTGGTGATGCTCTCACTCAACCTTGGCCTAAGTCCAAGATACTCAATCTATAGGTTTCCATATGCCTATGCAAATCAAACCACCTAGTGGTGATGGATACCAAATCAGAGCTCCCTAGGTATTCATATACCTAAGCTGATGCCAAGAGGCTGACGAGCACCACAAATCAGGAACCAGTTGACTACTGCGTCGGCCGCGGAATACTCGTGGTGTGTGGGTGACCCCGGAGGCATTTTCACGAAAAATGGGGCCGGTCTCTTCTTTATCTGGGGGCTCTGAGTACTAACCTATATAAACTGTCCCAAACGGTCCAATATAACGATTTATGATTTAAAAAGACCACTTTTGGCCTGCATGATACTCGATTTACATGCCAACTATGAATCGAAATATACTGATGATTTTTAAGAGTTAATATGTTTTACTCTTGTCTGATACATACATTAAACTTAAAAGTTCTAATACATGCCTCTTACGTCAAAGCCCTGACAGGCTTTCTTCTAATCCTCAGTCTGGGACGAGGCGAGTCCCCTCGCCACCGCTCCCCTTTATTATCGTAAATAATATCCCTCGACGGGGTGAGTTAATGCTCGGTAGTGGAATCGCCTAAATTGGGCACACTCACACTGAGTGCGGTCACGTTTAATCAAACCACATTGAAAGCAAATGCATGATCCTGCCCAGATAATACATATGACCAACTCAGTCCAGGGAGTCCTCACCGACTCCTTCCACACTCGCCTAAGCCTGCGTATGAAATTTTTTATTTTGTTTGTTTGTGAGACAACCCTCGATGTGTATATCAGAAATTGGGCAGCTCAGATGAGTTGATATATTGTTTGTTTAATGGACGCTACCTCCAGATGAATATCAATTGGGCCGCTCAGACGATTGATATATTATTTGGACACCTAGATAATTAATATTTTTAGACAACCCCTCCCAGAAACTAGTTTTCTGAACTCATCTCATACTTTCTCAAACATCTATTGTATAATCTACAGGGTGTTCAGGTCACGTATATGAAATACTATGTATGCCAGATTCAATCTGAGTCCAAAATTCACATGTAAATATATAAACATACATATATTTGAAAACAATCAATTCACACCATCATGTCATGTAAATTCTCCATTTCATACATGAAATTAGCTCACTTGGGCTGTGATCAAACATGAACAATTTAATTTAAACCACTCGACCAAACACATATTTTGCAAAAATATATTTTGAGAGAAACTCTTGCATTTACGGAATAATTCAGAAACCCTCGGTTACATTCTCAGGAGAAATCTGAAATCATAACGGGTTAAGCCATTGAACCTTAGCATTTCCGCCATTTAGGCCTCATTCCAATCAATACATGATTTATTACAAATTTGGTGAAATGAAACACCCAAACAGCCCTCACGGTTACGGGCTCAACATTTTGGTTTCAAAAATTCCTATCAATTCGGTCCCAAGGTTTGGGACCGATCAAACGGCCCCTAACGGCCTCATTCGACTCAAACATTTGCCAAAGAATTGCGGGAATAAGAACGCGAAGTAGAGAAACCCACCTCTCGGGTTTGTTAAAAACTCACAAATCCGGTACCACGCGAATCCTCTCCGGCGCATTATAGGATTCTCGCTGCTGTCGTTTGCTTAGACGGTCGGATCGCCGTATTTTTAGAGAGAAGTTCGATCTTGCCTCTCCGCTAGAAACCTTCCCAAACTCCATGCATTACTGGACTCTCCTTTTCCATTTCTCACGTTTTCTTGGCTTTTGACTTTGAAAGGGACGACTACTGTAGCAATTTTGTCCTTTAGTGACTTAACAAATTCCAAAATTACCATTATGTCCATTAATTTCCCAGTTTTGACATTCGGCTCTACCTCGGCCGTCCATTTTCATCATTTATCTAAACTCATGCAGCATGGCGCGTGAGATCACGTGTTATATGTGACTTTTCGTCGCGTCGAAAATTGTTTTACGACACGAAGCGTGTCAGCTGGCCCATGCCGAGTGACGAATTTTACGTGCTAACTAGATTTCGACGATTCAACGGTGAAAATCCGTTTCGTCATCCGAGATCTGAGAATAAATTACGGTTGCAGCTGCGAAATTAACAATTTTGTGTCCAGTACGATTTTGCCATTTTCGAAATTGGAATTTCTCGGGTCTTACAGAATATGAAGGGAGGGCAACACCAAATGAAGAGTTGTAGAAAATTTATTAACTTCCTGAAATTAGAAATATTTATTAAATGGGGGAAGTTGGGTTAGCGTCTATTTAAGTAATAAATTTAATATTTAATATAATATACAGTCCATTCTGGCTTTCTTGTGCAGCATTCTATTAGGATCTGATATTAAGACACATTTAATTATGTCATTTTAATAACAAATTTTGGACGAAATTTATAATAATTGTCTAAATTAATTTAAAAATGAATTTGAAGATAAAGACTAAATTAATTTTAAATTAACATCTAATTTTGCAATACAGTAGCTTATAATTTTGTAATTTTTTTAGTGAATGTTTTATAATTATTAAATAGTATTAAATATAAAATAAAATTTATTGTATTAATTTTTAACTTATTTAATTACATGTATTTTCTAATAATTTATAATTTTGTAACCTCTTTATTTATTTAAATTTGCGTATCGGTCGATACCAAGCCTATACATCGAGATCGATACGTCTTAGGACCCTCCGAGTCAATGGCCTATACCGCGACTTTGAATCATGATGCGATCGTGGAATCGCGAGGGAAAGGGATCGGGGAGACGGGGAAGAGAAGGGGAAAGCAGGGGAGATGGGTCTATCGTGATCGTATTATTAGATTCTCGGGAAAGGACGGGAGAAGGGAATAAGGGGAGAACTAGAGAGAAGATGAGACTTGAGAGTTTTAAAACAAAAAAATATCATTTTTTTAATTTTATGTATTTATGGAATAAATATAAAAATATATTTGATAAAGTACATTTTTTAACATGATTTAAGTTTTAAAATTTTTAGATTATCACATTTAATAAATATAAATTGAATAGGTTTTACTTGTTATGCAGTTATTTTTTAAATTACATATTATTTATTAAATGTAAAAATGTATTATATTTTAAAATAAAGATTTATAGTTTATTTTAGAAAGAATTTAAATACTAAATAAGCAAATATATAAAATAAATAAATTTATTTGCTTTTTTTATTTAATCTTTAGTATGAAATCATAAATTTTTTTTTTAAATCTATCTCAATACACTTCTACAAATGCATGAAAAATTATATTACATATATATTTTAGCATGAAATGATAAATAATTTGTTTATTAAATTTTTAAGCTTCCTTATTATATATACATATATTTCTAATAATTTATATAAAATTTTAATAATCTTTAAATATTTTAATCATCTTATTTTGCGTATGGGCGATGTCTGATCGATACACATGACCAGATACGTCTCTGAATCGTTAAGTCGGTGGCCAAATCACATATTTTTTAAACCATACCTGACAATGGCTGCGGCTTTCTCTCAACTTGGCCGCATTGTACCCACCATCTTTGCCAAGGCATCTGATGGCGGGCAGATCAATTCACCGTGATACGCATTCCAGTTCCTCCAGAAACTTCTAGACGCGATTTATGGTGAAGGATCTATTCCTTTCAACCTCATTTTACTTCAGCTGGGGGATGGTGTGTACTGAGGAATATTGGAAAGAATCCATCTTCTCCTCTTGAGCCTATTGGAGTTTCCAGATGTGTTGGGAAATTAAAGTGGCAATCGTCATGCACGTCATCTCTGGGATTGGAGATTGTGGCAGCGGATAATTGTTGATTTAAGAGTATTAAATAATGCGGTTATAGCATATAGGCGCAAACAAGTGGACAGCGGCAAGGAAGGCGGCCATGATGCAGATGGACAAATGTTTTAGCCATGGAAAATCCCAATTCTGTTTGTCTACATGAGACATGTTGGGGTTTATTCTGGCGCGGCCAGGCCGTCAGTTATCGCGGGGTTTTGTTCTGACCGCGGCCATAGGGATGTTCTAAGGTGTCATAGTCGGGGTTTTGTTCTGGCCGCGACCATAGGTGGTTCTATAGTCGGGGTTTTGTTTTGACCGCGGCCATAGGGATGTTCTAAGGTGTTATAGTCGGGGTTTTGTTCTGGCCGCGGCTATAGGAGGTGTTGTAGCCGGGCCGGCTTGAGGTTCGGCTAACGACCATAGGGATTAAATGAGACGAGAGATATTTTTTTTTAAAACATTTAGATCCATTCGGCCTACAGAAAAAGGAAAACAATGGGAAATTCTAAAAGGATAATGCATTAGAAAATCTGTTGACAAATCATAGACAAAAACTATATTCATAGACAAATCAAAGTTTCCCGACAACGAAATAATCTCATCAATTTCTGCGAGGAATTAAACTAATGAGAAATTAATGCGAAGAAAAGTGTGTCTGATGCGCAAATTAAACTTTGTGTTTTGATCTTATCAAAAAGACCCAAAGGTATGAAATAAAACAAATCATGGAATGAATGCCCGATACAACTGTCGAATGCAGCATTGGTCTTTATTTTATACCCCCAATTACACGAGAATACCCCTCTACTAAGCTTCCGGCCATATAGGGTTCCTTTCAGAGACAGTGGCATTACTTCTCTTCATTGAATTCTTGGGGTGTCATGTGGACATGGGGCGAGGTCTTCAGCTTGCACCTCTTGTCCATAAGTTCTTGAATCACCCCTCTTCCTCCCAAAGTGTCAAAATAAAATGCGCTCGGACACATTCCTCAAATTGTATGTCAGTCAAAGCAAAATGAAGTTGCAATATAGAGCAGAAGAAAACTTAGCTTACCTTGAAGCCAAAGCGTTTTCCATTCATATCCGCTCAATCGATACAGAACAAAGGTTCAGAAGCTAGGGGAAAAGGTCTTATAAAGCCTGAACACACTTAAGGAGGAAAATGTATGGGCCCTTTAGCTAGTAAAAAGGAATACCTCTTGGATAAAAATCACTAATAGGTGAGTTTGGATCAGTCATCAATTTCCTGTATTCCTCAGGAAGAGCATGGGAGCAACAAATGTTTCAGATGTTAGTGCCCTGCTAGATGCTAAATTCTACATGAAAATTATAGCAAATGCTACCTTCTGACGGGGAAAAACTCGATAGGCGGTTAAATGGTTTGAAGGAGGGCCGGGTTCAAAGCAAATATCAGCCCCGAGCAAGATCATTGAGGATCGAGAAGCAAATGGTGCATAGTATTGAGGATAAAACTACGGAAAAAAGAATCAAGAATTATGCTTATTAAATAAAAAGCTTTACTAGTGAGAAGAGGATGAATGTCTGTTATAGTAAAGATATGCGTCCTTCGAAGATGAGCCTTGTGAGATCACAAAAAGATGACTTTGGAGTTACTAAGGATGACCATCTATATAGTGCATGACACATACTTTAATTACCACTGTAATTGCATACTTGATGAGCATCAGATAGAAAAATCAAAAGGATTGTAAAAATATTTGATGTTTTTACTGCTGTAATTGCATACTTGATGAACACTATTTTTAATAAATTTGCACATTAGGATATATATAACTTTTGATGCAGCCATTCACATACGCACCCAAAGCATAGTCTACTCGAGCTTTGGATTCCTTTAGCGGCTTGACGCCAGAACTAGCCTAGTATAAGCTTAATAGTCTCTTTTATCCACTGCAAACATTACGGTAAACAAGCCAAATGTATGCAGTTTATAGACGATTCCCATTTGCCATTGTTGGAAAAAATGTAATACTATAACATGTAGAAGAAAGCAACTTGGACACAGCTAAGGCACGTTAAGTTCTTTCTTTTAAGATGTCATTCACTCCCACCAATTTCAAATCACAGGGTGCATCTTCCGGGGATATCCAACAGGTCACTCTAAGTTACAATGGAACCAAATTTGCTTCTAATTTGCTGACATGCCTGTGAAGTATGCATGCTTATATTTGGAAGGAGATGGGGAAATAAGATTTTCATGTATTTGGTCTAGCTGAGGAACTGGCAGGTGTGCGAGAAACAGGGTTTGGAATGTCGGGTTAAGTGACCACAGAATGTACACAAACGAACCTTACAACAGCGGACATATACTCCTAAAAAACTTTCTATTATGTGAAAAGTTGAAAGCACGACACCACTCAAAGATCATATACTTAATGCTTTGGACGGATAATCATTTCAAACAACTTGTCTCGGAGTCTGCATGGTTATGATCCAAAGACTAAAGAAGCTTTGGAAGGTATGTGAATCACGAGACTAAAAGGATTATTGCATATCATCCTAATGTGCAAATTTATTAAAAATAGTGTTCTGTCGGGTACAATTGATTGGTAGTGTATTTTCTGAGTTAGCAAAACCAGAACAAGAAGAGACAAATACAAAAGATCAATCAAACGCACCTACGAAGCCTAACAGTCCACAAGAATTTAACAATAATATACATTTATAATGTCGACATTTCCAGGAATTCTTAAACAATAAATTAAGGATTGTAAAAATAAAAATAAGGAATAACAACGCAGAAAGTAAGCAAGATTTTGAAGGGAGCATAATACTTAGAAAACCGCAAGTACCTTGATTTTTCATTCAGGGCTTCGAACATTCGGTGACAACATACATTTGGTGTAGACATTAATGCGGCAGGGGAAATATGCATATCAGAGAATAACTATGATGGTATTATTATTATTATTATTATTATTATTATTATTATTATTTTTAGTAAGAATTGGGAGGCAAACTAGAAACAAAGACAGGAGTAAAAGAAATAACGCATGAAAAGAGAAAGGCGCCCTCGAGTGGTAACTATCATTCCGTGTTTGTCCGTCTTTGGGACTCTGAATTCCTAGAGTTAGAGCTATCTACATAATTCAAAAAAATACAAAGGAAATTATCAGTTTTGGGCTCTGTGAAATCCACTAATTTGCTTTGATTCCATACAGCTGAGAATAATTTAACCAAATACTTCCATTTCACGAGGTCTTTGGTTTCTTCATCCATTAACGAACTTATGTGTTTTGCAAAATTGAAGGAAAAACTAAACCATGACGTCTTTGAGGAGTGACATCAATTAAAAATAAAAATTCTAAAAGATTCCGGGAAAATGCGCATACGAGAGAAATAACAATCATATGTCAGAAGTGGACAATGATCTCAACTACAGGGGACTAGTTGTGGCTTTCCTTGTGGCTTGGAACATCGATTCATCATTTATGCATTCTTTGCATGTTGTTGTGCATCATCTCCATTCACAGACAAATAAATCTTGATGCTTATACTATAGCAAATGTCTTTGGTAATGTGATAAAGAGGGTGACCCATCTCACAGGATGTGACGGAGTCTAAGTTTTCCTTTGCATGCACGAGTCATACCAAAGGTTTGTATCCCGATTCGATGTAAAAATGAAGAAAGAAAAAACCCATATATATATATATATATATATATATATATATCTGCTCCCATATATATATGGAGAGAGAGAGAGAGAGAGAGAGAGGGAGAGAGAGAGGAGTTGTTAAGGGAGGTGACGTGTTTGGGGAAGCCATGTTTAAAGCCTTTCTTGCGAGGGCATATTAAAAATTCAAATCCATGGTGGCAACATGACAGTCTCTTTGAACAACATCCATTTTGAGTAAGCAATTTCATATTAGACACTTGGGTGATAACTCCCCAGCTCTGTAATTGCCTTACACTTTAGCATGCTTTTGGGCTACCATTTGGATGTTATATGTTCTTTCACACCCTGCACGAAGAAAGATTAAAGAGTATCTATTCTGTGAAGTTTTTTCAAGTATATTATATATATACACCTTTTCATCAATGTTTTTGGGGTGTCTGTCACATTTTTCATAGTCTTAATAATCATATTCCTTTGGAAAATTTATTCATATTGAGAGGTTGGGATGAGCAAACTGTGGAGTACTTTTAGAGCGTGTTTTTAGGGTTGAAAAAAAAATATGGGTCTGAGGGGACTACGGTTTTTTTACGTATGCATTTTTTGCGGTTGGCCCAGTGGCCCCACAAGAAACACATCCAAGTATGTCCACCAGTAGTAACAAGAGTCCCAAAATCTCGGTGAGATCGATGTGACACAATATTGATTATTTGAATAAGTGATTTGATTAAAGGTTTTGAAAATCTAACCCTCACTGGAGTGATCGCAGTTAAAGCAAAGAGAGACAAATATAAATCTTGGTGCTTAGACCACGGTCCTTGATTAGGTCACTTCCTTCCCAGCGACTTGACTAATATAAATCAGTGATGAGCTTTTCGAGTTATGAATCAGGCCTTTGGATTATGTCTCTCCCATTGCGTATTTCCACGGGACTTTGTGATGAGCTTTTACGAGATTCTCTCACGTTGAAAACAAGATACAATGTTTAAAGCACCAAATTACATTGGAATGGTGCATGGCAGGACATAAGATTTAACTACAGTGTTTAAAGCAATTACAAGTTGAAAAGCACCAAATTATTCCACATAATGGAGGAAGCTGTCATCCTTTAACACTCGATACTTTAACAACAATGCGAGGCAAGTAGAAAAAATAAAATTATGATATTTCAATCCAAACTTTACCATGAGAGCTAAATCGGGTTCATCACAACGGGGGCACTCGGGTAAAATAAAGAAAATTTTCAAACCATGAATCTTATTAGAAGGCGATGCAACACCTGAGAAATAGGCGATATCATGTGACATAAAAATTGAGTTCTTAGGATACTTTCACAATATTAGTCTCCAGCAGATTGATGACTTTTAAGCATAATTTGATTCAGTCCTTATGAAACAAAATCAACAAAGTGGCGGTATTTGCCAATCGGTATGACTTGAGAAAGTGCATTTATTCGATCAAAGAAATAGCATTTGAAAAACGGAGTCAAAAATCTTCCAAGAAGTCGAGAAAAGGGGAAAAGAGAGTGCATAATATGCCCTCATGCTTCCTTCAATATTCCTCATCAAATAATCAAAAACGAGAGAATAGAAAAACCGAGGAAAGCAACAAACAAAATTGTAAACGGGAACCCAGCGCATTCATTTAGACATTTCAACAAACGGTTTAATTCGAAAATAAAATATTTCCAAACAACGAGAACCAAACACTTAAGCATCACAACATTGAAAAACATTGAAATTCCATGACCTTAGATCGATATCACAAGGGAACTATTAAAAGCGATTAACACCTTACCTAAATTATCCTGCAATACAACGAGAGATCCACTATCCTATGATAGAAAAGTATAAGGTAACATGCAAGATGAAACCTAAAAGGCCAAGCGATACATAATAAATAGTAATTTATGTAGGAATTAAGTCATGAATGAGATACTAAAACGGACAATCTGAAATAATTCCGGAAAAAGAAAACTATAAACATACAAAAATAAACTAATTTTCTTTAAAAAAAAAAACAACATCCATGAAACCACAACAAAAATTAGAAAGAAGATGATAAAGTAGGCATTAGGGTGCTCTAAAGCATTAACAACTATAGCATTATAAGGTGCAAGAAGTACAAATGTTAACTACAACAACGCAAAAATATAAGAACAAAGAAATAGGCAAGCGGACAATTGTGTAGAATATTTATGTGCATAGTTATGTTTTTTCTTTGAGATTGGTTCTTTTTCAATCTGTTAAGTATAAGTATTCTGATGGCGGTCGATTCAATAGGAAAACGAGGGGAGTTGACTATTGAAACCCACTAGTCAAGAGCGTGTCAGTATGGGAAAAACAAAATTTGTTCCAAGAAACTTTGGTTTTTCTATAAAGGGGTAAGTGGTAAAATTAATCGATTCACAATTGAATCAACATCCTAAAACATACCAGAATCACAGTGTGACCAAGAAATTTTGGGGATTAGGTCACAAGAAACTCAAATCAATGTTTCTAATAAAACATTGACATTAATATAATTCTATAATTTTCTCGGCAACCATACGCAATGGAAAGAAAACAAGCGGGCAGGAATTTGAAGCTCACAAGTTCGATCATCATCAATCTTGAGCTTCTTGACATTCTATAATTGATTTGCGACTTTGGTATTGAAAGAAAAAGCGAAGAGAGAAGTTAAGGTTTACGATTCAAGAGAGAATAGAGAGAAAGAAACATAAAATTAGGGCTTCAGTGAGATTCTTGGCGGAACCATAATAATAACTCTCGTCAACCTTGAGGACACTAACTTCGAGAAGCTTGACGGAACAATATCTCCTCTTTTCCTTTCTTTTTAAATAATTTTAATTTTAATTTTAATTTCAATCCTTTCTTTGCATTTGTTGTGGTATCGTTAATGACTTTGTAACGTCCGCCGTCCCGCCACTTTATTTGGCGCATAACACTAAGCTTTTATTATTATTATTATTTCACCCATTAAAATTGGGTGGGGTCATGAATCACGATACCTCTTTCTTTTGATTATTTGTGATTCTGTGTGTCCATGGCCTTAAGAGACTAATGTGTCCATTGCACCACTTTGTAATGGCGGTTTTATGTTTATGCAAATATAGGAGTCTGCATGGTAAAGGTCCCCAATTGATATTCGCGACTAAAATTGAAGATAGCTTTCTTTCGTCGAATGGATACAATAAACATAAAACCGATTTTACTTTGCTTTTTATTGCTTTTATAATTTTATTTTAAAAGTATTTTGATAAGTTTTACTTCTAAAAATAAATAAATAACAATATCATATTTTTATAGAATATTTTTTGCAATTATTCTTTTAGGTTGATCTTATTTGGTGTACTGAGAGCTGTAAAAAATGTATAATGAAAAAAAAGTAAACCCATTAACTATTATTTTTTAAAATATATTTAAAAATTAAAGAAATAAGATCTTAGGTTTTTAAAGCTAATAATACCCCTCTTTATTATAAGAATTCCAAATTGGGCTAAGTTGAGAGATCATCCCCTCTGCCACTAGTTAGAAACAAGGGTAATTTTTTTATTATTTTTTAAAAATATTTTTAGTTACAAATCTTTATGACCCCTACTAAAAGTATGTTGCTATATCCTGTTTTGCATGCATAGAATGATTTAATCAATCTATGAGGGATGAAAGAATCATAGGTGTATGTACCTCTGAAACCATATCAGTGAGAGCCACAGCTAAGAGCTCCCAGATGTTGCAACATTCTTTGCTTGAGGGATCATCACTTCTTCTTCCTAAAAAGGTTAAAACCATACTCCCTCCTTCGACCAGTTCCTCCGACCTACACCGGAGAAACATGCATAGAGAAATCGCTTTGGAATTGCTCGTAGTAGGCTTTAAGCACGCTTGGGGGGCTCGAACTTGCCATGTATATATTCTGCTCGTTACCCTCCAGCCCTTGTGGAACCTGAGGAACAATTGAAATTTCTAACTTCCATGTTTTCTTCTTAGTTTAAAAAATAAATCATTATGAACCAGTTGTATTTAATCAAGAGCAAAAGTCACTAGAACAGCCATATTGGAACCATTACGAGGTGGACAAAATGAAGACTTTTGCTGGAAGCGCCACCTGCCGTAGAAAGAACCTGGAACTCGGTTACGAAACATGAATCAGCGCTTGTTCCCATTGTTTTCTGAAGATCTTTTTGGAACAAGGGCAAGGATTTGAAAATGGTGTTGAAATCATTCCCCGGAAGATCGTTCAAAAACACTTGAATTTCGGGCAATCGACGCCCCATTTTCTTGCACAACTTGCCCACTGCAGTGACTATTTCCAAGACCGCAAAAAAAGTGTTGGGTCCAGAAGAACACCCCAAGTCTGCGATGCGTAGGGTGGCCGGAAAGTTGTTGCAGTAGAGATTTGTTATGGCTTCCTCCATTATAGGCTTGGTCAAGTATTTCACTTTTTTCTGCACCATGAAAAAAAAAAAAAAAAGTTGTCAGGGAAACATTTTTAGAAAAACGGCGGTCCATAATGAAAGCACAAAACATCGAACTACATTGGCTGCTACACATAAATGCATAGATATGGAAGAATATTTTAATTAAATTTAAAAAGTGACAGACCTACCTGAACTAGTGAGTTTTTTGCATAACTGGAGTCCCCAATTCCTCCCTTCGTGCAAAGCACTTGACCTACTTCCATATCTCTTTATTCGCTGATTCCTCTCTCCCTCTTAATTGGAATTTGGAATGTGGAATGTGGATTGTATGTGTGGAAGGAGATTCGATGCTCCCTATTTATAGATAACTTGGAGGCACATCGTAGTAGTGAAATTAATTATTAATTATTTCTATATTCTAAATGGACCCTACTTCGACGGAGCCCCGACTGTCCGTAAAGAAAATGATAATTCACAAGAAGACGGCCTGCTGTCCATCACTGACTCATTTATCTCCTGGTGGGCCCACGCTTACTGGTCAAACATCCACATCGCCATCACTTTTAAATTTTAAAGGCCTCAACTACGAGAAATAAACGTGAACATTATACCACCTTTTTTTCTCTTGTGCTAGGTTAACGATGCGGGGATTACGTACTGACTTATGTTTCAATCGGATAGATGCTTTACCATCATCGATGGGTCCCACCAATTAAAATATTTTAATATTATAAATGAAGTTTTTATGTTACGTGAATTACCATATTGAATTTGACCCGAAATCAATGTATCGTATTGATGTGCAAAATTCAAGTAGCTATAACTCATTTTCATTATTTTTATTTAATGTATGAGTGAATGAAGCTAATTTGATGCTTATAAAACAGAGAAATATAATTCTCATTTATTTATTTTTCTCTATCTATCTCATTTTCTTTTTTTCCATTCTTCGTATCTGATTTATCATCCCTTTTATATATATATATATATATATATATATATATATATATATATATATATATATATATATATATATATATATAAAGAAGAATAAAGGAAAATATACTTCTTTTTTTCATTTTTGTATATTATAATATTTTTTTATAATGCGTTATCGTATGATTTTTGCTACAATAAAAGTAGTAGAAGATCTGCAGCGAACATATATCATAAGCTTACGTGCAGAGCGGTTGATGCCTCTTAGTCGGAAATAAGCGAAACTAGGAAAGTGAGAAGGAGACAACGGACGAGCACGTAGTCGCTTTTTATTTACTTGTTTTTGCGAAAAGTAGCTTATCCGAGAGGCAAGCGGATCGGTGACAATTAATCACCTTTCAGCCGGGTTACGATTGAAAAAAGCATCGCCAGGCTAATATGGACAAAAATATCTTATCAATTGTGAGTTCAATGAGCCGTCAGCTGCGAGAGAATATTACTTGTTCCAAATGATGGGGCTGGGGTTTCGAACTTCCAATTTTATGGGCCAGGACGGGGCAATTAAACGAATCGAAGTGGCATTACATAAACTCTTGTAATAAGATGACGCTCCTTAGCTTTTCTCCTTTCAATTATCCACCGTGCCAAATTAGCGATCGAGTTAAGGTTACAAAACATATTGATGATGTCTTTTCAGCCGGGCGGGAATTTGGGTATGAGCGTCGTTGAAATGGGACAAGGCCTCTTTGGTGAAATTTGAGCAATAGGATCTTTAGTCGCCGATTTGAAATGGGATCGTTGCGATCTTGGTTTCGGCGGTTTGATGTATTACTCTTCTATGGCTCTTTCTAAAGAAGAAGAAGGGGGTCGTGAGGGCTTCACGTGGCCTCTCAGATGCCAAGTCGGTTTCTTTCACGAGAGGAGAAAAGATAGAATTTGCCCAGGCTGCCTTAGTATTGGCGTATGCTTTTTCGTACCTTTCACCGATGGGGTGGCCTTATATTTATAGTAGATGTTCAACCAATTGGATGGTGATTAGGATTTGTTCCCATTGGATGGGGTATTTCTTGTTATTATCAATATCGGATTTGGTAATGGATATAGAAAAAGCAGTTTATTTGGGATAATCTTCCTTCCTTATTGGGGATCCGATTTAATCTTGTCTGTGTCTTTCTTTCCTTTATTGGTGAGATTTGGTGGACTTGCGGAATAATATATTATTAGGGACTATTATAATTTTATGTACACGTGGGAGACTTCCATGCATGAGTGGTCTTTAAGCCAATCGGGTTGGAGTCATATTACGGGTGATACGGCTTGAATGTTAGTGAGAGGCTGTGCCAGGTGGGTATGTCTACTCCCCTTGGGGTTGTGGATGAGCCTCGATGTTTCGTTAGGCTAGCCTATTTCTTGGGCACAGCGGGTGGGCTTGTGAGCCTTATTTTGACCACTATCGGTTGCAGGCCCTTGTGTACGGCGTGCGTGGGCAAGGTACATGCGATGTCTCGCTACCCGAGATTCTGACTTCACGTGTCACCTTTCGAATTTTGGATTAGTTAGGGCTTAATTCGCCCATCATTTGTCTTGTGATAATGATGACTCTTCGGTTTCAGCGCTTTCGTTTCTCCATTCGCTTCCCGGTTTCCTTTTGTGTTTCTTTGGACATCTCTTGTCTTTGTGTGCTGCTCTGGGACCTTTTCTTTGCCTTTAGCGAGTTGAGGACTTCCCACTTCTCTTAGTCTTACATGCGAGCCTTTTTGTGCAAAGTCTTTCTCTGTTGTCTTTCTTGGGATAATCGTTTCTATCGTATTTCTGGGTCCACTGAGTCTTTGTTTTCTTGATTTCTTTAGGGCGATCAGACGAGTTGTTTGGGTTAATTTGAATTTTGTTTTCATTATCCACTTTCATTATGGGTCCGAGTCGTTCTTCTTCTCTGCGTATCGATGGTGATTCTTCGGCTATTCTTGGATTACAGACAGTAGAGGTGTCTCAGACGTTTGGTCGGGAGTTGAGCCAGGGTGCCCCCGAGTGCCTCCTCTTTACCCTTGGACAAGAGGGCAGGGGAAGTGAACACGATTAAATACTGGGGGGTCGGAATATAGAGATCTGTAGTTCGTCATCAAAGCTTCTTGTGGGACTTAGCAAGGTCGGTCAGCCGTATGGGGCCATCTTGCCCGGGGGCGTTATCAACCTCCCTTTGGCGTTCGGGTGTGGTCCCCTGACGTTTTGACCCTCTATGTGGTCTTCGTGCCTAAGATGGTGTGTTTCTTCGAAGTGGCCTTCGATAACAATCTTCGCTTCCCTTTGCATCCGCCGTAAAAGGGTTTTAAACATTTAAATCATGTGTCGCTCAACTTACGCCGATGGTTGGTATTTTAGTTAGCCTGTTTGGTTTCTTTAGGGGCGGGGGCTCGTTGTCCCTGACATAGCAACGCTCTTTACAGCACTGCTTGAAGGAGACATCAGGGAGGCTTTCTTCTATTTTTCTAGGCATTAGGCGCTCATACGGTGATTTAGATCTTCCTCCTCCCATAAATTTGTGGAAGGGCCTTCTACTTATGGATTAACTTTGACCGTGGTGGAGTATGATCCTCGTCAAGGGCGACACTGAAGTTCACGGTGGCTTGGACTACCCAGAAAGTCTTTGTGAGTGTTCGTTACATTTTGAGATTTATAACTTATTATTGTGATCGCGAATACGATTCACATGCGTCTACATGCTTCTCGGTGCTTTCACGGAATTGATCTATTGGCCCAGAGAATAACGTCATAGTGTTGGCGTTAGGCCCGGTGTCCTTCTGTGAATCCTTACGCGGGGCTGATCAGTCGGATGTTCCCGAAGCCCGTCGAGTTCGAAGTCAGCTCCAGTCACTTTGCTGAGGCCTTCGCTTCCTTCCACCGTAAAAGTTCACCTCTGTTTAGACCCTCTGTACACTAAACCCACTAGGGGGGAACTGTTGGCCCAATTGGAGATGGTGTCTCGGAAGCCACGAAGTGGGGAAGCAGAAAAGCCTCGCTCTGTTGAGAAAGATGGGCCGGCTTGGTCAAGTTAGAGTTTGGGGCATCTTAAGTCTTTCCCCGAATCCTCTCATATCCATAAATCGGGATGGATTATGGCTCCTATGTTTGGCTCGCGATCCCTCGGTCTAGCTGCGGGAGGCGGGGGTCCCTCGGTTGGGACCGTTGAAGCGTAGTTAGCGATCCAGCGCCATTCCTCGTCTTTGAACCCATGACGGAGAAGGTTAAGCCAGCCTTAGAAGGGAGGGAAGTGCGGGAGGAAAATCGGGGAACCCCAAGTTGGCGAGACGAGTTCTTTACTTCACAATGTAGAACTCGCGGCCGGGCGCAGTCGTCTATTCTTAAGGATTCGATCTTAAGAGGTGGTTGTCTTTGCCCGGATTGATGAGGCTTTATTTTATCTCTCAAAATTGCCTTAGTAGTTCCAGTACCTTGTCATATTTGACTCATTTTGAGAGTGAGTTCAGGAGCTTGCGTTGGATGTTGATTCTATTACGGATGTGCGGGTGGCTACTCATTTGAAGGGTTTGGCCGAGAAAGGCCCGAAAATAAACGAAGGTCATGCTAAAGTTTGCTGAAGCACTAAAGCGGGTGGAGCCTCACATCTGACGTTTGAGTTGCGAGGTCGGGTCTGACGATATGACCCGAGGAGCCGTGAAGCTCGAGTCGGGGACGTCTGAAGAACATACCGCCATTTTGCGTGCCGGTCGAGGGTAGGGGGACGGGCCGGAATAGCTTGAGGGCGACCAAAGGCGAGCTTCGGGAGGTTCGGGATGATTTGAGGGGCTGCTTGTGACGACGATGGAGGCTAGGGACAGTACGATCCGCGATTATGAACTTAGGATAGTTGGTTGGGGCGAGCTGCTCCGCGTCCACGGCGAGCCGGGAGTCTAAGGAATAGGCTGCGTCACGATCAAAGGCGATCTTAGCCGTGATGGGGCAGCCAGTTGGGCGAGCTCGTCGCGAGGTTAGCAAGCGATCGACTCGGTGGAGCGCTGAATGAGGTGTCGGGTGCATTGGGGATCTTCAGCCAGTAAATAACAGTGGCTTAGCGAGGCAAGTATTGGAAGATTGAGGCGAGGCTTCTAATCAATGGGTTTCTGGGTGGCTCGCCTTTCAGAAGAAGGCTGTTACTGCCTATTCCGGCCTGGACTTTAACTTTGACCTTCCCAGTGACGAGGAGGATGAGGGGTCCTTCTCTGCTGATTATCCTGGAGAGCCGGGCACCCCCGCTGAGGCCCACTCCCCTTCTTCACCGTCTGCTTCTCCTTCTAACGCCTAACCTCCTGTGCACTTCTTCGCCTGCCCGATGTCGGCTTTTATACTTTTTTTTTTTTTTTTGGGCTGGGCTGAAAACATATGCGTACCTGTCCTTGATGAATACTCATTTTTGCACCTCATTTCTCGCCTCTGCTTGTCGCTCTTTTTTGCGTTCTTCTCAATTTGAATCGACTTCTTGTCTACATGTAGTGCGAATTAGGCGCTGAGTTGAGATGTTGAGTTCTTTGAGTACATCGGTGATTCACCTAAGTTGAAATGACTCTCTGTTTGCATGGCACGTGTAGAATCGTAGAGCTACGTCAATCTTTGGCTAGCGTGCTCCGTCGACGTTTGCTGAGTTGGAAATGACTCTGGTGCTGGCACGAGTAGAATAAGTAGAGCTGCGTGAAATCTGTTCGCGTGCTCCGTCGACCGATTACTGTGAAGGTTGAAATGACTCTGGGTTTTGCGCATGGCACGTAGATAAGTGAGGCTGTCGATGCCCCAGTTCTTGGGCTCGGCGTCTTAGAAGTGGCGATGTCTTTGGTGATCGACTCCTCGGGAGCGTGACACGTGCGAGGTAGACGGGCGAGTCAGCGAAGTGGTGCTGGGCTCAGGCGCATTTGTGGCCCAGTGGCGATGTGGCGAGGCGATTTGACTCCTCGGGTAGCGTGACTATGCAGTGGAACGAACTCGTCGAAGTGGTGTTGGAGCTCCGGCGTGGCCCAGGAGTGGCGGTCATGGCTGAGCGATCGACTCCTCGGGTAGTGTGACTGTCTGGAGTGGCAGGCTGATCAAGAGTGAGCCTCTTGATTAGGCGTGGTAGGAGTGGCGATGTAACTGAGCTGATATGACTCCTCGGAGTAGGCGTGAGCTGTGCGGAGTCGGCGAACTCGTCAAAGAGTGAAATTTCTTGGGCTCAGGTAGCTGTGGGCAGAGTGGCGTGTAACTGGCGTCGACTCCTCGGGTAGCGCGTGACGCTGTCTGAGTAAACCCGAAGACTTCGTCAAAAATTGAATCTTTCAGACTCAGGCGCATGCAAGCGTGAGTGCGATGTAACTGAGCTGATCGACTCCTGGGTGAGCTTGAGCTTATCTTAGGGTTGGGGCGGAGCTGAGTCGAGTGAATTTCTTGGGCTCAGGGCGTTGGTAGAGTGGCAATGTAGCCTAGGCGATCTTGCTCGTCGGTGCGCGGGGACTGGTGCGAGTGGGACGAGACTCGTCAGTGGTCTGGCCCGGGCTCAGGGTGACTGTCAGTAGGAGGAGTGGCGATCTTAACTGGTACGTCCGGAGTTCCTCGGGTAGTGTGACACTGTGCAAAGTGGAAGAACTCGTCAAAGTGGCCCGTGGACTCTGGGGCGGCCCGTGGCCAGTGCGATGCTTAACCCCGGATCGATCGACTTCTTAGATAGCGTGGCCGGTCACGGAGTAAACGATCTGTCGAAGTGGCTGTGGGCTCAGGGCGTGGCGAGTGGCGATGTAACCGGCGATCGACTCCTCAGTAGCGTGAGCACGTGCTGGAGTAAACGAACTCGTCAAAGTGTTTGCTTGGAAGCTCCGGTATTTAATGGCCGGTGTGATCTTTGGTGATCGACTCCTCGGTAGCGTGTTGTGCCGAGTAGGCGAACTTCGTCGAGAACGGCATTCTTGGGCGGTATGGGAAGTAAGCGATCTTAACTGGCGATCGACTCCTCAGTGGCGTGACACATGCGGAGTATCACGAACTTCGTCAAAGTGGCTCTTTGGGCTCCGGCTGTGTTGCGAGGTGGCGATGTCGCTGGTGTTGACTTCTCACGGTGGCGTGACGTGCGAGTAGACAAACTCGTCAAAGTGATCTGGCACAGCGTCGCGGCTATTCGACCGATTTTCTTGGAAGGTGCGAACATCTTTAATCTTGATTTACTGGAAATTTGGAATGTTCGGGTGACTTTTTGGAGTGCTGGCCTTCTTATAAATGGCGGCTTCATTGCTATGGGTTTATACTTTGTATAATGCAGCATTAAGTGTGTCGAAATCTAGGCGAGATGAAGCGTCGAAGTTTGGTTGTCTTTGCTGGGGATCCACCTGAAGATTCTGGTTCAGTTCTGTTGGACTTATGCCTGTGGGAGTTGTGTTTTTCCCTAGTCTCCCCTTTATGGGAGTCATGTTATTCCCTAGCTCCGTGCTAGGGAATGCGCCCGGAGAGGGCGATGCATTTCTTTCAAAGCCTTCTCCATTTATACATTCTTCTTTCTCTTCCTTTCTCCTTTCTCGGTGCTCTCTACTTCTTCATCTTTTCTTCCACCTCTCATTCTCCTTTACATTTGTTTTTCTTCACCTGAACTCCTTCCATCCCTTTTTTCTTCTTCTCCTCTTTTCCACCTTTGGTCTTTTCATTTTTTGAGAAGCTGTGCTGAGTGCTTCCAGATGTAATCGATGACACTACGGATTGTAGCTAAATGTCGGTTGAATAAAGAGAATTTTCCTTTTTAATAATACATGGGTTTTCTCGTTTCTATTGCATGTAATTTTAAAGCATTATATATGCAGGTTGTTGTAGCGTCTTAACGAGGAATAACGCCGTTAAATGGTCGAATCGTTAACTGAAAATTGGTAAATCTCCATTTAAGATTACAAACCAAGGTCTATTGATAAAAACGTTTAAGATCTTCGCATTCCAGGCATGTTGTAAAATTTTTCCCTCACTGTTTGGAATTTCGTAATTGCACAGTCGGCTGACTCAAGATATGATGCTTAAGGAGCCTTCCCGGTTGGGGCCACGATTTTCCATGAAATTTGGTTCTTCCTTCTTTGCGGTAAGCTTTAAAGGGCACGGATCCACGGCATATAGCTCACAGGTTTGACTTTTTGGTTGTAGTACCTTGTTGTCTTCTTTTGGTATTCTTCTATACGTTTTAGAACTTGCTCACGTTTTTCATCTAAGAGATCCAAATTTAGATGGAGAGCCTCGTCATTGTGCTCCACTGCTGCTAATTCGATCCTTGGGGATTTTTAGTCGGAGTCTCGACAAGGGCTACGCTTAGTCTTAGAAGGCTAGAGGCGACAGGTTTCTCAGGGTTGGCTAACCTGTGTTATTTGTAAGTCCATGGCACCTAAGGGGGAGAGTATTCTACCCACTTTCCTTTGAGATCTTCCAATTTGGTACTTCAAAGCGGCCTTAAGGGTTACGATGGTGACCTCGGCACGGCCCAGTTAGGCTGGATGTCGCTGAGGGCGGTATTAGTGCTTAGTGGAGCTGGCCACGAGAAATCTACGAATTTGGCGTTGTCGGGTGTTTTCCGTTGTCGAGCACCGGGGCTCTTGGGATATGAGCACGCATATGATGGCTCGCCACACAAAGTGCGTATCTCTTTTGTTCTGTGATTGTGGGCTGAGGCTCGACCTCGCCCATTTAATTGAAGTAATCTCACTGCGACGATGATGAACTTACATTGGCCCTTCAGTGAGAGGTCCCGATATGTCAAACCCCCAGCATTAGAAGAATTTAGGGGCTTGTGATTGGCGTTCGGGGTTGATCGGAGCGTGATTGGCGTGCTCCTAGCAGATCTTGCATTTCTTGACTAGATCGGTTGCATCTTTGGTGGTAGGCGGTAGTATCCGCTTGTCCTCCGAGACCTTTCTTTGCCCAGGCTCGAGCTCCGATGTGATTTTCGCATATATCCTCGTGAACTTCCCTTATGACGTATTCAATGTTTTTTCCTGCGATACACTTGAGGATTGGTGTGTAGAAACCTGCAGCATGCGGGCCGCCTTGATTTAAAGTGAACACAGCGGACCTCGATCCTTATTTTAGGCGCTTCCTTAGTTCGTCGGGTAGGCCGTCGTAGATCTATTATATAGTCCCAAATGGGATCCATCCAGCTCGGCTCGGACGGAGCACAGGTAACCTCCACATAGCGAGGGGTAGATGGGGGCACGCCGGGTATTCCGACAGTGTCGGCCAGGTTGGTGTCTTCACCTTGAGTGTCGTAGTTTGCCGGGGCGTCGGCTCGGGAGTTCTCAGCTACGGGGACATGTCACGACCTTTGAACACCATGCAATTTTTTTAATAAATCTCGTACCTTTTGAAGATATGGAGATCATCCTTCCACTTTTAACCGTGGGTGCCTTCTGTTTGTCTTACTACCGGTTGGGAGTCGGCTGCGAAACCTCTAGGCTGGTCAACTTCATTGAATATGGCGAGTTGAGGCCTACTATGGCGACCTCATATTACGGCCTCTCGTTGTTAAGGGCTTGGAATCGAAGATCACAGAGTCGTGCTACATGTCTATTCCTTCCCGGAGGTCAGATTAGACACGCTCCGCTTCAGCGGCTCGTTCGAGCTCCATCATGGGTTTCAGGATGGGAGGTTATTCGTTGCTTGAGCGTTATGAGCATGTTCCGCCAGGGTGAACTCCATGATGAAGTCGGCTAAGACCTGCCCTTTTATCGCGGTTTTTGGTTTGTATCTGATGTCAAACTCACTCAGCTCTATGGCCCACTTCATCAACCTTCCGGAGACTTCTGGTTTATGTAACACTTGCTTCATCGGGTATTAGTTGGGACCCATGGGTGTGAGCACAGGTAAGGGGCGGAGTTCAGGGCTGCGAGTTACCAAGGCCAGGTAGTTTCTCTCCCATCCTTGGGTATCTCTCCTGGCTCTCTCAAAGCTCGACTCTGATAGTAAGCAGGGTGCTTTGTACTCGCTCTTTGTCTCTAAGGGACAACAACGGTTGAGAAGTACGATACGACCGGGTATGGGGGTGAGGGCTCACCGATGGGACTTTTTCAGTGAGTGGGGGGGGGGGAGCTTAAATACGTTTTCAAGGCTGAAAATGCTTCCTCGCACTTTGCATCCCATTGAAAGGCCTTCTTCAGGACTTGGAAGAAAGGCTGGCATTTATCACTTGCCACGGATACGGTCGGCTTAAAGGCGACAATCCTTCTGTCGAGGCGGCCGAACTTCCTTTATATACTTGATGGCGAAGGCATAATAGGTATATCCTTTATCTTACTTGGATTTGCTTCAATTCTCGATTGGTTGACTATGAATCCCTAAGAACTCATGGCCGATACTCCGAAGGCACACTTAGCTGGATTTAGTTTCATGTTGTAGTTTCCAGACCGATAGCGGGGACATATGGGGTACATGTGGGCAGGGTGAGGTGGGTTTACCGACATGTCGCCAGACTTCCATAGTTGTGCCTAGCGGATTTGAAACATCGATTCACCAACCTCGATGTAGCTCTTGGTTTTTAGACCGGAGGGTAACATCACCACGATATGATGGGTTCCACCTTTGTGACGAAGAGCGACGTCTTTCTTGGTCACTGGGTCCATCTTGATCAATTTGTGGCCGGAGAAGACATCGATAAAGCCCGAGGAGTTCATGGCTGCGATTGGCATCTGATGGTCGATTCGCGCGAGAGGAAACATCCTTTGGGCACGCTTTGTTGATGTCGGTGCGGTCGATCTTGAGTCGCCATTTCTGTTTGCCTTTTTGGCCAGGTACGACATTGGCTGGCAGTTCGAGGGTATTCTACTTCCCCCTTATCGCTCCTACATGGAGTTTGTTGACTTCTTAGTTGATGGCTTTTTTGTCTTTTACGTGAAGCTTCTCTTTTGTTTGATTGGCTTAAGGGCGGGTGACGTTCGACCTATGGGTGATATTCACGAGTGGGATCGATTCCTCCGCCTTCTGCTGCTTCCATGCGAAGGCGTCTTGGTTTTGTCTTAAAATGGATAAGGTGGTTTTTTGAGGGTCTTAGCTAGTTTAGGCCGATATAGGCGGGGATGTTGAGGGTCTTCATCCATGATACCGGTTCAGGTTCTTCGAGGCTCGGGTCAGTGAGTACCGCAAATCCGCACGTATGTCGAGCTCGTCCACGTATATATTGTGTCGTAGTTTTTGTTTCATGGATGTTCTTGGAGTATGAATTCCTAGCCACTCACATTTGAGGTCTCCTCGAACCATTCCTACCCCGTTTACGGTAGGGAACTTGATCATCATGATATGCGGAAGGGATGGCTTTATTGCATTGAGAGAAGGTGCGCGACATGTTATAAGCGGGGCAGGCGTCTACGACGAGGAATCTTCTTGTGATGCGTCGGCAGCGTGGGGGATCTCGTGTGATGCGGTGTATTGGTATAGAGGGTAATACCACTTTCCGGAGAACCCCATGAGGTGTGACGGGTTCCTAGTTTTCCGCTTAGATGCGAATTTATCGGTGGATGCGAAGATGATATCGGTGAACCTCGGATTGTCGATTAACACCGAGATGGCTTGTTTTATTGGCCTGGCTAACGCTTGAACTGGAGTGGGTCATCATGGGGAGTGTTGGCATCCCCTTCTAGATCTGAGTCGAGAAGCGTAATGGATGTGTCGGTAGCGGTAGTTTAGACACCGCTGAATTTCCGTTATCTTTAATCGACTAATCTTTGCGTAGATAGGCCTTGGTGAGGCTGGTTCCCCTCCTCCTGGCCTCCACGAGATTACTTTGGTTCACTGGGTTGTTGGTCTTGAAGTCGTCTTACGCTAAGATTGGTGGTTCTTGGGGCGGAACCTGGCTGCGAACTTGGTCTGGATCTTATTCTCGGGATATAAAGCGTCAGTATCAGCGCCTTATCAGTCTTCATTTCCTGCCAGGCGTATGCGGTCGTCCAGGTGCGGTGTCAGTAGTCCCATGGAACTCATGATACTTAAGGTTGTCTCTTGTTGTAGGTGCGACTTCATTTGGGTTGGCAGCCTCTCGGGAATTGCTCGTTTCGTACTTCCGAGAGACACGACCTTTGAGAAATTTGTTAAGGGTGAAAGCGTTGGGGGCGAGTAAGCGTCGTGGTCTTTCGGATTGCGATGGACTGGGGCGATCTACGGGGTTTCACGCCTTTTTGGAGATGCGTTCTCCATTTTCTTTGAAGTCCTTCACAGTGGCTTTGTCTCTTTGGGACGTCCACCGTCGTTTGTCTAGCCATCTTTTCTTTGTGAATGGAAGAGCTCTCTTTCTGTGAATATAAGGGCCTCTTCGTTAATATATTTATCTTGCTTTGAGCTTCTGCTTGAAGTACTTGTTTGCAGGGTTTTTGAGATGGAAAACATTAAGTCTTTTCGATGACTGAATCGCCCGACCATGAAACGCGTGTCGCGAATTTCGTCAGTATATCTACCTTTAGAGACTTGGCATTGAATCGGCTGGACATAAGGACACCGGGCTTTCTTACGAGCCACAGCGATGGTCAGTAGATGATAACTTGGCTTCTGTGCGTCTGGCTGATGAAGTGAGAGACGAATGCAATGGATAACTCCCTGAATGAGGAGATTGATGACGGTGGGAGTCTATTGAACATGTCCAAGAAATTTGGGCCTTTCGGGTGATAGCGAAAGCTCTACATCGCACTGGGTCTTGATACCGTACGACTCCATTTTGATTTTTTGTATGTTGAGATGATCGGCGGGATCTGTGCGGTCGAACACTTGCGTGGCGTGAACGGGCGGAAGGGAAGTGGAGTACCTCGGCGTATGGGGTGACTCGGTTGCATTTGTGTACCGGGTGTCCATAGTCCGGGGCAAGATCGCCACCACCTCTCCTTCACCACCGTGAGGCATGTTCTTCGGAGGTTCTTGAACCTCATTCCGGCGATTGTTCCCACAGCCGCTGGCGTGGGTGGCGCAATTCTCCGTCCCGGCGTGCTCTCAAAAGGGTTGGCCGTTTGCCTTCCCTCCCGGGGGGCTGGGTGTGAGTCCGTGCCCTCGGGCTCGGCTGGATTCTACTTCAGTTTCGGCCCTTCGGGGAGTACCGATATTGTGCTGTCCTTCATGGGGGGTAATGTCGTGACCTTCCTGAGTTTGTCGCGCCTCCCGGGGTCGTCGAATATGTCTGATGAGTTGTTCTAACTCTTCTGTCAGACGTTGATTGGTGAGGCGGAGTGCTTCACGCTCGTCGGAGTGTTGGCTGCATTGTTTCTAACAGCCCAGGAGTCGGTGTCTGCGTTGCGGTGGATTAAGTGTTGCTCTGCTTGTGTTCCGGTGTTGATACCATTAGTAGCGAAATCAATTATATTTATAAAGGAGCGTCGTTCCACCAGACGGCGCCAGCGGTGATGCCTTTTCAGCCGGGGCGGGGTGGAGCGTGTGAGGCCCCGTTCTTGGCCGGACAAAACTCGCAGTTAGGTTGGGCAATAGGATCTTTGGATCCTTGAGGCTGGCCTAGGATACGTTACGATCTTTGGTTTGCAGCGGGTTTGAAGGTATCACTCTTGCAAAAACAAGAAAGAAGAAATTCGAGGGCCGCCGTGGCCGCTCACGTCTCCTAAGTCGGTTCTTTCGAGAGAAAGAAATTTATAGGCTAGCTTGTAGTATTGGCGTATGCTTTTACGTACCTTTCACCGATGGGGTGGCCTTGTATTTATAGTAGATGTTCAACCAGTTGGATGGTGATTAGGATTTTTTCCCATTGGATGGGGTATTTCTTGTTATTATCGATATCGGATTTGGTAATGGATATAGAAAAAACAGTTTATTTTGGGATAATCTTCCTTCGCTATTGGGGGATCAGGTTGATCTTGATCTATTATTGTCTTTCTTTTCGCTTATTATTGGTGAGATTTGGGCGGGCAGGAATAAATAAATTATTAGGGATTGTGTATTTTGCATGCGCCAGGAGACTTATAATTGGTCTTTAGACCAATCGAGTGCAGGCCCTTATTATGATTTGGCAAAGGCTTGAATGTTGGCGCGAGGAAGAGGCAAATGCTCCGATAAGGCGTATCTCTCTCTTGGGTTCAACAGCGGCGCCGATGTTTCGTTAGGCTGACCTTTTTAGCTGACGGATGACACAGCGAGAGCCTTATTTTAGAATACCTATCACATATAATTAATTGCGCCAAGCTATTTTTGTGACTCCATCAGTGAGAACTAAGGTAGTCAGTCCGCGGATCAGAACTTTTTAAACTAAAGTAATTCAATTGGGTCAACGTCTTGAATATTGTTAACGGTAGGTAAATGGACTTCATGATCACGCCTTGATATACAGGAGAAAAAAAAAAAAAAAAAAGAGGCTGTGTCATGCATGGATACGTCATCCAAGAGACGTCTTCATGGTTGTTACGCAAGCGTCAGCCGCCAGCTTCCCCGATAGTGATAATTTAATCTCAATTTGTTTTGAGCCGGCCAACTGATCATGCACCCGGGGCGGGTCTTGGCCTACTATCATCATTTCCACAGCCACAACACGAAAATTATTATTATTATTATTATTTGTAATTGTTGAGCAGATATCTCACTTAAAAGCCAAACATCACTAGCTCTCTTATCTAGTTATCTTATTCCATTAGATAGAGTACTTTACTAATTTTATATATAAAAGCTAACTACCCCCAGATGCATATTATGAAGGAGTAGGTATTACATAGGCAAGACGGAAACTCATTTTATTAATTTGTTTTGCAAAGTAATATAAGATTTACATTTAAAGCTATATTTGGTTTTTATCTTAATTTATGATTTTATTTTTTAAATTATTTGATTTATTTTAACTTTATTAATATAATTTTTTTTTTTACTACTAAACACTTTAATTACAATATAACAAATTGTTTTTAAAAAAATCCCCTTCTCTCAAAATTAGTAAGTACTAGACCATGTTGAGGGTTGGACTATTTATATTAATTAGTTTACTCCTTTAGTGAATCATGAGCTACCGCTCCTCATATGTCCATCTTTTTTTAAATATTGAGTGCTACATCGCGTAAGTTATATGTGAACAAAAAAATATTAAATAATTTTAAAATATATATATATATATATATATATATATATATATATATATATATATATATATATAAAATTAATTTTATTATATTTTAATATATATATAAAATTAATTTTTATTATATTTTATTTCGTATGTTAAGGTTTTTTTTTTTTTTTTTAATATGAGAATCTACGGTGAGAATTTTTTTTTTTAAATGTATCTTTTTTTCTTGGTATTTTCAATTACCCAATATAACCTCAAAAATTTAGGATTAACAAATAATTTTAGTCTTTTCTTGAATATATTGGATTAAGCAGCAATACTTCAAAAAGAACCTCACTATCAGTAGGAGATCCTCCGGACATGACTGGCCGACTTACTTTTGGTCTGTTGGTGGGTTGCCTGAGCCATCTATGAATCATTGGTAGAACTGCATGCTATGGTGTGTTATATTTGCCCTAGATTCTGTTTTGGTGAATGAATATCAGTCATCGCCTACCATGTAGTATCAGTATAATAACTTTCCCTTTTCCAAAAATTTTATTTCTTTAATTATGAGTCACTCTTATCTTCATTCATGGTGAAGAAAGTAATATCCTTTGTGTGGTTGAAAAATGGATTCATTAATAGCATATTCAAATTAAATTTTGATAATTTAAGGATAAAAATTAAAAATGCTTTAAGATGGGTTATTGGAAATTCTGAAATATCAAAACGGCTGTAATCAAGCATTTAAGAAATACTTTAGTAATTAGTGCTAAATGTAAGTATGATTTTAAGAAATTATCTATTAGGCTGTTATCAAAAAATAAAAATAAAAAAGAAAGAAAAAGGAAATTGTGGCCTCTACAAATTCTGAGTCGCTGGATCATCGAGGCATTCGCAATTGGGCTGCAGCTTGCAAAAACACAAAGACGACGGTGGTGATCCGTCGCCCCTCCGATGGCAAAGTTAGTATTTTTCTGAAAGACTTAGAGTTTTTAGCAATAGTAATCTTGATTAGGAATCTCATACCTTTTTTGGTGTGACTTGTGCACATGGAGGAGGTGCTTCGTCTTTTTGATTGGTGTGCCTAATTCTATTCCCCAAGCGTAGGAATTATGGTCGTCCCAGCATTGCATCTTGTGGAAATCCACGGTCATCTCCCGAGGGGAGCGGTCTTTGTTGATCAATAAGATATTCCCCACTAAAAGTATGATTTAAAGAGAATTGTAATGTTGTGTTGTTTGGTGACGGTTGATTGGTTAAATGTTTTAAAACTAGAAAGACAATTCTTTGGGATTTTTAGAGTTCCCACTCGCCGATCGGGTAAGTCAGGCCTCTTATTTTATAAACTCATCTAAAGACCATTGATAAATGGTGTGATGGAGGAGTTTTATCTTTAAATCTTTCTTTGGAAAAATAAAGATGATCGAGTATTACTAAACACTTGTTCCACCTAAATTAAACGAACCTTAGTTGGCGCCTTGATCCAAGCTGCGTGTCATAGGAAGTATCTCGTTAACACGTTTGTCGAGGAATTTAACCCATTGAAGGATTTAAAACCTTCTACACAATTGATGATATTACCTGATCCATTGAAAATCAAAGAGGGGAATTGAGGACTTTACCTTGATCGGTGAGTTTCCCCATTATGATCTGGCTTGATGGGGTTTAGAACTCCATAAAACTTGTATGAACAATTAAAGTCGAGAGAACGATTAATCCTTAAAAAGCATTACCTTGCGAGAAATCGAGTGACTTGTAAAGCGAATGAAGAATGGAATGCTAGAGTTTAAAAGCGGAATAAATATTTATCTTTGAGAAAGATTACAAACTCTTGAATCAGAGAGCTTCCAAAGAATAGAACTACGAATCTGGATCTCTGAGAGTCTAACAATTGGAAAACTCTTATTCTATCCAAAAGCCCTAAATATTTAAGTGAAGAACTAAAAACTAAAAGAGAGTCTATACATTACTTGTGTCCTCCTCCCACTAGCCCCCCTCCCGATGTAGTTTTCCATTTTGGTTTTGTTGGCGAGAGTGCCCTTCGCATACGGATTAAGATTCGTAGGAATGATTCCATGAGTTCCATGGTTTATAGGTAGAACTTTAAGTTGTACCGGTAGAACTTCTCTGGGTAGAACTTTGTTCCTTTGCATAATTTTTCGACAAGTTGTGCGGGTAGAACTTTAGAAGTTCTACCCGATTAGAACTTGTTCAGCGCAAATTTTTCGACCAAGTATCGGTGAGCTTTTAGGGGTGTGCCGGTGGGAACTCTGTAATTAACTCAGCACTACGGGTTCAGAGACTTAGTCGATTGCTCTTCCACATCCACCTTTGCTTCATATTATTAACTAGGGCAAACATCCTTATGCGTTTTAAACACTGAAAGACACCGCCTGAGTCGAAAACAAGGAGATTATAGTACTGTTCTTGTGCCAAATGTGGAGTAAATTGTGATTTAAATGCTAGATTCTTATAGTTATCTTTCAATGTGTATTCATCGGGAGGAAAGGGGATCGGAGTCTTTTTTGGATAGTGAATGATTTCTTCCCGCTAATGTTAGGGGAAGGTGAAATAACTTATTTCGGGAAGGGTGACTTATTCTTCCCGCTACGTAACTCGCTACGATAGAGCCGTGCTAAGAGAGGACTTTCCTATTTTGTCAGAGGCGACGGGGTTAGTTCATGGGTGAACTCACGCTTGTAAAGTGGATAATGGGTTGCGACTTCATTTTGGTAGAGATTCTTGGCCAGGAAGAAGCAGCGGCTGGAGTTTAAAAAGGCGTTCGGGCATGGGATACCCAGCGGCAGGAGTTAAAAATAGGGCTGCAAAGATACAGGCGCCAGGCGGAGGTCGGTCGGGCGTTCTGGGCCGGCGGTGTACGGGCTTTAATCCGCTGGGGCCCTTGGGTCGGGGCGGGCTGGGCCTGCTGTCTTGGAGTACCTGTTGCACGGCACTCTGTAGGGGAGGACCATCGATCGGAAAAAGAAGGTTGGCAGATCATATCATAGAGAACGGGTTACCATTAATGTTTGCTTAATTTTCAACGTAAATTTTATAACTTTTTATGCTTGCATTAAGTGTTATTGGATCATCTGTATCGATCCTGAGATATAGGAGCAACTATAAAAGGCGAGGATGACGAGGTTCGTTATCTTACTGGTTATCCATGTTCATCTAGCAGAGAAGGACAATAGATCGTTGGTGGAGACTCTGAAGTGAAGGGATTGCGGGATGAGGGACAGTTGTTATCGATTAGTTGGGCGTGCCCTTTGGGCATGGAGTCGGTCGGGGCTGCGCCTGGCTTGACGGTCGAGAAATGTTTGGGAGGTGTTTGGGTGGATCACAAGAGCTTGAATGGCGGCCCTGCGCATCCAGGGACACACCACTGCTTGAATCCGGCAGTTGCTCGGCTCAGCGACCTCGTCATCTTCTTTTCCTCATGCCTTCTGGGCGGCATGGGGGCTTCTGCTTCTCGTTCAGCCCCATCGCCATCTTTCCCTTCTTCTTGGCTTCTACAGCAGCTTCTTTCAGCCCCATCTCCGTCTTTCCCTTCTTCTTGGTAGTGGCCTTTCTCTTGGTTCCGGCGGCGGATGCCTTGCCTGTTGTTCTTTTGTCTTTCGGATGTTATGAATGCTAGTTGATCGTGTTTTTATTACGATTTAGCGGCAGCAAGCATCGCTATATAGCCTTGAACACCTTTTTGGTGCAATTAATAAAATTGTAGTTTTTATCACTTTTGTACCTTGGCCGCAGTGTGTGTGGATATTCTATTTTCTATATAATTGAGGCTAATTGATCGTTATAAGAGCTTTGTTGCGGGCGGTTCAACCATCAGGAGAAAACTCTAGGCTTAGCCCACCTTGGTCACATAGTGCCCTAGGCGCGGGGCTCGTCGTGTTGGTTGAGATCTCGAGTGGATGATCGTTAGTTGCTACATTAAATGTGGCTCACCACGGTCTTTGAGCGATATATAGATGAAAATGATGGCAGAGTGCGGAGTCTTCGCTTTCAGGTATTATTTTGGTTTATCTTCTTCCCTCTTAGCGACCAACTACTGCAAATAGGCCAGTTCTACCTTGCGTTCATTCGTGAGTCGTCGTTGTAGGCGTTCGCCCCTTTCATTTCACAGGTAACTATCGGTGTTCCTTAGTAGTGTTGGTCCTTGTTAGGTGACGGGTTTCCGGCTATTAAAATCCTGGAAGAGAAGGGAAGCGTCTTAATACTTATTCCACCCAGGCAGCTATTGCCCGGGCTAGGCGATCGGGTATATGCCTAGGGTCTAATATTTGTCTTCTTCTCTCTTTTTGATCTGCTTGTAGAATGGCGAGGGGTCGGGAAGAAACTTCCACAAGTGGTCATCTGGAAGAGCCCAGGCGAAGCTATGCAAGCCGGCGTCATTGCATCTGCGATGGAGGTGAGGGTATCTTGCGGGGTGCGATAACATCGACCTTCGGTTGATGGAGAGGGTGGATGATTCTACGCTGGGTGGAGAACCTGGCGATGTGTTTGCTACCGGGGCTTGACTAGCGGTAGAGCTACGGCTTTCCGTCTCAGGCCATAGTTAAACAATTTCTGCATTTTACCCGGGCGCCCCCGGCCCTCATCCATCCCAACGTGATTCGTATCCTAATAGGCAGTTGCGTGCTGAATCACTTGTACTGGCTTAATCTCTCGTTGGTGGAGATTTTCATTATTTACTTCCTGATCATAGGGCCAGGGGGCCGGATGTCCATGTCGGTTTTGAGTCCTCGATTCCAGATTGTCAACGGGCTCCCCGACTCGCCTAAGACGGAGGCGAAAGGGGCGTTGCTAGTGAGGGGTCCTTGGGATGAGACCCCGGGTTCCCCTGGGCTACCGTTTAATGTTAACCGATCTTAGTCCTTCCCAGGTGTGTAGGTTTGCCTGATCCATATTACCAGTCTATACCCTAATGTTTTTTGTTTTATAACGAACTAATTATAAAAGTCATGTAGGGAAAGTCTTCATGAGGGAAGGTCAAAATCGGTGGAGAAACCGGAAGTTTGAGAAGATCCACCGACTATCGGAGGTTTCTCGAACGAGCGCCACTCGTATGTTCTCGCTAACGCAGAGAACATACCTAAGGCATAACCCATTCCTATACTCTTCCTGGGCCATTCCCCGTCCTTTGTCAGTCTGGGATGTGGTCATGTGAGCACTGCTGCTACCACCCGCGGCTGCCGGTTTCTCGTGGTGCGAGCCCTCCGCAGACCCGGGGCACGAGGCATCAAGCCTGCGTGCAAGTGTGTGGGTCCAGGGCATTTACTCTCGAGCGGAGTTCCAGCCTCTGTCTCCCCGTTCCCGACCAGGAAACTAGGAGAGGTCATCCCGAGAGGCCCCCCGTCAGGCAAGTGCCCCGACCCACCCCTAGTAGTAAGAATCGTGATAAGGGAGCACCTGGGCGACCTAACGCGCCGGGGTCCAAGGGGGAGGACTTTCTGCCCTAGGTTCCTGCCGAAAGCGAAGAGCCTCAAGATTTAAAAGAGGAGGAGCGGCGGGAGAGAATGACTCCGGTCGGGCCATCGCTATGCCGCCCGCAAGAGGAAGCGTGTGGAGCTAGCCGAGTCGGATCTTACCCCCGTCCATAGTGCGAGACCGAGTCTGCTGGCTACCGATGGTCAGCCCGTCACCGACGGAGTCTCTGGGACCGTGCCACACATCATCCCCTCGCTCTCTCGAACTAAAGCCTACGCCTGAGGAGCGAACTGTGACGGGGTCGGGCCTACCGAATCAAACGAGGGTGATCCGACTCTGCTAGCACTCCAAGTAATCTCGCCTTTAGATTGGGGCGAGGAGCAATCAAGCAAATCAAAGCACACACGGTCCGGACTGCCACCCCACCACCGGGATCCAGATAACCTGCATCCATCTCTCCTCCCGCACGGAGCCCCGAGAGCGAGGTGTCTGCCGTTGAGGGAAGGAAGGACATACCCATACTGCTGGAGCCCTTTCTATCGTGAGCGTCCACAAGTGCATTGGCTGGATAATTTATATCCACACATATATCGGGTGCCGATAGTCGCCCGAGGCATGGGCCTTTTCGAAGATTATTCGGTGACCCTCCCTGCTACTACCCCGAAGGAGGATTTTCTGCGATTGATGACGGGGAGCAAGGTGTTCGAACCGCAATCCTCGTCTGGGCCGATCGAGCCGGTAAGATAGGCGCCAATCGTGGTTTTAACGTTATCGCATTTTCTTAGTTACTACCGGATTTCTTTTGCAGTCAGAGTCGCTCGCAACATGGCTCAGAGCATCACGAGTTCGAGTCTCGTGATGTCGAAAGCGTGATGTGTAAAATGTACGCCATGTGCGCAAGTGCATGCTAGCCGTATCAAGTAATACGCTGTACCTAAGCACGGATATCGATCCACTGGGAATAGTGCGCCACTAGTCAGTTTAGCTCACACTATCCGGATGTAAGCTTTGAGGACAAATTACTAATGTGTGAGATTAAACTAAACCACTCATCTTAGTAAATTATCGCGGTTGTGAGACTATGACTCTGTCTCCTCGCCACTTCGATGGATTACTACCTAGAAAAAATTACTATCTCGGGCCATTCACGACCATTGATGACTCCGGGTGATCGTGCCTACGAGTTACCCCTCTCGAGGTATATCCGTCTTTCTCGCTAGTAGTGGTCGAAAGTGTATCTCTACCCTGAACCCAATGCTCTGAAATGCTTAAATGTTCTAACCTTAATCGCCACCCTAATCTGGATATCTCTATGTACCGACCGGACCAAGGGTTGCTCTATTCGCATCCCCGGCGCCCTCTCATCTCGATCTCTGATACCTAGCAAAATCATGCCAATGTCGCGCATCACATGTAGCAAATCACGACATAAGCGCATACTAGCAAGTCATAAATTACCGAATAATATAAAATCCAAATCTTTAATCCATAATCGCGATGTGGTTCAATAAAACCCTAGATATGAATCTGCGTGAATATACTAGGACGTAATTACACGTATTCAATCTATAAAACATCTCGCGACGTAACAAATGTAAAATACAAAAGTAGTCTCTTCTCCGCTCGATGTGGGTCGCCGCTTCCTTTCCTCGCGTCTCGGTTCGTGGGATGCTTCGACACCCCTCGCTTAGTCCCTTTTGCTTTAATGATGGTGAGGCGTAAACAGATCGACGCCGCGACGCCGCTAGTCGACTTCTTCGGTTGACCCGACACGGGCCGATCGCCGCGACGTTTCGCCAAACTTATAGCTTTTCTTCTCTCCGTCTAGAATGGTCCCAAACTACCCGTTTCCTGTCCACATAAAATGAAAGAATCGTATATCTGGCTATAAAATGCATATTTAACCCGTAAAATAACGCTTAAAACCATAAACAGACACGGGTGTGTACGAGTGTTTTGTGCACTCATTACACCCCCAAACTTAGTTTTTATTTTTTGTCCCTGCAAGAATCGACTTCTAAACTGGACACTGGCAACCTACATACTTATAACCTAACACTAGGACAGGATGACGTGATGATATGAAGGACTCAAAATTGACTCTACCAAATACTCTTGTCTTGTTTCTCACTTCGTGGGATCCGTAGGGGTATTCACTTTTCGAAAGAATATTTAAATTGTGGCAATGTAGATATGACATTTGCTTGTGAATCTAACAACAAAGCATTTTATGTCAAACCCGTGAGCAGATCTGCCCATATCAGACCCACGTGAAAGGAGAGCTTAACCCACATTAGAGAATTAACTACGAAGGGATAACACTGTTGTAGTCGCTACATACTACTGATAAAAGAAAAAAAAACTAGTGCCCGTGAAGTTTATTCTAAGTGTTCATGTAGTGTGGATTAGTCAGTGACTTCACCGCTTGGTTAAGTGCACCGGGCATTCAATTCCCCTCGAACGTCACCCCGAACACTCAACTAAACCTATGGCCCTGCCGTGGAAACTTCCATCTTTGGCCCCCCCGCAACGGTGCTGAACTCACACGACTCTCGCACATTGCTCAAGGCATTTGGCTTTGAAAGGCCCTCGACTGCGTCTCGATTCCAATTAGAAGATCCCACTTATTATGTTCTTATGTTTCTCTTTGGGGCTCGAAGGCAATCCTCTTTTATATAGGGTGTCCCATCTCTTTGTGTTAGAGATCTCTAAGGTTTGTTGAACCTAGTAGTTTGCCCAGAATCAGGCATACCCTAGAGGTCATCTCGTGAGTGTGATAGGCTTGTTGGAGAAATAGTTTGAATATCCTGAGTTGGATTCACTTTGCCTCCTACCTATTCCAACCTGAAATCTCCGAACATCTAACACCCTACGAATTCTTCGATTTATACTGCTTGTTCATGATGATAGTGGGCTCGGTCAAAAGAGATCCTCGACTCTCAAGCATGGCATCACGCACACACTACCTAAACACTCTCAACGTCAACATATCCTAATACTGGGGACTCCCAGTGACTAGAAAACAACAAAACAGAAAAAAAAATTGGCCTACTATAAAAAAACACATAAACTAAACACAACACAAACCGACCTACAATAAAGCAGGAAACACGGCAAAACCGGCCTTAACACAAACTATAATAATCTAAACAAAAACCCATCACCACTCCACACCCAGTTCAGATGTGTCCTGTCCTCAATCGCTATGTAAAAGAATACAGAGGGTGAAGGAAACTTCCTCGTGGATCGATCGCCAACAAGGGCGGGTCAGCGGAGGGCGAGAAGCCGAGCGAAATGGGTCTTGAGGACCGCTGATTTCCGAGAATGGTCAGCCGGTTAGCTAGGACGGTGACTATGTCACGCCGAGCCCCATATCCTCGGGTAATGAGGACTGGTGCCTTGAGTTCTGTCCCGTAAATCATCAAACGGCCGCTGAGTGCGAGCACCAGTCCTCGAGACGGGGTCGGGACTAGATGGGCCGCCACCAAGGCCTGGTCGCCATGTGGTGAGTGAGTGGAGGACCGCCCAAATAATAAATTTAGGGATCGGGCCGGGGAGTCCAAAACGAGCCCGATACTCGGAAGATCATCCCTCGCTGCAGGGTTCATCGCTTCGAGTCGCATTCCCTCAAGTCGCGACACCCGCTTGTCACGCTTGACCATGATAACTTTCGGTAATAGGTATCCAATCCTCATCAAGTTCTCTAAGGGCACCCCTCAGCATAGGACCGAGTGAGAAAGGGGTGCCTCTAGGTTCATTTTTTTGCGTTTTCGTTATGGAGGATGGCATCTCGATAACCTCGCCAAACATCAAGGTATGTCCTCGATGATGGGCATGGGCTTGAGTTGTGGCATGTTGCGTCACTTCACACACGCTTCGTCGCCTAATGAGACGCGATGTGATGAAGTGATGCCATACTCTTGGAATATAGCTAAATGTTTGGCCTTCAGCGTACTACGTGGCCTTCACTCATTGAGCTTCCACTCACCCCGTACCGCCGGGTCGACCCGAGGACCCTGGGTAGTACGTCAGCCTTACAGTCGATCAAAAGGCCTGTGGGGATCGTCAAGATTATGAATTGTTGATAGACTACGCGTCAAGTCTACCAACACACCACACCGACCTTTGACGATAAGGAGTAGAATTCGTACCACACCACTGGACGAGGTCGCATAGCGCCCGCCATCCCTTAGTCGAATGGTCTTATAAAGAAATTGCTGTGGTGGTAGCTCTTTCCTTGATGAGACCAATTTTTACAAATGGTACTAAACCGATCGGCAAAGACTTCATTGGCCAAACTTTAGATGTCGAAATTGAGTCTGGTCCTCACTAGACCAACCCGCTTAGCTTACCAACTTTGTCGCTACTCGATAGGTGTATTAGGCTGGCCCAGGACTCGTTTAAGCACCATAAGTACACTATCGAATGGCAATGCAGGAGGCAACTCTTAGGTGACCTGGACAAATAATCGAGCACCTAGGGTGCACAAGGGAAACGAAGGCTAGAATGGCGTCAAGGCGACTGCCACGACCTCTAGGTGCACCTAATGGGCCCGTAGGCTCGAACCAGACAGTGGGGGCGAGAAGGGGCCGACCCACAAAAAAAATTGCCGAACTCACTAGGAGACGACAAGAGCCGGGGTTAGGGCACCACTGAGTGGTGAGGGAGGCTCGAGACAGGGGCGTAGGGCTGGTGGTGGTGTGCTAAGGCTAGTAGTGGGAGAGGCAACAAGGTGGTCGAAGGCGGCAACAATGGAGGTGCGGAGGGTCTCAAGAAGGGTGCTAGGGAGTTCCAAAAATGGAGGGAATCGACGACAAACAAGGGCAACGAGCTGACGCCCCCGAGGGTAGCGGCGACAACGCCATGACGCTGAGATCCAACGCCGCGATCGCCCAGAGACTATAAATCCAACGCCGCGACGCTCCGTGAGAATAGAACCGACGCCGCGACGCTGAGATCTAACATCGCGACGCCCGCAGGCAGAAATCCAACGCCGCGACGTTGGGGATCCAACGTCGCGACGCTCCGTAAAATGAGCAAATCTGACGCCGCGACGCTGGGATGTTACACGTGATGTAGAAGGCCAAATGAAAAATTATCAACAAGTTCTAAGATATGAGAAAACCCCTTATTGCAAATTGTAACCCTTTTAACTTCTGAAGTGCGAGATGATCCTCCCATTAATATCCAGCTCTGGTCCCGGGGTGACACCAAAAGAAAAACCCCGACACGGAAAGAGACAAAAAACCAAACCAAAATTAAAACAAACAAATAAATTCCAAACTATGAAAAGAAAATTTTTCAAGAAAAGCTTGGGTCGCTTCTCCCAAGAAGTGTTTATTAAGGTCGTTAGCCTCGACGACCTTGAATCTTAATGTACATTTTAGTTAAACCGGAATGCCGATGATCTCCTATAAGGCTCACAAACACTACTCAAGGTGGATGAAACATTTTTCCATGCCCTCAATCTCCTCTGTCTTTCGTGCAGCAATAGGGCTTATCTCTAAGTTTTGGTGCTGCCTTGTAAGATCTCTCCCCGTAGTGAAGTTCCGAGATATCTTCATTTGGATCATCATCCGATGCTTCACGGGCGTGAATACATGGAAAGATCTCTCCTCGGACTCTTCAATTTAAGCTCACCTTCGCACATTGATCAGTTTTCCCGGCCGTGAAGGGTCTACCAAGTATGATGGGAACTCGGTCTTCTCCATGTCCGTAATGACGAAGTCCGCCGGAAGGATTTTAATTTACCAACTTTTACGAGGATACTTTTCATTATACCTCAAGGATGTTGGTAGACTCGTCCGCTAGTCAACCAATTTTTTATCGATTTTGGTTCCCCCAACTTTAGCCTTTTAAACATCTAGAGCAGCATCAAGTTGATGTCATTCCCAAGTCATGTGGCTTTTCCGATACCCTATTCCCTGTATAGAGAATTGTAGCAAAGCTACTCTGATCTCTAAGTTTTGGGGAAGCTTTTCAGAGGGATGGCACCGCATTCCTCGCTAAGGTGATGGTCCCATATTCCTCCAACTTCTTACTTGCCAAGATCTTTTCATGAATTTCACGAACTGCATGTTCTCCAATGCCCATAAAGGGTATATTAATATGTAGTTTTCAAGATGTTAAGAAACTTTGCGAACCGCTCTAACTTACCTTTCTTCAACCGAGGATACTGACCGGGTATGGCAGTTCCATCTGTTTTGTCTCGTTTCTCGCTCTTTTCCTGACTTTATTATCATCGACCGCTTCTCGTATCCCTGGATCAAGCCATCTCAAGATCCGGTCTTACTCTTTAATTTCCAGCCTCTACCGCATGATATGGCCTGGATTCCAACTCTCCCACTCCTCGAGTAATAAATTTCAAGAAGATTTTCCCTTCTCCTCTAGGGTTTACCGACCGGGCTTAATGAACTCGTTGCCTTTTATGTCACTGTAGACCGCCATTTAACCCATTTGTACCTCTAAGTTTCTCAACTGTGTTGCTTGATTGTTCAATTGGGTGGCCTGGTTCTGCATATTTGCTCTTGTCTCATTCATAAAAGCAACATGAGAGGTAAGCATTTGCGCAAGGGCTTGTTCCAAGTCCACCTTTTTCTCGAGAGGTGGTTCGCTTCACTCGGAGAGGTGGCATGTTGCCCCCGATTGTTCCTCCATCCATAACCCTCGACCGTTATGACTATTCGATTATTACGCCACCCGCCTTGATTTTGGTTCTCGATGGTTGTCGCTCTATACCGACCCTCATGACGTGGTCGACTTAATTAAACTCGACACCGCCCGCTTCTACGCTTTGGAGTCCCAACCGGCATTCCGTGTTGTCGTGTCAGTTCCTCCACTTAATCTACACAACTCCATGGTCAGTCCGTGGTGGCATCCGCACCTTGCCATCTAGTCACCGCTTAGTGTCGTATGAATGAGTAACCAGATTGTTGAGAACCTTGTTATTTGTGCCGCCTATGGCCTTCACTAGTGTAGTCTTATCTCTAGGCCACTGATTATATTGGGTGAAAGTGCAAAAGATCTTCCAAGATTTCATATGCTCGTTCAGGGTCTTCATTAACGCCCTCCCGCAAAGATCAATCAATTGCTCTAGCAGCACCTGCACCATTATAGAAAGTATGAACCTCGCATCCATCCGTCAAATTTTGATGTGGCACTTCCTCACCAGCTCATGAAATCTATCCCATGCTTCGCCGTGTTCTCCTTCTAAATAACTAAAAGTATTAATCTTCACCAATCAGGCAATTTTTGCGTGGAAGAACTCGTCGTGAACTTCTCGCACTAAGTCGTTCCATGAAGTAATGGAACTGAGGTTGGATTGGCCAACCAATGCTTGGCTCTATCAACAGTGAGAGGAACACCCTCTAAACTGCGCCTCTTCAAATGACTCCATTGTACTCTTCAATTCGTCGCAGATTTCGAGTAGTCGGGGTCAAATGCATATTCGATTCTATCAGCAAATCCGGTGGAAATTGTGATGTTCAAGCATCCAGAAGGTTACCGACTTCCTAACCCGCTGCTGCCTGAATAGGTGGTCTCTGGATAGTCAGTTCAACTCAATCAGAAGTGTAGTGGCAAACTCTTCTAGCAAATACGAAGGATCATCCAAATGGTATAAAAGGCCCGCGCATGGGATTCCACCATATTCTATTTCGGTCTCTTTCAGGGCTCGCTTTCCCTGGTGGCCAAGATCGTGCTCTCATCGCTCGCATGATCGCTAGGATTTACACCAACAGTTTCTCGCCACACCTGGTTCTTCGTCACTGATCAAAATCCAGACAGTTCAATTTAACCCTGTTCGATGCACTGATCGTAATCCTTTAACAATCACAATACTAAAACAGAAGACCAAATTACCAAAGACTTGTAAAAGTAAATAGAAACAAAAATAAGAATTCCAAGAGAAGATATAACTGTTGTTTATCAATATCAACACAAAACTTCATAAGCCGAAGCGTGATGTAAAATTTGTACGCCACGCGCGCATGCACGCGCCAGACGGGCAATACAATATACCAAGTACGTGACATCACCACTGTGGGATAAGTGTGTTGACTACCGAGTTTAGCCTTGAATTTCATTATCTCGATGTAAGCTTATGATAAACTACTAATGTGTAAGATTAAACTAAACTAATTTATCTTATAAATTACCGTGTCGTGAGACCATGACCGCTCTCCCCGCCACTTCCTGGCGGATTACCAGAAAATTACTATTCGGGCCAATTCATGACTCTGATGACGTGTGATCGCGTCAACAGATACCCTCTCGAGGTGTATCCACTGACCCCGCTACAGTGGTCGAGGTATCTCACCCCAACCTGGCGTTCAAACGCTTAAATGTCTTTAAACCTTTAATCGCCATTCCTGAATCTGGATGGTTCTGCACCAATTGACCAAGGGCCGCTCATTCGATCCTCGGGCGCCCTCATCTCGATCTCGAAAATTCAACAAATCACGCCAAATGTCGCCACACATCACAGAGAGAACACATATGAGTAGACAATGTCATACAAATAACTAATAATATAAAATCCAAATTTTAATCTATGCAACTGACAGGAAAGTCTAATAAACCCTGAGGTGAATCAACACATCTGACTTAATACACAACGTATCAATCTATAAATCATCAGCAGTTTTATTAGAACAAAAGAAAATACAAAGTAGCCCTTTCTTCACATGTGGGCCGCCGCTTCCTCCTTTCCGCCCTTGTTCATACGTTTTCGATACCCCTCGCTTTCCGGGTCCCTTTTGCTTTTAATGATGGCGAGCGGTGAATGGACGACGCCACGACGCTGAGACGTCAGCGACGCCGAGGCGTCACGACGCCAGTCGCTAGTCGACTTCCTTCTTCTCGCTGACCGACTACCGCATGTCACACGAGGCTTTCTCTGCCCTAATGGTCCCAAAACTCGCCTCGTTCTTCCTACTATTCACATAAAATGCAAGAATCGATATCAAAGTTATAAAATGCAAGAGTTTAATCAGAAATAATGCTAAAAACCATAAAACAAAATTTTTGCATGGCATATGAGTGCTTTGTACTTATCATCTAATTTGAGGGATTGAAGATTAAGATCAGGAGGTTCAAAGGAATGGCCGAACGGAGATGCAGAGCGCTCACAAAGTGAAGCGTCAACTGGTGTGCCACCGGCTGGTTTCGGAGGCCAGGAATATGTCGAGAGAGCCATCCAGCTGCCGAGATGGCGCACATGAGGCATTATAGCTGTTTAGCTACCGATAAATACATACCCGAGCATGATAGAGTCTCGAGCTTGTTTGGGTTCAACGTGCCAGCGCTGCAGTAGCCCGCCAGAGGCTGAGTCCGAGCATGGCCACCAAGAGGCTGGTCTGGCGCGGGAAGCCAGGAGCTGAGGAAGAGAGCCACGCTTCGGCGCACGGCAGACTCCGGCTTGAGCTCGAGGTTGTAAGCGATGAGTTCTGGCCGTGATTCGAGAAGTTATCATGTCGATGTGGCAAACAATGGAGGCCAAGTTCAATTCCAAACAAGGACGCTGCTCAATTACTTCAAGGATGGTTTGCGCTTTCACGCACAACATTTCGCTGGAGCGCCTGCATCCGTATGGAACGCATCCTTCCTAATCCCACTCACCCCGCACTTTCGCCAACCCCATGCCCCCCGAGCATCTCGCACCGCTTCCAGCTCGATCCACCTCGAGATAATCCACTACCGCAGAGAGGGAGACATTCTTCCCGATGATCTCTACGAACAGATACCTCACGGTGCAGCTGACAAGGCCCATTTTGATCGGGTTGCTTTATATCAAACAATTTTCCTTACTTTCCTCTTTTGTTAACTTCGATATGCTTTACTCAAGTATTATCAGCCTTCATACTCCCCGCTGAAAGCGCCTCCCTTCGACGGTGACGGTTAGAAATCATAGCATCGAGCCGTGGGTCGCCATTGGTCATTCTCGACATCACAACCGCCACCCGGCGTTAGCGAACCCGCGCCACCTGACTTCAATTAACCAAATGTACATTATCCGTGGCCGGGCATGGCAGTCGTTGAACCGCGTCGCCCGACTTTGAAATCGACCAACCAGATGATCTATACAGCCTGTGTCACCGGAACTGCGCCATCGACTTTGAAATCGACCACCATATACATCTATGCCGGGCCAGCAGTCGTTGAACCGCCTCGGATTTTATAATTGAATCAAATTATATGTGATTTATAAGCCGGCCTGGCAGGTCGTGAACCGCGCTGACTTTGAAATCGACAAGCCAATGCTATCTACGCCGGGCGGGCAGTCGCGAATCAGGCCTCCCAGACTTTGTAAATTGATTCAGGGGCTTAGATATGATCTACGCTCGGGCCGGCAGTGGTTGAACTGCTACTCTGACTTTTGTAATCGGGATTAGCTAGATGATCTATGCTAAAGTCGGTAGTCGGGCTGAACCCGCGCCACCCTACTCCTGTAATTGACTGGGCTGATGCGGATCTATGGCCGGGCCGTAGGTCATTGAACCGCGTCGCCTGGACTTTGAAATTGACCAGCCAGATGTTATCTGTGTTGGGCCGGGCAGGTCAGTGAACTGTGTCGCCCAGACTTTAGAATTGATCTTGTATTATTATGTGAAGACATGCCAGCAGTGGATAATAAAGACGTTCTTTTATTGATAATACCTTTTCAATTGCATGGCATTCCACATTCTAGGTACAGGAGTTCTGTCTGTTTTGTCTACAGCATAGGACCCGGACTCTCTAGTCCGTGTGACTACGTATGGTCCTTCCCAGTTGGGTTGGAATTTTCCTGCCATAGGGTTCGCAGTATTCTCAAAACCTTTCCTCAAGACTAGATCGCCCGGTTGGAACACCCGAGGCTTCACTCGTTTTTTATAAGAGTTTGCCAAACGGCGTTGGTAGGACGTTATTCGAATTGTTGCGTCTCGCTACTCATCACCTGTCTAGCTCCTCTAACCACCGATTCGTGATTCTAATTCTGCCAGAATTATCCTGGGACTAAGAGGTGACCGATTTCAAGAGGAACAGCCTCCATCCCGTAGGTGAGTGCAAAGGAGAGATGTCTATTGGTTTTCTGGCCGTGGTCTTGTAGCCCGCAGCACTGTAGTTCCTCCACCCATTTCCCTTTAGCGGAGTCTAGCCACTTTTTAAGGGCAGTCAAAAGGGTCTTGTTAGAGGCTTCATCTTGGCCATTGCTTTGGGGATACCGGGTGGAGTACAAATTTTTTATCTTCAATTCTTGACAAAAGTCTCGATAGACTCGGCTGTCAAACTACTGCCCATTATCAGATACGACTGATCTTGGGATGCCGAACCGGCAGACAATATTTTTCCAGATGATCCGCGTAACATCTCTATCTTTGATCGAGCGAAGGCCCAAATTTCATCGACTTGGTTAAAATAATCGGCGACCAAGAATAGTCTTTTTTGGGCAGGCTGTCACCCACACATCAATCACCCACCGCAACGGTAATTAATGCTGTAGACAGGCCAAATCTCGCACTCTGCAATTTCAAGACGGGCATTCTTTCGCAAGGATCACATTTAATTTAGTCATAAAGATTCGACTTCATCGTTAGCCAGTAATACCCCTACGTGTGAGCCCTGTGATCTAGTGTTCTTCCCCCCGGGTGATTTCCCCATACCTTCATGTAATTCAACCAACACATACTGGCCTTGCTTGTACATTTCGATACGTCTGCCTGTGCACCGCTTTATGAGTCGCTTCCTCGTCTACCAGGAAGAACCTAGCCTACTGGATCTGAACTTTATGAGCTTTGCTTCTATCATTAGGTAGTTCTCCCGTGGTTATGTAGAGCCATATGGGATCCATCCAGGATGGGGGAGCCTCCTCTATCTAGCTTACTTGAGTATGCAATATGGGATGGAGTCTTGGCTGATAGTAGATTCGAGATATATCACTCTTTATCAGTAAAGAAAAGGCCACTTGGCGTGCAAGGCATCGACCCTCCACATGGGCCCCCCGAGGACATGTTCAAGTTTCCAAGCCGAGAGGGTGCTTAATCTCTGTTTAACTAGAGAAGTGTATTTTGCCATTCGGTTCTCGATTGAAATTCCCCGCGCTGACTGTCTCTACAACCGCTATATGAGTCGTCAATCAAAGGTCAGTAGCACCCATGGCGAGGCGAGTTCAAGCTCGGGCTATAATGGCTTCATGATTCACTCGCGGCCGAGGCGCCGGCCTAAACGAATCGCCTGCTCAATCCTCCCTGCAGGAGGTTAACCGCAGCTCATGCCTGGGCTCCCGATCGCCTGTAAGCCCCATCAACGCAAAGGGTCCACCAAATTCTTCGTCGCAAGTATTAGCCATGGGATTTATGCATGAAGCCTGGCTTAAGACCTCACTTTTTCAAAGTCTCATTGTACTGATGCCATACTCGCTTAGTTCCATCGGCCTAACCCGCCATCCTTCCGATAGATCTGGGTTTATGAATCAGGCCCCGGAAAGTGGAAGATCGCCAACACCACAACGGACGAGCCTAAGTATAGCGGCTTCCGGCTACCGCCTGCAGGCCAAGGCAGCCTCGCTCAAGGTGGGTGTATCCGCTCTGATCAATTAAGGACTTGGCCGAGCAAAGATAAAGAACACTGGCCTCAACTCTCAGAACCCCACATTATTTAAACAAGTACGCCACCGCATCGTAGGCCGCAGTAAAGATAGAGTGTGTCTCCTAGCCTCGGCTCACAAGGACTGGGGCTCACGTATTGCTTGATTTATATGAATGCTCTGGCCGGTGATTCTCAGCTCCATCTTCAAATTCGACTAGCCCCCCCCTTAGGGTAGCAGTGAAGAGGTTTCAAATTCCTGGCCGCTGAACCTAGAAACAAACTCCCAAGGGCAAAATTTAACCGACCGACCGGATCTCTTTCTCGAGCCGAGCTCTGGGATTGCAAGATGGCTTTAAGTTGCACAGGATTTGCCTCTATTCCTTTCAGAGTTACCATAAAGCCAAGGAATCTCGCCAAAGACTAATCTAAGGCACATTTTGGGTTTAGTTCTATGCTCATATTCCTGAGGAGGCTCGAAATCTAATAGAGAGAGATAAGCGGCATGATCCGGGCGCACTGACTTTACTCATCATGTCATCAATATAAACTTCCATGGTGTCGCCTAGTAAGGGTTTAAACATTCGCTACTAACCTTTCACATAGGTGGGCCCCAAGATTTTTTTTTTAATCTCAAGGGCATCACATTATAACAAGAGAGCCCACGGGTGTGATGAAAGATGTCTTTCTCGTATCCGAGGCAAGATAGTGGATCTGGTGGTATCCCGAGAAAGCATCCAGAAATGATAACATACCGTGCCCTGCCGAGGCATCCACAATCTGATCTATGCGGGGCAGGAGGAAGCTATCTTTCGACAAAGGCCGCTGAGACGGTAATCAACACATACTCCCATTTGTTTCCTTTTGAACCACTACTACATTGGCCAACCATTCTGCATTCACCAAGCCTCGATAAACCCACCAGTAAGGTTATCAATTTCACCTGATGACCAAGGGCGGCCTGGTGGGAAGTGTCTCACTATTCGACCATTCGCATGTGTTTAATGCTTAGCTTCAGCGAAAGGCGGTGTGTGGTCGATCCCGCATATCCGCATGAGTCCAAGAAACACACGTCGCTTGAACTCCGTATCACTCGGTAATCAATTCTCCTCCTGAGAGGAGGGTACTAATATAGACATGCATATGTCCAAATTTCACAAGGGACATGGTTTCTAAGGGATCAACGACCAACGGTTCTCAAGCTTCGGAGGTGGGCCGGACGGATGTATGTGATTGCTATTGCGAGGGTTGTTCCTCAAGGCTGCCTTCACCCTGAAAGCACCTCATAGCCCCCAGTTGAGAGTCGATAGCACTGGCCACAAGCAATGACCGGGGCCCCCGAGATCGACTTTCTGTAATCACCAAGTAGCTTATCAGTTGGGTGGTATGTGGATGGTATTGTTCATGGCATGTACTTCAAAGCCTACCTAAGACGGTATCGCGCCCCAAGTCTTCTACCACTGAAAACAAGATTACCGAAAGCTACTGCACGCTTAACAGAAGGTGATGTCCCCAACCGAGAGTGTGGTAGCTCCGTTGAAACCTAACAAAACCTTGCCAGCGGAATGAAGATAATCAATCGGGACTCTCATTTACTTAAGGGACGGGAGATGGAGCAAATCGGCCGCACTACCTGGATCTACAAGAACCCTATGCACATCAAAACTATTAATACATACAGTCAACACGAGTGCGTCGTAGTGTGGTGTGATGACCCCGCGGTGGTGGTTATCAGTGAGTTGATATAAGGTCGTCCACTCGGCGTAACCCGCTGACATCTCCTCATCGCCGATGGTGTCTACTTTAAATTTAATCGAGGTCAGTCCTAAGCATCCTTCTCTCGTTGTTTCTCGATTTATATTACCGCTTCCGCAATACCCCCAAAGATGAAGTTGATGGTCTACCGAGGTCCCGGGAGCATTGTTCCACCTCGCAACTACCGCTACCAGATAGCAAATTGCTTCCCGGTTGGCTCCCTCAAGTACCATCTGAGGTGGCCGGCCCGAATCAGCTTTTCTACCATAAATTTGAGGCTTTGGCAGTGATTGGTCTCGTGGCCATGGTCCCTATGGTAATCGCATCGTAGGATCCATGGCGTTTGTCCAACTTTCTGATTCCCTCATCAAGGCCACTTGAAAATCTGGGAGGTCCCTGATGACGGGCAGGAGCCTACCATAGCTTATCGTATGTGCTGAACTAGGGGGAGGGTTCTTCTTCTTCCCTGATCGCGCCCATCTAAAGGCTCTTCTGGGCCGCTCGTCAAGCTGGTCCGGGACCGGGGTCTGTAGCCACCGGCTTGTCGCTTCTCGCTGCTATCATAACAAATTCGCGAGGCGACCCGATGTTAATTCTCTCCAACAGAAATTTATCCGCCTGTAGGTACAATTCTCCATAAGCCACGACGTCCGTGGATAAAGATCGAAGAATTTCAGGTGGCCTACCAAAGCTTCTTATGAAGTTTTGTAAGACCGCATCCATGCTGTAGACATCAATCTATTGGACTGCTTGCCCGAACCTGTGTGTGAAGCCCCGGATGGACTCGTCTTCCCGTTTGAGGATGGACTGGAGGGAGATGATGTTCCCTTTTTGTCTGACAAAGCACAAGTACTGAAAGACGAACGCAACCCATAGTTCGCCGAATGTGTTTATTGATCCTCTAGGGAGCATGTGAACCAAAGCAGCAGGCCCTTGAGGTCGGCCGGGAACACTCCACATACGAGCTTATCGTCCCTTGCAAGGCTGAGGATCAATGCTTGATTGTAATGTAACATGTGATCGTACGGATTGAAAGAACCATCGTACATGGCGAAGGGTGGTATGGAAAAGCCGCGGGGAGGATCGTAGTCCAGGATATGCTGTCCGAGAGGAGTGGAGAGCATGTCTCAGGGTCCCTAACGACGAGGAAACAATCATTTGCGGGCGGGGCGGCCCCCGAAGGCAGAATAGTGCAGGCTTGCTGGAAGCCCCGGTCCGATCTCGCACATATCGTGAACTAGTGGGCGGGCTGTCCCTCGGTGGGTTCTCTCCGTGACTCGACTCGCAAGACCGATGGACCAAATTGACCTACGAGGTGGCCTTTTCTCGAAAGGGTTTCCTGCTCAAAGGATGATGAATCCGCGGGGAGCGGAACTCGCAGGAGGATAGCTCATCGTCAATGCAGATCGACCTCGTCTGGCGAACGACTTTTACCTTTGGCTGACTCCGAAGGAGGAAGTGGCGAGGAGGTTCTCTCGGACATACCCCAGCCGGCCCCCCAACCGTTCAGAGTTCCTCATTTTCTTCTTCGCAAACAGTTCGCTCGTTCGCAATTCGCCATCTACCTGGCCTCGTCCTCTTGTTTTCGCTTTCCATCTCGGGCACAGGAGGAGCTGGTCTTTCGTGGGTTAGGTTCGCTAGATCGCTAGTCATGGCGTGAATTCCGGCTTTGCAAGATCAGAGGATGTTTGGGAATAGCCAAAGCTTTGGAGATCTAAGGTCACCTAGGAGCTGTGTACCCAAACTCGCATACTGCCTTTTGAGACTTCTTGTTCTGTTTCACGTATCACGCCAATTGTGGTCTCCTAAATTCTCAGAGTCACTGAATTGTCGAGACATTTACCAGTTGACTGCAACCTGCAAAACAAACACGAAGACGACGGTGGTGATCCATCACCCCTCCGATGGCAAAGTTAGGCTTTTTCTGGAAGAGTTAGAGTTTTTAGCAATAGTAATCTTGATTAGAATCTTACACTGTGCGATCATTTCTTTACTATGATAAATGATCCGTCTTTTGGATAAAGGGACGATTTCTTCCCATAATGTTGTGAATGTGGCTCTTATTTCTGGAAGGTGATTTGCCTTCCCTTTACGTAATTCACTTCCGATAACCACGCTTAAGAGGACTTTCCTATTTTGTCGTGAGCGACGTGTCGCTCACAGCGCGAACTCACACTTCTGTAAAGTGAGAGCGCTGGCAACTTCGCTTCGTAGAGCCACATCAAGAAAGTAAGCGCGAAGCAAAAGGCGTCTGGCCAGGATACCCGAACGCTGAGTTAAAAGGCTGCCTGGCTATGGGATACCCGAGCGCCCGGCAGAGGTCACGGCGCCTCCCGGGCCGCCCGGTGTCCAGCCTAACCTCAGTCTCGCCTGGCCGACCGGCCAGGTGCCGGGCCTCGGGGCCCAAGGTACCCACATAAATTATCTATTAGGTGCAAAAGACAATGGTTTTCTGAACCTAGATTTTGGTAACTCTAAATAGTTACAGATTGTGATAATAAAAAAATAGTGTCTATTTCACTTATTTTACTAATTGAGGAGATTTGGAGAGTATCTTAGAATTTAAATGTTTATAAATCTAACTTGTTTGTCTTTAAAACGTGTAAATAAAAGGAAAAATGTAAAAAAAATAATTTTAATATATTTAATTATCTTATAAAAATAAAAACTATTTAAATTTAATATATCCATAAACTATTTAATTTATATAGATAAATCAAAGTAATTTTCTAATAAATTTTAAAATAAATAAAATTATTTTAACTATATAATAAGTCACTAACATTTAAATCATATTATTAACAAAAATTAAATATTAAAGACTTGTGCAAATAATGAATAATTTATAATAAAAGATTAACAAAAAAACATCAAATAAAAAATAGAAACAATCATAATAAATAATTTTGATACTAATTTTAATTATTATAATATAAAAGCTCGGTGCATATGGGCACTTACTAGTAATAATTAAGCTTTGTTAAAAATTTGGCATGTAACCTATTAAAAAAATTGACGATCTCCACTTTCTTTCTTTTTAAATTCTCAAGCTACCCACCGATGGGTATAAAAAAAGTACACAAAAGCTACTTGTAATATTTAAAATTCATTAGAATATAGGATTCCCACTATGATGGTGACAAACCAAATATATAATAAAAGACAACTGCACTTCATAGTCTAGATTTATTGATTTAATAATATGTTTGACCATGAAACGTCGTGTTACAAATAGTAGGGAATCTACGGAAATTGGATGGATGATTTATCTAGAAAGATTATTTTATTGAGGCACGTGAACAATGAAGTAGCCATGATGAATGTTGGATCGATTTGGTCATCCATGCTTATTCAACGAGACAGTGACATTTACGAACTCAGTCTTCTCTCTGGACATGATATCAGCCACAATCTTTTGGTACCTGGGCTGACCTCATCTATTACCCATCACCGAAACACACAGCAAATGGCTCTGCAACTGCTCTCATCAACTTGGCCACATTGTACCCACCATCTTTATGAGCATCTGATGGCGGGCAGATCAATTCACCGTGATACGCATTCCAGTTCACTCCAGAAACTCATAGACGATTTATGGTGAAGGATCTCCTTTCAACCTCACATTTTACTTCAGCTAGATGTGTACTGAGGAATATTGAAGGAATCCATCTTCTCCTCCTCTATGAGCCCCTGCATTGGAACGATATTGTTAAAATTAAATGCTAACATCATCATACATGTAATGATTTAATCAATCTATGAGGGACGAAAAGAATCATAGGTGTATGTACCTCTGAAATCATATCATTGAGAGCCACAGCTAAGAGCTCCCAGATGTAGCAACATTCTTTGCTTGAGGGCACTACAAGAAAATTAAGTTATAGTGGCATTAATTTAGCAGGGGTCGAAAAAATGCATAGCTAAAAATACTTATTATCGCGTTTATTAAATAATGCGCCAGAAGAAAAGCTTAGCCGTATAAATTGGTTTAGGTCTTACTATATAACACCCTATAGTTGCATAAGAAAAATGCTACCATAAATAGGGATCAACTCCCTTATGGTTGCATATGGTTGATTGCTAAGCAAAATTATTGCCCTTTCTTCTCTCTGTGCACGCCCTCTTCCTCAAACTCTCTTGGTTCCTCTCTCCACTCATGCCCTAATCTGTTTTGGGCAACAAGCGATTTTTTCAATGGCAACAAGCGATCCTCTTGGAGGTGATCGAGTACCACCGGAAACACACGGAGATTCCAACCTTCCAATTTAATGGTGAGAATTTTTCCTTCGTTAATTTTGGATTTTTTCTAATAATTTGGTTATTTATTAATTGTTGTCTGCGGTCTAAATACAATACCCTCTCTTGCAAACGACATTTGAGCTCCAACTGAGGTTGATCACCACTTAACAACGATCTCTCACTCATATCACACTTTGAAACCCTAACCAAGCCAAGTCTCTGTTGCTTGCAATTTCGCTTTCAGCTGCTCCTCTTGTTGTTGCTTTCTTCTAAGTGATAATAACTGGTTCTAGTGTTAATTACATGCTTCCGGTTTTGGTTTCTTGCTGAATTTCTTGAAATGGTGTTCCTATGTGGATAATTGCTTGTTTTGTTTCTTCGTCTCCAGTATCAAGGCTTGTTGGACATATCTCAGCCGAATCAAGTATGTTTTATACTTATTGCTTTCATGGCAATTTATTCTAATTCTCTTGGTTTTCCGGTTGGAAAGTAGAACTGGGAAACAGGATTTTGATAGGAAATGATATTTCTGCTCATGTGTAACCTTAATCGGATGAACATGAAAATTTTCCCCAAATTAGATCTTATGAATCCCGATTTTAAATCTTAATTCTTCCTGATTTCTTCCCCAAATCTCAGATGGCGAAACTGTAATCTGAGTTTTTGGCTTTGGCTTAACCGTTCCTCATTAGTAGCCCTAGCTTTGGCTTCACACGAGTTTTTTTTTTCTTTGTCTTTAATTAATGAAAACCTTAGCATTATTTTCTTGTAGAATTTAATGCAATTGCTGAATGAGTTCGTGGTTAATTAGAATTCTGAATTTATGGTTAACGTTTGTATGCATGTCACATGTTTGACAAATGGTTTAACAGAAAGAATAGGTAGTAAAACAAACAAACTCTTGCTTTATCATGAAGGTAATATTGGCTATTATTTTTTTTACTTGCATTGCTATTCTTAATGCCTGCAATGCTAAGGTGAACATTGAAAACTCAAGAAATTACAAGGGAAAAGGTAGGTAACTCAGGATGGACCCGGAAAGCTCCATGCTGGGAGATCAGAACCTGTTTGGAGAGCACCACTAGTACCCACTAAACGGGAAAAGACAATGCTAGTAGTATAACTCTTTCGAAGAGGAGAAAGTCTCAAGGAGAGACACTGAGTATGGCAGAAACCACAAACGGAATCTGGAATCAGTGGCGCACCTGACCTAAAGTTGCAATTGGATCTCCTGATCTTGAGGTTGGAAACAAATTAACAACCATTATGCTACAAACAAGGATATGTTGAGCGAGCACAAGGCTGTCATGTTAGGTCTCCTAGAAAACAGAAAGAGATGTAAGCTATGCAATACGCTTGGGTATAGCGAAGGAATATGTATAGCAAAAGCAGTCTGGAAGGAAGGAGAGCGCAGGGCTAGTCCCTCCACACTCACTCCCTTATGGTCCAATCTGAGGATCAATCCTCAAATATGGAAGGCACGCTTCAATGGTTGTTCTTCAGTGGTTTATGTTATCCTAACCCTCTTTGAAGAGGCATCTCAGTAGGCAAGTGCTGGAGCAAAGGGGGCCTGGGTTATCTGCAGGAGATTTAACCTCAAGTTCAGCAGCAGCAGATGAAGTCTCCTCTCCTCTCCTCTCCTCTCCTCTCCAACACTTTCAAATTAGACAAACGTAGATGCTCAAGTTTCCAAGAACACAGATTAGTTGATATGGGGTTCCATGGTTGTCTGTTTCTTGTCTCCATGTCATGTGGATTCTTCTTGGACATTTAAAGTAATGTTCTAGATTTCTCTCTTGCAAATCTGTTGATTTCACTTTCTCGGTATTATCATTGATGGATCTTTCATACTGGTTGTGTAGGTTTGGTGTATTAATGGCCAAGAGAAGATTCTTCTTTCAGCTTCTCACGAGGCAAAATTTTACAGTGGTGATTGCTACATCTTTCAATATTCATAATCTGAGATGATAAAGATGAACACTTAAAAGTCTTACGGATCTGGAAAATTTTCTTGATAGGTGGAAATAGTTTTCCGTTTTGATATGAAAGCAGTTTTCTGTTTTTAAAAATTAAAATACATGTTTGACAATCTTTAACTGAAAAAGGATTTTTGAAAATTTGTTTAGGTTGTTTTTGAGAACAAAGTAGAGGTACTTTCAGGTCTTTTCAGAATATTCTGAGAAACTATGGAAAATATGAAGAATATGTAGATAAATGCACAGTACTTAACAGAGACTAAGTTAAAACAAATACTTTTTAGTTCCCAAACAAAATTTTATTTCTGAAAACAACTAAGAATTATTTTCAACGACTGTTTTTTGATAACTATTCTTGTAAACATTGGCAAACAAGTCCTTGATGGCTCAACTGTTGTGTAATTGCTTGATGTTCCTTGGCTTTTGTGGCCTATATTGGGCTATCACATGCTTGTCCCCATTAACTAATAAATTTTGATAATGCCACAGGGTGATTGATTCAGGTGTTGGTGTGTGGGCTGATGGGGGTGTTTATGATGAATCTGGTATTGAGATTAATTAAGGTTTTTGTTAGTGATGATAGTGTGTTTGCTCAGAAGATGAAGAAAGTTGGAAGATTGATTGATAAGTCACTACAACAAATATGAGGTATAGTGACCTAGTTTTAACTGGGGTCTGATTTAGGGCAACGTGGGGCTGATTTTTACTATTTAGGTAACCTTGAGGTAACCTTTCTTTCTTTCACTAATTTTATTTATCCTTGATCTCTTTGAATCAGAAGCTCTTGACTTGGTCTTCTCTAATTGCTTTTTCTTGTTTGTTTAAATCTGAGATTTTGCTTTGTTTTTGGGATCTTATATTATTCATTTTCTTTGCGTTCTGATTTGGTTTGCAATCTTTGAAAGTAGATTGAGGTAGATACAACCCAAGATCGCTTGCTGTCGCGATTGCGGTAACTGTTGTCGGGCAAGGCTGCCAGGGTCTGGCTCAGATTTGGCCACTCGAGTCGTGAGTGTTTCTTTTTCTATTGTTTCATAATTTGATTTTTTCGTACTGTATGGATAGGGTCTTAGCTAGATTTGATGATGATTGGTTTCCATAGGTTTAGTGGATGTCTAGATTTTTTTGCGGTTTTGGTTTCAAGTACTAGATTTGATTGTGGCTGAAATACGCTGACTATCGGGGTTGATTGTTCTTTGCTTTTTGCTTTTTGCTTTTGGGAGCCCTTTTTTCTCCTGATTCACTGAAGCCATGTTAGCAAATAATCTTGTTTGGCTATCTCATGAATCATTATAAATTCTTAATCTAGTTTGGTATCTGCAAAGGATTTAAGCATTAGGACCAGATGGTTTCATAGTGAATGCCAAGTTAATTACTTCATATTGGTGCATTGTCATGGTTGTAGTTTGAAAAAAGCATTAAAAGCTGCATTGGCTCGTATTCTAGTCAAACCACAATCGTGTTTAGTGGATTCAAGGCAAAACTCAAAGCTGCTGAGGCTGGTAAGGCCCCGCCTTAGTATGATAAACACTGTCTTCATATTGGTAAGGCCTTTATCCATTCATGAAATGCCTAAATGAGTGAGTTTGACACTTTAGGTTCTTCACGGTACGACGGTATAAAATTATAAATTAAAGATAGATCCAGATTTAATCAATACTGGCGCTTCAATTCAATTGCTAATAATAGTATAAGATTTTAATTAATGATAGACCCTAATTCATGTATGATTCTTTTGCGCCTCATGCGTTTGTCAAAAATGCTAAGATTAATAGGTTCAAAAAAAATTATTTAACCAACCAATTGCTTGTTTTACTTGGAGCTTTGCGTTCTAAGAGTTTTACTAAATATTGATGTCTGATAAATATTATCTCTCTCAGATTTTATCTTCCTAAAGAAGTCATGTCAGTCTTAAAGCCCAAAGAGTATTCCAGTCTGCAATTTTTCTAAAGCCTATGCTTCATTCAGAAAGGAATTTTGCCTTTTTTCACTTCAGGTAACCCTTCTGCCACTATCCTTGACTGCATTATCATTGATTTTCTACACTTGACTTCTTTGTCTGGTGTATGTGGCAGTCCTGAATTGACTTCCTGAATCATCGGCATTGAAAATGTTGTTGGCCCCTAAATTGAAATCACTGCCAGAAGGATGCATCACTAACAATTCTGTTTTCCGAAATGCATTGAGTCGTAAGGTTACCTGATTTTAATAGGATTTGTGTTCTTCAATTCAAGCATGTCGTCTACACATAGTTCAGGTTTGCAATCCAACGTTCTATCTTTTTTTTTTAAAAGCTTCAACTTTTATTGCATTACTAATATTGGACTATTTAGTACTTTCTGAATGTAGCAAATCTAGGTATATACTAGAACTAAAAGTTTACTCTGATTAGAATGAAGATAGAAAGAAATAAGAAAAAAAACAAAACAAACATTCAGTGTCATGATGGAAGTAAGAAGCTTGTTCTTTTACTTAGTTTTTGCTGATTGTGTACTATGCTATTGGAACTTACATTAATTGATCATTATCAAATTTTGGGGGTGATGGAGGTGGTTGTTGGGGAACTTACACTACCTGATCTTCATAACCGTAACCCTAACTCCTCAAAGTCCGTCGTAGGTGGTGGGTGGCAGAATCTGCGGATCCACGACTAGGTTTCTTCATTAGTTAATCTCCTGCTGATGATGAGAGATCCGAGACCAAAAGACAGCTTGGTTTTGTGTGTTTGAGATTGTCTTTCCAGACATATATCTAACAGTTCAAAAAATGGGGATGATATGTAGAGTGGTAATAACAGTTCTTCTGCGAAATTGGCCTCAGTTCATTTGACAATTTGATGCCAAGCATTAAATCCATATTTTATAGAACACTTTTTCCTTTGTCTAAGCTATTGTCTTGACGTGTGGACTAAGAATTTTCTATGTCCGCTTGCTGGTGTTCTCACATGTTTCCAGAAATGAAGAGAGAAATTAAAACAACAAGGGTGGATGGTATATCTAGGTGAACATAATCCTCTGTGTCTCAGCTGGAACAAGCCTTTATACATAATTTTCTTCACTATCAAGCCATTATTTAGTTACTCAAACTTTTAACACTTTGGGCTGATAGTATTGTTCATTCTGTTGACATGAGAACAAAGAGTAATTACTTTTTCTATTTATGGCTAGAAATTCCCAGAACAAAACCAACTTATTTAAAAACTAAAGCCATTAACTAAAGAAACAGTAAAGAAATTAAATGACTAGGAATGGGTTTCAATGAGTTATTTCCCACTTATACAAGCTCCTGCAGGTTTGGCAAACCTGAATACATTTTTGATAACCCTCTCTTCTTGGTTTTGCATCTTTCATCTTTTCTTGTATTCAATGAACTCATGCAGTTGTTTCCTATACATGTATGCAAAACTAAAGAATAATCGTCATTGTATCTATGTAGAACATCTTAGTTTCGCTGGTTTCTTAATTTCTTTCCTTTCTATCTCAATTGATATTCAACTCAAGTTTTATACAGAAATGTCCTATGTAGGTGTACACTTGAAGCAGAGTGATTCAACAGGAATCTGTTTTTCATTGCTCTTCCAGCCTCAACTAGCAAGGACTAATGTTTCTATTGCTGACTGTGATTTCATAGTTGACATGAACCATGGAGCTGACTGTTAAAATCCCAACACTATGAAGAGTCACTGTGATTATGCTGTTAACAGCTATTTCCAGAAGAAAGGACTAGCTAGTGGGAGATTTGATTTTGCCGGGACTGCTACCCAAACCCAGAACAACCCTTCTACGTTTCTTACGAAAATTTTCTAATTTTTTCATCTTCTCTAACCCTTTTGGAATTCTTATTTTTCTTTCTTCTCTTGTTTTTGGTGATTTACCCAGAATAACCTTTGTGAGTTTCTTGTGACATTTCTCTAATTTCATCATCTCCAACCCTATTGGTGTACTGATTTTTCTTTTCATCTCTTGTTTTTTTGGAGATTTACAGCCAGTGTTTCTACTCGTGTCAAAACTCTAAAAGTCAAAGTTGGGGAATCTAGGAACCCAAACACCATATCTCAGGGAATCAGTGGGAGGGAGGAAAAGTGCATATCCTGAATAGCCACTTGCCATATGCCACCACTACTCCTGCAAATGCATATCCTGTGAATTCAAAATCAAATTCAAATACACGATGCAGCCCCCCACAAAGATTCTGAGTGTGTAGGTTAAGGCATCACTACAAAAGCAAATGCTGATAAATGGCCGGCCACTTCTTTGCGTTTTCACGTGTTTCTTTTTCTTCCACTCTGTTTCGGAATTGTTGGACAGCTTCCTAGAAATGGTTAGCATTCTTGAAGCTTATTTGAGAATGATTCTACTAACAAACGAATGTTTTTAAATAAAATATTTTTAACTCTTTGTAGAGTCACAATCAAATTGACTATTTGTCGAAGCATGTTACATGCCGTGTAACAGAAACTCATTCTACAAATATTATGGCTTCTTTCTTTCCTTTCCTGCATGTTGTCCCATTAAGGTTTTCACCAAGTATACTTTGAAAATCGAAGAAGCTCATTCGTCTTCTTTTAGGAAGAGAATGTAGAAATTCAGAGAGAGGCAGAAATGATGACAAGAAGATCCAAATCCAAAATAAAACTTATTGTAAAACTGAAAGAAGGTTATCAATCACAATCCATGACTATAAATCATCCTTTACTGGTCGGCCAACCATAAACTGCTAAGTATAAACCATCTCTAAAAGCAAAGAATACAAACCGTGGCAATAAACTACCTTATAGCCGGGGTCAACCACAAACCGCGGCTAAAACTACCATATGGTCAGGGTCAACCAAAACCGCTGCTATAATCCATCCCACTACCGTCAATCACAAACCGCGCTATAATCGCACGACACGCTGGCCAAGTCAACTACAAACCGCGCTTATAAACTATGTTTCAAATTATTAAATAACGCAAGTTTTATAAATTACGCTTACGGTCGACCGCTGTCGGCAGGATTTCTCCACACCACGACATACTACGCGATGTCGCAAGTTAGCTCCCATCCGCAGCCTATATTTTACACAGACATATATCGTTTAGCCGGCCGATGGTCATGCTAAAGGCTTTCTTCCTAAGAGGGGATCATCACTCTTCTTCCTAAAAGGTTAAAACCATAATTCTCCTTCGACCATTCAGTTCCTCCCACCTACAATCTCGGAGAAACATGGAGAAATCGCTTTGGAATTGCTCGTGGGTGAAGACGCTTGGGGCCTGAACTTGCCATGTATATATATTCTGCTCTGTTACCCTCCAGCCCTTCTTGTGGAACCTGAGGAAATAAATTTGAAATTTAGTAACCTATGTTTTCTTTCCTTTAGTTAAAATAAATCATTATGAACCAGTTGTATTTAATCAAGAGCAAAGAGTCACCTGAGACAGCCATTGGAGACCGTACGAGGAGTGGACAAAATGAAGACTTTTGCTGGGGAAGCGCCTGCCGTAGAAAGAACCTGGAACTCCGGTTACGAAACATGAATCAGCGCTTGTTCCCATTGTTTTCTGGAAGACTTTGAACAAGGGCAAGGATTTGGAAAATGGTGTTGAAATCATTCCCCGGAAGATCGTTCAAAACATTTGAATTTCGGGCAATCGACGCCCTATTTTTGCACAACTTGCCCACTGCAGTGACTATTTCAAGACCGCAAAAAAGTGTTGGTCCACCCTAAGTCTGCGATGCGTAGGGTGGCCGGAAAGTTGTTGCAGTAGAGATTTGTTATGGCTTCCTCCATTATAGGCTTTGGTCAAGGCTATCACTTTTTTTTTCTGCAATCACAAAAAAGAAAAGTTGTCAGGGAAATATTCTTAGAAAAACGGCGGTCCATAATGAAAGCACAAAACATCGAACTACATTGGCTGCTAGCCTGCTACACATAAATGCATAGATATGGAAGAATATTTTAATTAAATTTAAAAAGTGACAGACTTACCTGAACTAGTGAGTTTTTTGCATAACTGGAGTCCCCAATTCCTCCCTTCATGCAAAGCACTTGACCTACTTCCATATCTATTTATTCGCTGATTCCTCTCTCCCTCTCAATTGGAATTTGGAATGTGGAATGTGGAATGTGGAATGTGTAAGAAATGATAAAAAAAAATGTTATAAGGTAAAGAGATGAAGGCTTTGAACGTGTATTCACTCTTCTTAAGAAAATTATGCCCCCACTATGTTGTCGTTGGCTCAAGCAGAATTCCTCTAGGATAAACAAAGCCAAATAGAATTTTAGATAGCAAACTCTAAAATTCTCCCAAGAACAAGTTTAGGGAAATGATTTGAATGAGAAGAAAATTGAAATAAAATAAAATTGTATTGAAGAGAATTTGTCCAAGTATTTATAATACTTTAGGGCATACAACTTCGTCCAAACAATACAATTTTAATATCAATCCAAATAGATATAACTCTTGGATCAAAAGACACAACCGTTGTATTTTAAAGATACAACTTTAGTGTCAAAAGACACAACCATAGTTCTAAAATAATTAGTAAAATTATTAATAAAATGATTAATAAAATTATTAATCATTTTATAAACTTTTAAATCCAAATAGTCATCTTATAAACCTCTTCTCTTTTCAATGTGAGATTCCTTACATCACTAACTATCTTTAACAACTCTACTTAGGTAGTGATGTATGTAATCAAAATCAACTAAAGTTTATGCATATAGTCTTTCGACTTAACCTCACTTAGTATAACATTTCAAAACCTTGTCAAAATCAATGGTTATTTAAGTTCAATTGGGCCATGATTTATGTGACAAGATCGGAAACATTATACACATAAACATATAAGTTTCTCTAAACATGTTCACCGTGGAGCTTTAGGCACCATTAAGGCCTTGTGCTAGCCTCCTAGATTCATGAACACTTACAAAAATTTTTACCCTAAACTTTTGATAGAAGCTTAATTCACTTCGTGGTTCATAGGTGAAGAACTGTTGAAGTTTCAAGATTAGCACTTCCTTGTTCATAAAACCGAACACAAAATCTTCACAAGAATAAATAATATTCAACCTCCTTTCATAAGTACTTTATATTACCAAGTACTTGCTAACAATATAATGTTCTGTTTTTACCATTTAAACTTTTAAAATTGTTAAACAATAAGAAAGGTTAGGTTCCCATTATTAGTAACAAATCTAAAATATGTTTGTTAGACCCATTGCACTTGTAGTGCTCTTATCATATCTCTCGAGAGTCCTTTTTGTTAACGGATCGCCCAGTTCTTAATCGACCTCACATGCATAAATAAGGATTATACCATCGAAATTGGCTGTCTAATATATTGATGTCTTAAAGCAATATGTCTAGATTTACCATTATAAATCTTGTTAAATGCTCTAGACATAGTTGCTTGACTATCACAGTGCAAAGAAACTGTTGGCATTGGTTGTGGCCACAACTCTATATCCAATAATAAATTTCTCACCATTCCGCTTTACTCCGCCAATGCAATAAACCTTGCATTCATCAGGAATGAATAATGACGCCCTGCTTGGAAGCCCATGAGACGCCCACCTAAAGTAAAAATCCAACCAGACGTTGATTTATTATCATTGATACTAGTTATCCAACTAGCATCTAAGATATCCTTCTAAGATCGGCGAAACTTGTTATAAAACAAAGCAAAACTTTGTTCTTTAAGATAACCAAAACTCTCGCAATAGCTTTCCAATGTTCGATACTAGGATTTATTGTATATCTTGATAGTTTACAAACAAATAAAGCTATATCGTGTCTAAAAGACAATGTATGTACTACATTAAACTACCAATTGCACGAAGATACTAATTGATCACTCTGCATCTTTCTATATTCTCTCGATACCTTGTTAGAAACATCAAAAAGGAGTATTTATGCTTTTAATTCCTAAGTGATTAAACTTAGAAAATAATCTTATCAATGTAATGTGATTGACATAAAGCAAAACCCCCACTATGTTTCTTAACTTTAATTCCTAAGATAGTATCAACTTCTCCCAAATCTTTCATTTTGAATGAGAAGTTGGGCACTTGTATCATTTATTCCTTGTATATTTGTACCTATGATTAACAAATCATCAACTTCCCATATTCTTTTGTAAATTTGAGTAAATATCTATCCGCCTCCATTATGTTTAAAATCATGTGATAAATCACATTATCAAACTTTTTGCCATTGTTTAGAGTTTGTTTTAATCCATACAAGGATTTCACCAATTTACAAACTTTCTTTCATTACTGTGAAGTACAAAACCTTCGGTTGTTCCATTATAAACTTCCGACAAGATCACCATTTAAAATGTTGTTTTACATCCATTCACATGGACATATAAGTCATATATAGACGCTTAAAGCAAACAACACTCTAATGGAAACAATTCTAGCCACAGAGTATACATGTATCAAAAAATAATCAACTCCTTCCTTTGCTTAAAACCTTGCTACTAATCTTGAAAGTTTTGTAGAGAACCATCAATATTGTATTTTCTTCTCGAACAATCCATTTACATCCAATGGGTTTACAACTAGGTGGCAAATCAACCAATACCCATGTTTCATTTGATAAAAGAGAATCCATTTCATCATTAATCGCTTCCTTCCGTAAACTGAATCTCAAGTCATTGCTTTAATAGGCGTTTTTGATCATTTTCCAAATGCAAAACAATAGGTATCTTGCTTAAAATTTCATCTCTAGTCTTCAACTCAAGAAGACTATTGTCATACATAAATCAGAATCTAAATTCTTTCTTTTCTCAATTCGTCGACTTCCTAGGTTCACTAGAAGATCCAATTATTTTTCGCTTTTATTATTATGAGAAGAACTAGAATTCATATTAGTATCTTGTGCAATCAAGGTTCGTATTGTTGATTTACATTCGAATTTCAAAGAGTTCAGCTTTCTAAAATTCAACATCTCTAGGACTCTATGATAACATTTGAGTCTATATCCAAATAATCTATGCTTTTGAATTCTCAAAGATATCCCACAAAGATACACTTAAAAGCTCTCGGGGTCCTAAATTTCTGCCTTAGGATTCGGGAACTCAGAAAAGCTATACAACCCCATACTCAAATAGCTCAAATTTGTAATTTTCTTCCTTTCCATACTTCATAAGGAGAAATCTTTATTTTCTTCGAGGGTATTCTATTATGCACATGACAAGCTTTTAACAAGGCTTCTCCCCATAACTTCATTGGTAGTTTAGCATGCATAAGCATAGCATTAATCATATCTACCAAAGTTCTATTCTTTCTTTCGTACCCAAACCGCTTTGTTGTGGAGTATATGGCGCACTTGTTTGATGTATTAAACCATTTTCACAAAACAGAAACTCAATTAAAAAATATTCACCACTCTATCACTTCTAAGAATTTTTATTTTCTTTCCAATTGATTACCATAACTTTGTAACGTTTAAACATATCAAAAGCTTGATCTTTATTTTTCATTAAATAAACATGAGTAAATCTGGAATGATCATCTATGGTGCATGTATCTATTTCCTCCTCTAGTTAGATGACTATTTAATTCACATATATCCGAATGCACAAGTTCAAGTAATTATGTTGTTCTTTCATTCTTGGAAAGGTTTCTAGTCATTTTTGCTTGTAAGGCATATTTCACATTTTCTAGAATTTGTATTTTCATTATTACATGAAATCAAACCATGATTAGACATAAACTTATCGATCTAAAATTAACATGGAGCAAACGAGCATGCCATAAATTAAAAGAAGAGCCGCGCAACATACATTTAAACATCAACTCATTACTTAATTTAAACATGCCATCACATGAATATCCTTGCCCAACAAATACACCATTCTTAGAAAATATAACTTTATCTGCCTCTAAAACAAATTTAATGCCTTTCTTGCATAATAGACTTGCAGAAATCAAATTCTTCCTATATCAGAACATAAAACACATTCGAAGAAAATCACCTTCTTCCTAAGTAAATTGCAATTCAATTGCCTTTTCCAAATACTTTTGCAAAAGATCACACTTCCTATGAAGACCATTTCTTCTTTGTTGCAACATCATAAGTTTTGAATGGATTCTTAATACGGCAAACATGCACTCAGAAGACTAATCATACCAATTAATTACCAGAGTTGTCAATTGTCATTATGTCAGCATTCAAGAATCATAATTGATTTTAAGATCAGCAATCATAGCGATAATTTTAGTAGAGCTTGATTGATGTTCTACAACATTCGCTTTCTTTTTTCCAGCATTCTCCTCCGTCTTCGATTTCTTATAAAATCTGCATTCTTTCTTGAAATGACCATTTTTTCTACGTAGTTAAACATGACTGTTTCTTCTTATTGTCAAGTGTATTAATCATTATATTTTCTTTTATTTTAATTTATGACTCCTCAAATTCTTTGTTTCATTGTTTTAGTGCCGTACTCAACATAATTCACTTTAGAATCAGCATCTAAAGCAAACTCGACTACGATCATTGCTTCTTCTTCAATCCTAATATGCTTCGCTAGTTTTTCTATGGAAAATCTTCAAAGAGTGTGTACAATTTTCTGATAATTGTTCCAAGAGGTTGGCAATTTTGTACCACTGTACCTACTTGTAATAGTTCGTACACATCTACCTTAAGATCTTTGAGTCTTGATACTCAACACAAGTAAAGGCATCCACTTGAGCTATAGTTTATTATCAAACATTCGAAATTCAAAGAATTTCATACTAATAAATTTGTCCTTACCTTGTTTCTCTGATGTATACTTATTCTCCATGGCATTCCAAATTTCTCATGGGATTTAATTGTACGAATAGGATAATACACCCATCGTGATGATGCATTCGTAATAAAACCCCCGCAACGAACTCTGATCTTCATTACGCTTTAAGGGGTCGCTATCACTTCACAAGATCTTTATCGATGGTTCCGACCGCTGGGCGCATTTCCACTTAGTAGATATGCAACACCTAATCTCAAAGAAGTAAGAAAAACAACTTGTCCTTCCAATGAGTAAATAATTCAATGAATGATCCAACTTGAAAATTTCAGGATTGAACATTTTGTTGAAAATATTATCAGAACTTGTAGCCTCCATTGTTGCTAATTTCCTTAAGATTGTAAGAAATGATAAAAAAAAATGTTATAAGGTAAAGAGATGAAGACTTCAACTGTGATTCACTTCTCCTTATGAAATTACGCCTCACTACGTTATTACTGCCACAAGAAATTCTCTATGATAAACATGCCAAACAGAATTTTAGATAAAGAAACTCTAAAATTCTCCTTAACAAAGCTTTATGTAAACGACTAATGGTAAGAAAATTGAAATAAAATAAAATTCATCAAGAGAATTTGTCTAAGTATTTATAATACTTTAGGGAAAGACATAACTCTTATCCAAACACAATTTTTAATATCAACCCAAATAGATATAACTTCTTGGATTAAAAGACACAACCGTTGTATTTTAAAGATATAACTCTTAGCGTCAAAAGACACAACTACAAGCTTCTAAAATAACAAGAAATTATTAATAAAATGATTAATAAAATTATTAATCATTTTATAAACTTTTAAATCCAAATAGTCAACTTATAAACCTCTTCTCTTTTCAATGTGAGATTCCTTACATCACTAACTATCTTTACCATAATGTGGATTGTGTTGTGTGGAAGGAGATTCGATGCTCCCTATTTATAGATAACTTGGAGGCACATCGTAGTAGTGAAATTAATTATTAATTATTTCTATATTCTAAATGGACCCTACTTCGACGGAGCCCCGACTGTCCGTAAAGAAAATGATAATTACAAGAAGACGGCCTGCTGTCCATCACTGACTCATTTATCTCAGGGCCCACGCATACCAATGAAACATCCAGATCGCCATCACTTTAAATTTTAAAGGCCTCAACTACGAGAAATAAACGTGAACATTATGCACCTTTTGTTTTTCCTCTTATCTGGGACCAACGTGCGGGGATTACGTATTGCCTTTTGTTTCAATCGGATAGATGCTTCCTCATCGATGGGTCCCACCAATTAAAATATCTTTATGTTATAAATGATGTTTTTATGTTAGGTGAATGATCATATTGAATTTGACCCAAAATCAATGTATCGTATCGATGTTGAGGCAAAATTCAAGAGTTTTCGTGCCTGCTTGGGGCCTACGAAAATTTTTAACTCTATCCAAATTCGCATTATAAAAATTTCTTAATATATTTCCACTTTGGCCATTTTTAAAATACATTTCAGATTAATTAATAAAAATAAAGAATGTTAAAACTGCTTGTGAAAAACCATTTTCAAACGAAGCTTATAAACGCTTAAAATAAAATCTCTCATTTGGATGACCAAAACAGCGAAACAACAGAAAGAAGCTCGATTCATATATAAACGCTGAAAATAAATAATTCATTTTCGTTTTCAAATCTTGCTTTTATATAATTCTCGTGAATTCAAACGCGCTAAGCTTCTCGTTAAAAAATAATGTAGGTAAAATAAAATTTTCTACCTACTAAATTTTTATAACTCATTCAATATTTTTATTTAATGTATGAGGAATGAAGTTAATTGATGCTTAAGTAAAACAGAGAAATATAATTCTCATTTATTATTTTTCCATCTATCTCATTTTCTTTTTCCATCATTCACATCTGATTTATCATTCTATATATATATATATATATATATATATATATATATATATATATATATATATATATATATATAAAAGAAGAACAGAGGAAATATACTTCTTTCGCTAGATATTATAATATTTTTATAATACGTTATCAGCATAATTTTTATTCCAACAAAGATAGTGAAAGATACGCAAACATATGTACAAAACTTTATATCCTAAACAGTTGGTCTTTTTTCATCTAGAATAACTGATGAAAGATCAAGAAAGAATTTAACGGTACTCGCCGATTCTTTTGTTTTTGCTTTTTGCAAAAATCTAACATCCGCATAAATCTGACGTTTCGCAATTCTAAGTTACGCTCCAACTCGCCTACGATCGAAAAAGATCACCTGAATACGGACAAATATCTTATCAATTATGAGTTCAATGAGCAAATCGAGAATATTACTTGTTCCAAATGATGGGGCAGGTTTCCAAACTTCCAATTTTATGGACCGGAGCAGACGATTAAACAGGATCACTATGTAGCAGAAACTTGTAATAAGATGACTCCTTAGCTTTTCTCCTTTCAATTATCCCTATTATCCAAATTCTGAAAACTGATCAGTTAAGAGTTACAAAACATATAATTAATTAACGCCAAGCTATTTTTGTGACTCCCATCGAGTGAGAATTAAAGGTAGTCCAGTCGGCGGATCAAGTCTTTTTAAACTAAAGTAATTCAGTGGGTCAACGTCTTGAATATTTAACGGTGGGTGTTTTGACTCTGCGATCACATGATATATAGGAGAAAAAAAAAAAAAAAGAGGCTGTGTCATGCATGGATACTTATCCAAGAGACGTCTTCATGGTTGTTACGCGTTGCCACGCCAGCTTCCCTGATAGTGCGATAATTTAATCTCAATTTGTTTTGAGCCGGCCAACTGATCATGCACCCGGGGGCGGGTTTGGCCTACTATCATCGTGTTTCACGACCACAACACGAAAATTATTATTATTATTATTATTATTATTATTATTTGTAATTATTTGAGCAGATATCTCATAAAAGCCAAACATCACTAGCTCTCTTATCTAGTTATCTTATTCCATTAGATACGTGCTACTAATTTTATATATGAAGCTAACTACCCCAGATGCATATTATGAAAGGGTAGGTACATATAGGCAAGACGGAAACTCATTTATTAATTTGTTTGCAAGAGTAATATAAGATTTACATTTAATCTATATTTGGTTTATATTAATTATGATTTTATTAATTTTTAAATTATTTGATTTATTTTAACTTATCAATATAAAGATTTTTTTTTACTACTAAAAAACTTTAATTACTATGTAGCAAATTGTTTTTTAAAAAATCCCCTTCCCGCAAAATTAGTAAGTACTAGACCATCGAGATTGGACTACTTATGTTAATTAAGTTTACTCCCTTTGAAATTGAATCTTGACTCCCCAGCTCCTCCTTATGTCCAATCTTTTTTTTTTAAATATTGAGTACTCTATCACATAAGTTATACATAATGAATAAAATATTAAATAATTTTATATATATATATATATATATATATATATATATATATATATATATATATATAATTACTTTATTATATTTGATTTTTGTATGTTATAGTTTTTTTTTTTTTTTAAATATGAGAATCTACGGTGAGAAAAATATTTTTTAAATGTATCTTTTTTTCTTGGTATTTTCAATTACCCAATATAACCTCAAAATTTAAGGATTAACAAATAATTTTAGTCTTTTCTTGAATATATTGGATTACAGTAATATTTCAAAGAACCTCACTCTATCGAGTAGGAGGATCCTCCGAACATGGTTCAATACGATTTACTTTTTGGCCTGTTGGTGGGTAGCCTGAGCCATCTACATGAATCATTGGTGGACTGCATGCTATGAGGTGTGTTATGTTGCCTAGATTCTGTTTTGGTGGATGAATATCAGTCATCGTATATACCATGTAGTATCAGTAGAATAACTTTCCCTTTTCCAAAATTTTTATGACTTTAATTATGAGTCACTCTTATCTTCATTCATGGTGAAGAAAGTAATATCCTTTGTGTGGTTGAAAAATGGATTCATTAATAGCATATTCAAATTAAATTTTGATAATTTAAGGATAAAAATTAAAAATGCTTTAGATGGATTATTGGAAACTCTGAAATATCAAAACGGCTGTAATCACATTTAAGAAATACTTTAGTAATTAGTGCTAAATGTAAGTATGATTTTAAGAAATTATCTATTAGGCTGTTATCAAAAAATAAAAATAAAAAAGAAGAAAAGGAAATCTGTGGTCTCCGAATTCTCGTAGAGTCACCTGATAGGCCTGACATTCAATTACCTACGCAACTCCAAAACAAACACAAGATGACGTGTGAACTCGCCGTCTCCGATGGCAAAGTTAATCTTTCGCGTACTTTGAGTTTTTAGCAATAGTAATCTTGATTAATCTCATAACTTTTTTGACTTGCTTCTCTTTTATGGAGGGAGGAAAGTGGGATCCGCTCTTTTTTGATAGTAGTCCATTTCTTCACATAACGTTAGTGCAAGGCTCTTATTTCGGGAATGGTGACTTATTTTTCCCTTTACGTAACTACCTTCCCGATATAACCGCTGCTAAGAGGACTTTCCTATTTCACGTGAGGCGACTGTGGGTCAGCTCATGGGTGAACCTACGCTAGAAGTGGAGAGCCTACTGGCAAATCTATCTGCAGAGTCACGACCCGGCAAGTTGGAAAGGTGCGTCCAACGAGGATACCGAGCGCTTGAGTTAAAAACATGTCCGGCTATTGGATACCCGAGTCAGCGAGGGTCCATTGGGCATTCCCACTACTGGTGTCCGTCTTAACTTTCGGGGGCCCTTGGTCGAGCCACGACCAGGTGCTGGCCCGGCTCAAGGTACCCATTAATGTCCCCATTTTCCCGCCGGCAGAAGACCATCCAAATAAAAGAAACAGGGTCGATCATATCATGTGGTTCGCCTACCATTAATGTCGCGAATTTTCAACGTAAATTTTATAACTTTTTTGTAACTGCATTAGATGCTATTGGATCGTCTGTATTGATCCTGAGATATAGGAGCAACTATAAAAGGCAAGGATGACGAGGTTCGTTATTCCATCAAGGTTATCTATATTCATCCCAAAGAAGGACAATGGGGACGTCAGAGACTTCAAGTGAAGGGATTAAGGTGATGAGGGACACATGATGAGTCAAGGCCCTCCGGCATGGGCCTATGAGACCGCATGGTCATGGAGTCTAAATGTTCCTGGGAGGTGTTTAGTGGATCAAAACTCACGCCTCTCAGATCCGAGGACACCCCTCATTAATCCCGCAGGTCGCTTCTCAAGCTCCCCACCAAATCTCATCCTTTTCTTTTCCTCCTAAATTTACTTCAAGATTTAGGGCTTCTTTGCTTCTTCACCCATCGCCATCTTTCCTTCTTCTCGCTTTCGTTAATGCCTTCTTCAAACCCCATCTTCGCCTTTCTTCGGGGTAGCGGGCCTTTCGTCTCCAAGGCGATGCCTTGGGCCTCAAGGGTTCTTTGTCTTTCTGGATGTTATGAATGCTAGTTAGTCGTGGTTTTATTACGATCGCTTGGCAACAAGCATCGCTATGTAACGCCGAACACCTTTTTGCAATTAATAAAATTTGTAGTTTTTTATCACTTTGTGCCTTATCGCAATCAGGTGTGGATATTCTATATTTCTATCTAATCGAGGCTAATTGGATCATTATAAACTTGTTAATCTGGGCCGGGTTTAACCATCCGAGAGGAAGGCTCCTCGCTCGCCCACCTTAGTCTACAAAGGTCTAGAGCGTAACCATCGTGGTCGGGTCGAGATCTCGCAGACGACAATGTTGTCGCATTAAATGCTACTTACAAACCCTAGGCTACGATATATTAGATAGGCATTTATTAAACTCCGTACGCCTTCCTTCCGTTGTTTCGTTTATCTTTCTTCCTTCGTGACCAACTACTACAATCAGGCCACGCTTATACCTCAGCGCTCTGCCTCAGATGTCGCCAAGCAGCGCTCGCCTCTCATTTCACAAGCAACTATCGATGTCTCTTAGTAGTGTCGGGTCCTTGCTAGGTGACTGCTCCTACCGTTAAGCCTCCCAAGAGAAGTGGAAGTGTCTTAATAATGATTCCGCCTCAGCAATATCGTCTCGGCTAAGGGTATGCTCTTGTACCGATCGGGTATATGCCTAGGGTCTAATATTTGTCTTCTCCTTTTTGATCTTCAGAGAATGGCGAGGGGTCGTGGGAAGAAACTCACAAGTGGTCATCCCTGAGGGCGCCCGAGCAAAGCCTTCACAGCCATCAAGGCCCCCGATGGATGGCAGGAATTAAAGGTACCGCGAGGTGCCTCGATAACATCGACCTTCTGCTGATGGGAGAGGACTGATGATTCCATCGCCGGGTGAAGAAACGCTAACGTTCTTTACCCGAGCATCTAGTACGGCTACGCCTTCGCGTCTACCATAGTTAAACAATTTCGCATTTTACCCGGGCTATTTCTACTCATCCATCCCAACGTGATTTGTATCCTAATAGGCAACTGCGTGCTGAATCACTCAGACCGCTTGATCTCTGTGGAGATTCATTATTTACTTCCCGGAGTATAGCCGTGGGGCCTAAGTCCAAGCTCTGGCTTTGAGTCCTTGATTCCAGATTGTCAACGTGCTCCCCAACTCGCCTAAGACGGAGGTAAAGGCGTCGCGTAGTGAGGGGTCTCGATGAGACTCGTTCCCGGGCTACCGCTAATGTTAACCGATCCGAGTCCTTCCCAGTGTAGGTTTGCCGGATCCGTATTACTCGGGCCATCTCTACTGTGTTTGTTGTTTTATAACAAACTAACTATGGTGCCTATGCGTAGTGGGAAAGCTCGAGAACAGATAAATTGAGTGGAGAACCGAAGTTTTGAGAAGATCCGCCGATCATCGGAGGTTTAGCGAGAGAGAGCGCCATCAAGGTTCACAAACCAGAGAACATATCTGCCGTGAGGCATAACCCGGCTCCCTATACTCTTCCGGTCATTCCTCGTCCTTTGTCGTCGGATGTGGTTGAAGGGGAGCACTTCGTTGTCGTTGACATAAGGCGAGCCGCGGGTGCGAGTTTTCCGAGAGACCCGACAGCCAAGGCATTAAGCCTGCAAGGTGTGTCTCGGCATTTACTTCCTCGACGTGAGTTCCATTGCCTCCCTCCCGATCGAGAAATCCAGGAGAGGTCATCCCGAGGCCCTCTTACTCGTAAGTACTTACCCGCCCCGGGAAGTAAGAATCAGATAAGGGATACACCCAAGACGCAACGTCAGGTCCGGGGCGGGGAGGACTTTCGCCTGGTTCCCGCAGAAGCGAAGAGCCCCGTGATTCTAAGATAAGGAGCGCGGAGAGAATGACGAGACTTTGATCGCTATACACCCAAAGTAAGAGGAAGCGGCAGTGGCACTCAACAGCCGAGCCTGTCTCGCCCTGCTCATAAAGCAGATCGAGTCTCGGCTATCATGGTCACCAGCCACCGACCTTAGTTCGGGACCAAAGCACACCCTACTCTCCCGAACTAGAAGTTCGAGGGGAGGAGCGAATCCGCACTGGCGCCGAACAATCAACGAGGGTGATCCTATCATGAACCCAAGTAATCACGCCTTTAGATCGGGGTGAGGAGCAACCAAGCAAATCAAAGCACACGCGGTCCAGACTGCTTAGGCCCCACATGCCGAACCAGGTGATAACCTAGAACTACCTTCCTCCCCGCGGGCCGAAGCCCTCGAGAGTGGAGGTGTCGACTTCGGGTTGGAGGCAAAGGACATACCGCGCCGCTGGGAGCCCTTCGATTTGGAAGCTGCCCGTACGACGGCTGATAATTTAGAGACCACACATATCGTGCCGGCAGAGGTCACCCGGCATGGCCCTTCACGTAAGATTATTCGTTGACCCTCCCGCTTCTACCCCGGCGAGGATTTTCGCATCATCGACACGATAAGGTGTCCTGAATCAACTTCGGCCTACCGATCGAAGCCGGTAAGATAAAGGCCACGGATGGTTTTAACGCTTATTGTGCTTATTTCTTAGTCGCTAATGGATTTCTTTGCGTGCCATAGCCGCCGCTCAACACGCGCTACAAAGATCACTTAGTTCGAAAGTCTGCGGATAAGCTAAAAGCATGATGTGTAAAATGTGTACGCCTACGTACGCGCGCATGTCAGATCAAGTAATATAATGTTCTGCTACCTGATATCGATCCACGGATAAGTGCATCGACCGCCGAAGCTTGGGACTTGATTATTATCCGATGTAAGCTTTGAGTGACAAATTACTAATGTGTGAGATTAAACTAAACTAATTTATCTTAGTAAATTACTATTTTGTGGAGACTAAGGCTCTATCTCCCCTACCACTTCTGATGGATTACTACCTAGAAAATTACTATCCGCCATTCACGAGCAGATCACGACGGTAATGATCAGGCCTATGAGACACTTCTCTCGAGTGTATTCACTTATCTCACTAGCGTGGCTGAGTGTATCTCTACCCTAACCCAATGCTTCAAACGCTTTAAATGTTCGAACCTTTAATCGCCACTCCTAATCTGATATCTCTATAAAATTCGAATTGACCAAGGGTCATTTATTTAGATCCCCCGCATCCTCATCTCTCGATCTCTGATTCCCAAAGAAAATTATGTTGGCTGTTGGCCGTACATCACATGTATATAAATCAATAGTGATATAGAGCATATATCAACAAGTCATAACAATCGAATAAATATAAATCCAAATCTTTAATTCATGCAATTGTGACAAGGTTCAACAAAACCCTAGATATGAATCTAGAACATACTGGACGTAATTACACATGTATTCAATCTCTAAAACTTCAAAGAAGTGATCATATGAAGAAAATACAAAAGCAGTCTCTTCTCCGCTGATCCGGTCGCCGCCGCCTCCTTCGTGCCCTCGGTTGGCACGCTTCGATACCCCCTCGCCGGGTCCCTTTGCTTTAATGACGCGGCGCGTAACGACTCGACGCCGCGACGCTGGGAGACGCCGCGAACGCCGAGGCGCCGCGAACATCGGGCTTCTAGTCGACTTCCTCTTCTCGCTGACCCGGTCGCGACGCTTCGCTCACTTTTACGCTTTTTCTCTCGCTCTTAATGATCCTAAAATTGCCCGTTTCTTCCCGCTTATTCACAAAATGCAAGAATCAGATATCGGGCTATAAAATGCATATTTAACTGTAAAATAACACTAAAACCATAAAACAGACGCGGGTATGGCATGAGTGTTTTAGGCACTCATCACTCGATTGAGGGACGCCGAGCGACTAAGATTGTATGTTCAAAGTGAATGGTCGAACGGAGATGCAAGAGCGCCATTAAAGAAGGCCGAACCGGGCGTACATCGGCCAGAGCCGGAGGCCAGGAATCATTGAGAGAGCCATCCGGTCAAGTCGAGATGTGGAGGCCATGAGGCGATGGCTAAGCTAGCGACCGAAGGGGCCGCGACACCAGCACAGATGTAGTCCGAGCTTGCTGTGTTCAACGTGCCTTAGCACTTGCGGAAGAAGCCCGCCAGAGGGCGGAGTCCGAGCATGGAGCCACTCGAGAGGCGTTGGCCCTGGCGGGGGAAGCTTGCAGTAAGGCGGAGGAGGAGAGCGGCCGTTTGGAAAACGAGACTTTCTCCGGGTCACGGAGCCTCGGCTTCATGATGAGTTCGGGCCGAATTCCGAGAGAAGGCTACCGCTGAGGAGAACAATGGAGGCCGAAGTTCGACTCAAATGACGACGCACTGCTCAATTACGGTTATGCTTGGTTGCCACGTGATAACACCAGGGAGCAAGCCTCATATCCTGAAGGAATGTTTGATCCTTCGGGCCCCGCCTCACCCGGAATTCTTCTCCAACCCCGATGCCCTCGAGCATCTCGCCGCCCGCTCCAACCCCGGGATTCGGGCCGAGGAGCATCCGACTGCTACAAGAGAGGAGACGATTCTTCCAATGGATCGCTCGGCCAAACAGGATACCCTTGCTGAGTAGGGGACAAGACCCATTTTGATCAGTGTTTTTATACCAAACAATTTTCCTTACTTTCCTCTTTTTGTTAACTTTGGATATGCTGATCGTTATATTATTTTGGCTTTGCGATTCCTGTTGAGGCCTCCTATGATCGTATTACTAGAAATCATGTGCATCGGTTTCGTGGCCGCTTGGCGTTGTCCGGATAGATCGTCAACCGCCACCGCAAGTAAGTGAACCGCCCGCCCCGCACTTTGAAATTGACCAGCCGATGTTACCGGTGGATGGGCCCGGGCAAAGGCGAACCGCGCCGCCGACCAAATCGACCACCGTGATGTTATCTATGCCGCCCCGCAGTTGAACTCGCGCCGCTTGGACTTTGTAATTGGACCGCCCAGATGTGATCTGCCGGCCTGGCAGCCGCTGAACTTCGCGCCGCACTTTGAAATCGACTCACGATGTGTTATCTACTGGCCGGCAGGTCGTGCTGAACCACGCCTGAGACTTTGTAATTGACCACTAGATATGATCTATACCGGGCCGCGTGTCGCTGAACTGCGCCGCCCGACTTTGTAATTGACCAAATAGATGGGATCTTATGCTGGCGCCGGCAGTCGCGAACCCGCGCCACCTGCACTTCAGAATCGACCGCTAGATGTGATCTATAGCCGGGCCGGCAGTCGCGAACCGCGCGCCGGTCTTTGAAATTGACCAAACCGGCGCGATTCCAGGCCGGGCCGAAAGCAAGTCGCGCTGGAACCGCGCCATCCTGGACTTTAGAATTGATCTTGTATTATTATGCGAAGACATGCCAACAGTGGATAATAAAGACGTTCTTTTATTGATAATACCTTTTCAAGTGCATGCATTCCATATTCCAGGTGCCAGGAGTTCCAATGCTGTCTGGAAGATAGACCCGACTCTCCGCCCGGTGTGACTACGTATGGTCCTTCCTACCAATAAACTTTCTCGCTACTGGGTCCGTAGTATTCTCAAAACTTTCCTCAAGACTAGATCGCCTTGTAGCTGAACACCCGAGGCTTCCACTGCCTGGTTACAAGAGTTTTCCAAACTAAGATCGGTAGGACGCATCTAATTGCTCACGCCCTCAGCCTCATCACTCCGTGTCTAGCCTCGACCACCGACTCAGATTCTCTAATCTTCGCGAGCCGCCAAGACGAGGTAGACTGATTTAGAACAACAGCTTCCATCCCGCAGTGAGGCAAAAGGAGAGATGTCGCTGTCACAGGGTCCCAGAGCCTAGAGCACTGTGCAGTTCCTCCACCATTTCCCAATGGAAAGTTCAGTCACAGGGCGCCAAAAGGGTCTTGTTGTGAGGCTTCATTCGCTATCAGCTTGGGATACCGGGGATGGAGTACAAATTTTATCTTCAATTTCGGGATAAAAGTCTCGAGCAGACTGTAATTATCAAACCGCGCTCCATTATTTGATACGATCGATCTCTAATGCCGAACTGGGTAAACAATGGCTTCCATGAACCGGTAACATCTCTATCTTTAATTGATGCAAAGGCCTTAGCCTCTATTCACTTGTCAATAATCTACAAGTACTAGTAATAGTCTTTTCAAGGTGGGCTGCGGGGAAGCGACCCACAATATCAATCCCCCATCACGAACGACCACGAGCTGTAGAGATGGAGGCAAAATTCGCGACCGATAATTTCAAGACGGGAGACATTCTCGGGCAAGGGTCACATTTTGACGAAGCTGGGCATTCCACTTCATCAAGAAGGCACACTCCTGTAAACCCTGAGCGTTGTTCTTCTGGGTGATTTCCCCGCATATACCTTCATGTAATTCGTACCAACACATACGGCTCTCGCTAGAGTTAGATATTTCGATATGGCCCGCCTTGTGGATCATCATGAGGAAGTCGCTCGTTTACTGTGTGGGAGAACCTAAATGGATTGGATTCAATCCCTTTATGAGCTTTGCTTCTATCATTAGGTAGTTCTCCCAAGTGGTTATGTAGAGCTATATGGGATCCATCAGACGTGGGTTTCCCCCTATCTAGCTTACTTGAGCATGCAATATGGAGGAACCCGACTGATAGTAGATGGGGAGATATATTTGCCTTTATCGCAAAGAAGCACACTTGGCGTGTAAGGCATCGACCTCTCCACATGTACCCCCAGGACATGTTCAAGCTCTGCCGAGGGTGCTAACTGCTTAACTAGAGAAGTGTATTTTGCCACTAGGTTCCCCGGGATTGAAATTCTCAAGGCTTGACTTGTCCTACAAACCAACATATGAGTCAGCCTCGAATCAAAGGTCAAGCAAGACCTACGGCGAGCGAGTTCAAGCCTTGCTATAATGGCTTCATATTCCCACTGTTTGAGGCGCCGAAGCCTAAACGAACCACTCAATCAACCCTTTCCCAGAGGGAGGTTAACCGCAGGCTCGATGCCTAGCCTCCGATTGCCTGTGGCTCCCATCACCAGCAGCGGTCCAAATTTTCGTCGGCAAGTATTAGCCGTGGATTTACAAGGAAGCTCACAAGACCTCGCCTTTTCTAAAGTCTCACAGATCGGATGCCATACTGCTTAGTTCCATTGGCTCGCCTGCCATCCATCCGGACAGACGTTTATGAATCAGGCCCCGAGTGGAAGATCGCCTCAACACCACAACCCGGATGAGTCGAAGTATGGGCAAAGCTTCCGGGCTGTTCGTAGGCCAAGGCGCTGCCTTTGCTGTGTGATATGGTTTTGCATCGCTTAAGGACTTGGCCGACAAAGAACATCGGCTCTCAACTTTGCATCCCCACATTATTTAAACAAGGTGGTGGCTTCGACGCTATATCGTAGGTCAAGCAGTAAAGATAGAGCGTGGTTCCTAGCCTCCGGCTCATAAGGACCGGGGGCTCTATCAGGTATTGCTTGATTTCTATGAATGCCCGGTCGCATTCCTCATTCCATTCAAATTTCAGCTTAGCCCCTGGGGTAATGGTTTCAGCCTAAGAACCGGAAATAAAACTCCCGAGGGCGATTTAACCTACCGGCCTGATCTCTTCTCGAGTCACGAGGATTGCAAGATGGCTTTTAGCTGCGCAAGATTTGCCTCTATTCCTCTCAGGTTACAATAAAGCCAAGGACCAGAGGGCACCGAATCTCTAAAGGTACATTTTAGGGGGTTTAGCTTTATACCATATTCTTAGAGGAGGTCGAAAGCTAGTCGAGATGAGGGCATGATTCAAGCAACAGTTGACTTTACCAAAGATGTCATCAATATAAAACCTCCATGGTGTCGAGTAAGGGTCGAAACATTTTCAAGTACTAACCTCCGACAGTGGCCCCAGATTCTTAACTGAAGGGCACTGCATTATAAATTAGCAGAGCTCCATAGGTGTGATGAAAGATGTCTTTTCTACATCTGGGGGGTACATAAGGATCTGGTGGTATCCCGAGAAAGCGTCCAAGAATGATAACATACCGTGCCCTACTGAGGCATCCACAATATGACTATGTGGGGCAAGGGGAAGCTATCTTTTGGACAGGCGTCGTTGAGGTCAATGTAATCAACACATTACCTCCATTTGCTCTTTTCGAACCACTACTACATCGCACCATTTGGGGTATCTCACTGCTCTGATAAACCCATTCTACAGAAGGTTATCAATTTCGGTCTGGATGACCAAGTGGCGGTCTTGGTGGAAGCATCTCACTTTTTGTTTGATCGGCTTGGCAGAGGGAGTGACGTTTAGCTTGTGTGAGGCGTGTGCGGGCCGATCCCAGCATATCCGCATGAGTCCAAGCAAACACATCGTTGTTGAACCGTATCACTTGGTCATTCTCCTCCTGAGAGGAGTGGTACTAATATAGGACATGCATATGTCCGGCTCGTCAAGGGACATGGTTTCTAAGGGATCAACGACAACGGTTCTCTAGCCGGAGGGGTCGGGCTCTGACTAGTTCATGATTGCTATCATGGGTCGTTCTCAAGGGTAGTCTGATTCGGAGCACTCGCCATAGCGCCTCCCATCTGAGAGCTTGATAAGATCGCCGCTGCTACCTAATCGGGTTTCCTCGAGATCGACTCGTCTGCATCGCCGTAGCTTATTGTTTGGTGGTATGTGGATGGTACCGCTTTCATGGCATGTAGCCAAGCTCCTAAGATAAGACGGGCATCAGACGCTTCAAGTCTTTGCAATTACCTAAAAACAAGATTTGTCGAGTTACCTGGACCGCCTCGACAGAGAAGGTGATGTCCCCGACCGAGAGTGTGGTAGCTTCGTTGAAACCTGACAAAACCTTGCCAGCGGAATGAAGATGATCAATCGAGACTCTCACCGCTATGACTGAGACGGAGCAAATCACCAGACCGCCTTGATCTACGAGAACTCGTGTGTACATCAAAACTATTAATACATACACCAACACGAGCGGTCGTAGCGTATCCACGACCCGCGGTAGGTTAATAAAGTGAGTGACATGTGGTCATCCACTTGCAAACCGTGGGGACATCTCCCGATCGCGATGGTGTTCACCTAGCTCTAATCGAGGCCATCCGGGGCATCCTTCTCCGCTAGTTCGATTGATATCAAGGTCTACCGGCCCCCAAGATGAAGTTGATGGCCTACGAGGTCCTCGGAGCATATTCGATTTCAGAACGGCCCTCACTACCGAGATAGCAACCACAAGCCCCGGTTATTCTGGCACCGTCCGAGGCGGGCCTACCGAATCACCTTTCTACTAGAAATTTGAGGCTTTGGCAGTGATTGGTCTCGCGGGCCATGGTCCCCTGTGCACGTATCGTAGGGACTACATACCGGTCCGACCAGCCTCATCAAGGCCACTGAAATCTGGGAGGTCCCGGATGATGGGCAAGAGCTAGGTCATAGGCGATGTTGAGTGAGTGGGCGGGGAGGTCTTTCTTCTTCTCAGTTATTGCTCAGTGAGCCAGCTCTTGCGGCGCTTTTACGTTTTAGACGGGCATAGCGGTCGGCTTGTCGCTCTGGGCGGTTATCATAACAGTCTGCGAGGCGACCTGGATGTTATCTTCCAGCGTAGAAAATTTATCTGCCCGTAGGTACAATTCCTCCACATAGTTCTGCGTAGTGCAAGGGATAAAAATTTGGAAGAAGCGGGGTGGTCTCGGCTAAAGCTTCTTGAAGTTTTGCAAGACGCGTCCATGCTCTGAACATCAATCTATTTGAATTTGCACAGAACTGCGTGTGAAGCCGGGATGGACTACGATCTTCCATTTGGATGGTGGAGGGGCTGATGTTCCTTTTGTCGACGAGCGCAGTGAGGCGACGCGGCCCGTAGTTCGCCCAGAATGTGTTTATTGATCCTCACAGGGAGCTTGTGAAACCGGGTTAAATGGAGCCCTTGAGGGATTTGTTTGGGAACACCGCCACACAGGAGCCGTGCGTCTGACCGTTGAGGATCATTGCTTGATTATGTGTAACATCAGCCAGTGTGCGGATCGGAAGGCAGTCGTACATGGCGAAGGGTGGTATGGAAAAGCTGCGGGGAGGATCGTAGTCCAGGATATGCAGATCGAGGAGGGTAGAGTATGTCTGTGGTCCCCGAGCAGCGGAGGAAACTAAATCATTTGCGGGCGGGGCGGCGAAGGCGGGAATATGGGTGGCGTTGGTGAAGCCCCGTGATCCTTTATATTGGTGGCGGTGTGGGCGTCGTTGGTCACTGGTGGGTTCTCTCTCCGCTACTCAGCGCCTTGCGGCTGCGATGGGCCATTTGGACCCGGTGAGGTGACCTTTTTCTCTAGTGAGCTTCCGCGGCGTTCGGTGATGGTGAAAGGCGCGGGAGCGGGGAACCGCCGGAGGATAGCTCATCGTCGGTAGGTGGGTCGATATTGTGCCGGCGCGACAACCTCTTTGCCTTTGGAATGAAGGAGGAAGTGGGCGGGAGTTCTGCGATTGCTTTCGGCCGGCCGTCCCAGCCGGGTTGGCTACAAGGCTCATTTCTTCCTTGACCGGTTCGCTGTTCGTGCTGATTCGGCCATTTGCTGGCACGCTCCTCTTGTTTGCTTCCATCTCTTGGCACCCGAAGGAGGCTGGTCTTGAGAGGTCGTTCGCTAGATTGCTAGTCAGCGATAATTCCTCTGATACTAGGTGTTTGGGAATAGCGAAGCTTTGGGGTCAGGTCCTAGGAGCGGGTGTCTGCCAGCGGCTCTTGCATCGCCCTTTGGGGCGCCACGCTCGGCGTTTCCCACGAGACAGCGCGGTGTGATCTCTGAATTTTCGAGTCATTGGATTGTCACGGACATTTACCGGTTAGGCGCGACACATAAAACAAATGCGAAGGCAGTGGTGGTGATCAGGCGCCCCTCAGATGTAAAGTTAAAGTCTTTTAAAAGACTTAGGTTTTTTGCAATAGTAATCATGATTAGGAATCATACCTTTTTGGTGTGACTTGCTTCTCTTTATGGAGGAGGAAAGGGATAGTCTTTTTTGGATAATGTTATTCTTTCTGTGTTAGGGAAGGTGGCTCTTATTTCGGGAAGTGAAGCTTATTCTTCCACTTTCGTCTTCTGTTAGATAGAATCATTTCTTCAAGGTTTTTCCTATTTTGTGAATGACGAGAATGGTTCATGGGTGAACTCACGCTTGTAAAGTGGAGCCGTTGGCAACTTCGTTTGGTAGAGTTCTTGGGTCAGTAGCGCTTGAGTTAAAGGCGTCCATTTATAGATGCGACAGCTTGGAGTTAAAAGGCTGTCAGGGCTATGGGATGCAGGCGCCGGGCGGAGGGGTTGACCAGGCAGTCTGGGCCTGGCGGTGTCTGGGCCTAATCCTTTGGGGCCCACTTAGGTCGGATGTTGGCCGGGGATAACCCAGACTGGGCCCAGTACCATGAAATGATCTATTATGTCTGAAAGACAATGGTTTGAACCTAGATATTGGTAACTCCTAAATAATTCTGATTGTGATAATAAAATGGTTGTCTATTTCATATTTTACTAATTGAGGAGATTTGGAGAGTATCTTAAATTTAAATGTTTATATAAATCTAACTTGTTTGTCTTTTAAAGCATGTGTAAATAAAGAAAGAAAGAAAGGAAAAATGTAAAAAATAATTTTAATATATTTAATTATCTTATAAAAATAAAAACTATTTAAATTTAATATATCAAGTAAACTATTTAATTTTATATAGATAAATCAAAGTAATTTATTAATTTAAAAATAAATAAAATTATTTTAACTATATAATAAGTCACTAACATTTAAATCATAGTAGTAACAAAAATTAAATACACAGACTTGTGCAAATAATGAATAATTTATTATAAAAGATTAACCAAAAAAACATCAAATAAAAAATAGAAACAATCATAATAAATAACATTGATACTAATTTTAATTATTATAATATAAAAGCTCGGTGCATATGGGCACTTACTAGTAATAATTAAGCTTTGTGAAAAATTTGGCATGTAACCTATTAAAAAAAATTGACCATCTCAATTTCTTCTGTTTAAATTCTCGTTACCACCGATGGGTATAAAAAAAAGAAATACACAAAAGCTACTTATAATATTTAAAATTCATTAGAGTATAGGATTCCCACTATGATGGTGACAAACCAAATATAATAAAGACAACTGCACTTCATAGTCTAGATTTATTGATTTAATAATATATGTTTGACCATGAAACGTCGTGTTACAAATAGTAGGAATCTACGGAAATTGGATGGATGATTTTATCTAGAAAGATTATTTTATTGAGACGTATGAGGAACAATGAGTAGCCATGATAATGTTGGACCGATTTGGTCATCCATGCTTATTCAACGAGACAGTGACATTTACGAACTCAGTCTTCTCTCTGGACATGATATCAGCCACAATCTTTTGGTACCTGCTGAACACCTCATCTATTACTCCATCACCGAAATGGCTTACCAGCAATGGCTCTGCAACTGCTCTCATCAACTTGGCCACATTGTACCCACCATCTTTATGAGCATCTGATGGCGGGCAGATCAATTCACCGTGATACGCATTCCAGTTCACTCCAGAAACTTCTAGACGATTTATGGTGAAGGATCCTTCCTTTTCAACCTCACATTTTACTTCAGCTGGGGATGGTGTGTACTGAGGAATATTGAAGGAATCCATCTTCTCCTCCTATATGAGCCCCTGCATTGGAACGATATTGTTAAATTAAATGCAACATCATCATACATAGAATGATTTAATCAATCTATGAGGGATGAAAGAATCATAGGTGTATGTACCTCTGAAATCATATCATTGAGAGCCACAGCTAAGAGCTCCCAGATGTAGCAACATTCTTTGCTTGAGGGATCATCACTTCTTCTTCCTAAAAAGGTTAAAACCATACTCCCTCCTTCGACCAGTTCCTCCGACCTACACCGGGCTGTGGAGAAATCCTTTAGGTATCGTAGTAGGCTGTACGCTTGGGGGCTCGAACTTGCCATGTATATATTCTGCTCGTTACCCTCCAGCCCTTGTGGAACCTGAGGAACAATTGAAATTTATAACTTCCATGTTTTCTTCTTAGTTAAAAATAAATCATTATGAACCAGTTGTATTTAATCAAGAGCAAAGAGTCACCTGAGACAGCCATTGGAGACCATGCAGTGGACAAAATGAAGACTTTGCTGAAGCGCCTGTAGTAGAAAGAGGCCTGGAACTCGGTTACGAGCATGAATAGCTTTGTTCCATTGTTTTCTGAAGATCTTTTTGGAACATGGGCAAGGATTTGAAAATGGTGTTGAAATCATTCCCCGGAAGATCGTTCAAAAACACTTGAATTTCGGGCAATCGACCTTATTTTCTTGCTGGCACCACTGCAGTGACTATTTCCAAGACCACCAAAAAGTGTTGGGTCCAGAAGAACACCCAAGTCTGATGCGTAGGGTGGCGGAAAGACATTGCAGTAGAGATTTGTTATGGCTTCCTCCATTATAGGCCCAGTCAAATATATCACTTTTTCTGCATCATTAAAAAAGAAAAAGAAAAGTTGTCAGGAAACATTCCAGAAAAACTGACGATCCATATTGAAAGCACAAAACATCGAACTACATTGGCTGCTAGCCTGCTACGTAAATGTAAATATGGAAGAATATTTTAATTAAATTTAAAAGTATCATTCTACCTGAACTATTGAGTTTTTGCAACTGGAGTCCCCAATTCCTCCCTTCATGCAAAGCACTTGACCTACTTCCATATCTATTTATTCGCTGATTCCTCTCTCCCTCTCAATTGGAATTTGGAATGTGGAATGTGGAATGTGGAATGTGGATTGTGTTGTGTGGAAGGAGATTCGATGCTCCATATTTATAGATAACTTGGAGGCACATCGTAGTAGTGAAATTAATTATTAATTATTTCTATATTCTAAATGGACCCTCTACTTCGACGGAGCCCCGACTGTCCGTAAAAATGATAATTCACAAGAAGACGGCCTGCTGTCCATCACTGACTCATTTATCTCTTGGTGGGCCCGCATACTGGTCAAACATCAGATCGCCATCACTTCCCCAAATTTTAGAGCTCAACTACGAAAAAATAAAGCATGAAATTATGCACCTTTTTTTTCCTCTTGTCTGGGACCAACGTGCGGGGATTACGTATCGACTTTTGCTTCAATCGGATAGATGCTTCCTCATCGATGGGTCCCATCAATTAAAAATATCTTAATGTTATAAACGAAGTTTTTATGTTAGTTGAATGACCATATTAAGTTGAGCCAAAATGCATGTATCAGATGGATGTTGAGGCAAATTTCATATAAACTTCATAACTTTATTTTCATTACTCTTATTTAATGTATGAAACTAATTTGATGTTTATAAAATGAAATATAATTCTCATTTATTTATTTTTAACCGTATCTCACGATGATGTTTTGTCAGGCGGTACGGGCGTGTGAAACCGTTGGGGTACGGATCGGAGTTCTTTGGTGGGTGAGCGATGGGATCACGGATTGTTCGGTTGATAGGATCGGCTACTGAGGTAGTTTGAATGGGTTTGAAAGGTATCGCTCATTTGCAAAAACAAGGATGAAGGGGTCGGGGCGGCGGGTGGCGCTCAATCTTCAAATCCAGTTCTTTACGGAGAAAATAGAAATTTCTTTGGCTGTAATATTGGCGTATGTTTTTGCGTATGAGTATGCGTCTAAGAGTGCTTACCTTCCTTGGAGTAAGTCTTGTATTATAGTAGATGTTAATGAGTTGGATGGTGATTAGGATTGTTCCCATTGGATGAGGTGTTTCTTGTTATTATCGATGTCAATTTATTAATGGATATAGAAAGAAGCCGGTTATTTGTGATTATCTTCGCTTGTATTGGGGATCAGATTTGATCTTCGATCTATTATTGTCTTTTTGTATTGGTGAGATTTGGTTGGACTTGGAATAATATATTATTAGGGACTATTCTATTTTCTATACCTATGGGAGACTTCAGTGGGTGGTCTTTAATTGTCGGGTTGAAATTGCCAATGCAGGAATTTGCGTAGAGACACAATGTGGCGCGAAAGGCCTAAATGCTCAATGGTCATGTCTCTCATGAGGTTCGGACGGGCCTCAATGTTTCGTTAGGTAGCTTCTTTCTTGGGCACAGTAGGTGGGCTGTGGGCCTTATTTTTGAACCTGTCGATTGCCCCCCGGCCGCTTGTGTACGGCGTGCGTGGGCAAGGGTACGTAACGTGTCTCTTGGTGCGACTTCAGAGTGTGCTACTTTCGAGTGCGAGACCAGAAAATCCAGTTTCCTAAGGAAGGGTAAAATGGTAATTTGGTCAAAATCGAATTTTTCTAGATCTCGGATGATGACGGACTTCAGTTGGAGATGAATCTCGTAATCTAATTTCTCGTCGAATTTCGTCGAATTCCGAAATAGTTGGAATTTCACGTTTTTCGAGGCACGTAGAGGAGTGCGGGACACTTGGCACTTTATGAGTGGCCCAAGAGGTGCCACGTGTCAAGATATGGGAGAGTCAAACATTGAGCTCAAGTGGAGCTCACATGTGACACATGGCATCATGCCATTGAGTGGGAATCCAAGTTAGATGGATAAGTGGATAGGGTAATCTAAGGTGTCCAATGAGAAATGGACGTAATGGCGAAGGGAGGACATTCTCTTGTACGTCTTGTCGAGATGGATTAGGAGAGGTAGAGAGAGGAGGGGAAGGAGAGAGGAAACGGAGAGAGGGAAAAGTGTGGGATTAACAGAGAGAGGCTACGCCTGCTCTAAAATTCCGGCAGTCGAGCAGTCGGATTACGGCGAGAGCGGGCAAAGTTGCTCCACGGCGCAGATTTGCGTGGGTACACCGGTTGGGAGTTTAGGCAAACTCCCAGGTATGGGTTTTCTCTACTTGCTTTACTTTTGTTTAAGGGTTATCGCAATGGATGGGGTTGTTGAGGCACGGATGGCGAGTGGTTTGATTCAAAGATTGGGCCGGCCCGAAGAAATCTCTAGAGTGGTTTTGGGCTGATTACCAGTTTGTTTCTTGATTTGTGTGGTGTTGTGTTATTCTTGGCGAGAAAATAACGTGTTTGTGTGATGTTATTAGGCGGTTCAGGTGGACTCTGGGATTGTGCCTTAGCCCAGGAGAGCTAATCTTATGTTATTGTCATAAATTGAATAACATGTTGTATGCGAATTAATTTTGTTAATATATGCATGAGTGATATATTAGCATGTGTTGAATGTTGTTGTGTCATTGCATTGCACTTAGGTGGGGAGTAACCCAAGTAGGAGATTCACTCTTGGGCATTGCTCCTGCCAGTCGTGAATATATTTTTGGTATCGAAAATTACCGCAGGGGATGGAGCCTTATCAGGACCCTTAGAAAGGCGGCAGCGAAGATGGTCTTATCTTGTATTTTGTAAAATTTACGGGCAAGGCCATTTATTTTGTATAAATTCTTGTCATCTGATTGTAAACAAATCATTTTTGTATAAAATATACATTTTATGAGTAGGATGTGTGGCTCGAGTGGTCATTTTACGCGTGCGTCTTGCCGTCGGCGTGAGACGTGGTTCTAACGGGTTATTGGGTGGTCAGCGGACGCCTCGGTTTTGGGCGTCACGAAATTTGGATTAGTTAGGGCTTGGTCGTAGATCGACAATCTTGTGATAATGATGACTGCCGGTTTTGCGCTCATTTCTTCCATTCCTTTCCCGGTTTCCTTTTGACGACTTTCGCGGACATCCTCTGTCTTGTGTGCCACTGCTCTGGGACCTTTCCATTGCCTTTAGTGAGTTCGGACTTCCTTCTCTCTTAGTCTTCTGTCTGAGCCTTTTTGTGCAGAGTCTTTCTCTGTTGTCTTTCTTAGGATAATCTTTTCACATCGTATTCTGGGTCCGGCATAAATGCAATTTTTCTTGATTTCTGATAAGACGAGTTGTTTGGGTTGGCTGAATTTTGTTTTCATTATCCACTTTCATCATGGGTCCGGGTGGTTCTTCTTCTTTGCGTATCGATGGTGATTCTTTGGGCTATTCTTTGGTTACGGATGAGCGCGTGTCTCACGTCGTTTAGTCGGAGTTAGGCACCAGTGCCCCCAAAGAGGTGCCTCCTCTTTGTAGACCGAGGCGAGGGAAAGTGAATCTGTTATAAATACCACAGGGGGTGGATCTCCCGAGATATGTGGTCAGCATGCTTTAAGCGTGGGACGTAGGTCGATCCTTCATATGGGGCCATCTTTTGCGGGCGTTCTCCGACCTCCCTTTGGCGTTCGGGTGTGGTCCCGACGTTTTGACCCTCACATGTGGTCTACGTGCCTAGGATGGTGTGTTTCTTTAGTGGCCTTCGAATGCGATGCTTCGCTTCCCTTTGCATCCCTTCATCAAAAGAGTTTTACAGCATTTCAATGTGTGTCCCGCCGACTCGCCAGTCGTTTAGGGTATTTTGGTTAATCTAGTGGTTTTCTTTAGGAGACGAGGGGGCTTGGTGTCCCAGTATAGCCTTGCTTCTTTACCTTTCGGCCCGAAGAAACATCAGAGGGCTTTCTTTATTTTAAAGCGTTAGGCGCTCCTCTGGTGATTCAGTCTTCCCTCCTCCGTAGAGAATTTGTGGAAGGATGCTACTTCTTAGGTCGCGACCGTAGTGGGAGTATGATCCTCTAAACCAGGGCGACATGGGTTAGGGTGGCTTGGACTACTGAGAATCACCGTGAGTGTTTGTTACATTTTTGGTTATAACTTGTGTGTAATTATTGAGCATCTCCCGATTACATCTTGTCTGCATGTTTCTCAGTGCTCGAATTGATCTCGTTGAAGATAACGCCATATAGCGTTGGCGTTAGTGCGAGTGTCCTCCTCATCCTTACGCGGAGCTAATCAAGTCGGATATTCCGGCCCATCGAGTTGAGGGAAGTCACGCTCAGTCGCTACCTGAGGCCTTCACCTCGCTCCACCATAAAGTTCATCCCCGTTAGGCCTCTGCTAAACCAGCCCAGGGAGCGGTAGCGGAGATGTGATTGTCTCGGAAGCCGGAGTAGGGAAACGAAAAACCTCGCACTCTACATTGAAAGATAGGCCGGCTTTGGTCAAAGTTAGAAGTTGGGGGCATCGTCATCTTCTCAAATCCTCTCATCTATAAATCGGGACGGGTTATGGCTCCATAATTTTGAGCTCGTAGTCGGTGCAGGTGTTCTCTTTGCGGGCGAGAGGGTCCCTCGGGTGGGGCGGGTTTGAGCAGGCGGATTGTGATCACGCCCATTTTAAGTGCGGAACCGCCAGCGAAGAAGGTTAGTCGCTACCCGAAGGGAGGAAGGCGGAGGGAAGATCAGGAACCTTTGAGTTAGGCGGATGGGGATTCTTTACTTCACAAATCTTTGGGGCGCGGCTGTGATCTGCGTCTGATGTAAGGATTCGATTTTAAAGATTGGGTTATGTACCAGTTGATGAGGCTTTGTACCATCTCTCAGGTCGCCTCAGTAAGTTCGATGCCTTGTCATATTTGACTCCATTTTGGGATGAGTTTCGAGGCTTGCGTTGGATGTTGATTCTATCTTAGATGTGCGGGTGGCTGCACATTTAGGGGTTGCGAGAAAGGCCCAAAATAAACGAAGAGTCATGCTCAGCGGCCGGGCATAGGCGGGGTGAGCTTCCTCACATCCCCGAGGCGGTGAGGCTGCGGGGCCCGGATCTGTGTATGGCTTAGAGGGCCGAGTGACTCGAGTCGATGTAAGAGCATGCCGCACGAAACCGGTGCTTTCCGGGCGGGGTAGGGAAGGCAGAGAGATACTGAATGGCTGAGGGGTGGCTGAGCGGAGCTTCAGGAGGCTCAGATGGTTGAAATTTGTCTTGAACGACTTGATAAGAGAGAGTGGGGATGAGGTGCGATCACCGGTATGAACGGATGGTCGAGGGACCGAGCTTCTCCAAATCCTCACGAGGCGAGGCACCGAGGAGTCCCAGGAAGAGCTGCATGTCAGAGGCGATCTTCGTGATAAGGCGGCGATGGGCTGAGGCTCGTCGCGAAGTATGAGCGATCGGCAGTGGAGCGCTGAATGAGGAGTGTCGCGGGTTGCGTGGGGATCTCCATGTGAAATAACATTGGTGTTTCGGTAGGGATGATTATTGGAAGGCGAAAGTGAGGCTTCCCAATCAATGGGTTTGGGTGGCTGCCTTTCGGAGGAAGGTACATTCACGCCTATTTTCACCCCCCCGCTAAGGCCGTTCCTTCTTCTTGTGCTTCTCCAGCCTGTTGCCTAATCTCTGCGCGCGTCTTGGCACGCGGGTGTCGGCTTTATACTTTTTTTTTTTTTTTTTTTTTTGAGATTGTTTAGGCTGGGCCCGAAAATGTAGCCTTGTCCTTGATGAATACTCGTTTTGCACCTGCGTTTACATGCCCCTCTACTTGTGCTCTTTTTAAAGGTTCTTCTTAATTTGAATCGACTTCTTGTGCATGAGGTACGAATTAGGCGCTGAGTTGAGATGTTGGTGGTGTTTGTGGTGATTTTTGAGTTGAAATGACTCTCTAGTGCATGGCCTGCTTGAATCGTAGAGAGCTCGTCAATGCGGCTGGCGTGCTTTCCGTCGGCGGGTTTACATGCGAGTTGAAATGACTCTGGTACGTATGGCGTGTATTAGAAGAATCGGCTGGGCTTCGTGATAAGGCTCACGTAACCGGTCGGATGATTTGCATGAGTTGAAATGACTCTAGATTTGCATGGCACGTGTGGAATCGTTGAGCTCGTCGGTGTGGTATTGAACAAATGACCGATTTACTGAGTTGAAATAGCTCCATTTGCCTTGCACGAATGCGAATCTTGAGATCGTCGATGCGAGCTACGTACTCAGTCAATTTGAGATTGCGAGTTGAAATGACTCTAGATTTGCATGGCTTGTAGAATCGTTGAGCTGGTCGGTGTGGTTGTTGGGCTCGATGAGTTGGTTGCTGAGTTGAATGATTCTAGAATTGTGCTTTTGTGTAGAATCGTTGAGCTCGTCCCGATGCGAGCTACGTGCTCAGGTCGGATGGTTGCATGAATTGAAATGACTCATAGGCTGCATGGCCTGTGTAGAATCGTTGAGCTCATCAGTGTGAACTGTTGGGCTCAGTCAATTTGGTTTACTGAGTTGGAAATGACTTCTAGAATTTGCATGGCACAGTGTAGAATCGTTGAGCTCGTTAGTGTAAACTGTTGGGCTCCGTCGGCTGGTTTGCTTGAGTTGAAATGACTCCTAGGTTGCATGGCCTGTGTAGAATCGTTGAGCTCGTCAATAGGTTGAATGACCCAGACTCCGTCGGCGGTTTGCACGGATGAAATGACTCATGAGGCACATGGCACGTAGAATCGTTGAGCTGTCCGGTGTGGTTGTTAGGCTCCGTCGATTTGGTTGCACGAGGTTAGCCGTCTCGGGCTGCATGGCACGTGTGAATGGGTGAAGTCGTCAATGCGAGGCCTCACGTGCTCCGTCGGATGGTTGCATGAGTTAGTGACTCCTCGGAGTAGCGTGACTGTGCGAGTAGACGAACTCGTCGAAGTGAGTTCTTTGGGCTCGAGGCGTAGGCGAGAGTGATGATATGTTTTTGAGCTGATCGACTCTTCGAATTGTGACTGTGCGAGTAGGCAGACTCGTCAAAGTGAATTCTTTGGAGCTCCGGGCGTGGCTGCAGTGGCGATGTAGCTGAGGCGATCGACTCTCGGGTAGGCGTGACTGTCTGGAGTAGGCAGACTTCGTTAAAGTGTTCTTTGGGCTCAGGAAATTATTTGTGGTCGAATGGCGATGTAGCTTAAGCTGATCTGACTCCTCAAGTAGCGTGACTATCACGAGAATGGTAACTTCGTCAGGGAAGTGGTATTGGGCTCCGGTATTTGTGTGAGTGGCGATGTAACTGGTGATCGACTCCTCAGTAGCGTGACTTGTGCGAGGAGTAGGCCAGATTCGTCAAAAGTGTTCTTGGAGCTCGGTATTTGTCATTTAGTGGCGATGTGGCACGAGTTGATATGACTCCTCGGGTAAGTGACTGTGCGGAGATGGAATGAACTCGTCGAAAGTGAGGTGGCGCTGGGGCTCCGGCGGCTGTGGCGGTGGCTTGATATAACTGGGCGATCGACTCATCGGTGGCGTGATTTTGGTGCGGAGTGGGCGAGACTCGTGAAGTGGTGCTGGGCTCCGGGCGTTGGCTAGGAGTGGCGATGTAGCTGAGTTGATCGGCTCTCAGTAGGCGTGACTTTGTGCGGAGCGAGCCCAGACTACGTCAAGTGAGGCTGCTTGGGCTCGGCGTGGCGCGGTGGCGATATAACTGAGGCGTCCGACTCCTCGAGTAGGCGTGACTGTGCGAGTAGGCGAACTCGTGAGAGTGAAGACTCTTTGGGCTCCGGGCAGCTATGGCCAGAGTGCGATGTAACGAGCTGATCACGACTCCTCGGTGGCGTGGCCGAACTCGTCGAAATGATCTGTGATAATGGCCAATTCCAGATTACGATTTTCTTGGAAAGGTGCGAACGTCTTTAATGCTGATTTATGGAGAATTTGGAACGTTCGGGTGACTTTTTGAGTGCTTTGACCTTCTTATAAATGGCGGCTTCATTGCTATGGAGTTTATATTTTGTATATTCTGCTTTTAAGTGCGTGCTTAGAAATGCTGGCGAGATGAAGTCTTAGAAGTTTGGTTGTCTTTCTTTGAGGATCCACACTGAAGATTAAGTTCGGATTAGTTGGACTTATGCTGTGGGAGTTGTGTTTTTCCTAGTCTCCTTTATGGGAGTCATGTTATTCCCTTGCTCCGTGCTAGGGAATGCGCCCAGAGAGGGCGATGCATTTCTTGCGTCGCCTTGTCCATTTTCTGTTCTTCTTTCTCTTCCTTTCTCCTTTCTCCTTTCTCCTTCTCCTTCTTTTTCATATTTTCTTCCACCTCTCATTCTCCCCTTTTTTGTTTCTTCACTTTCTGACTCCTTCCATCCCTTTTTTCTTCTTCTCCTCTTTTCCACCTTTCTGGTCTTCTCCCATCTTCTTTTCCTTTTTTCTTCATGAAGTTTTTTTTTTTTTTTTTTTTTTTGCATGGCTTGCTTGTCTTGAATGTTTCCAAGATGCTGTCCAGAAACTCTTGATTATGGCCAGATATGTCGATTGGAATAAGAAGAGACTTTTTCTTGCACATAATACATGGAGTTGACTCGATATTGCATGTAATCTTTCGAGCATTTATACGTATGAGTTGTTTTGTAGCGTCTTAACAAAATAACGATAAATGAATTGAATCGTTAAGAAAATTTGTAAATCTCCATTTAAGATTACAAACCAAGGTCTACTGATAAAAACGTTTAAAATGTTACGCATTCGGGCGTGCTGTAAAATTTTCCCTAAATACATTTAGACTCGTAATTGCTGGTTTGGCGACTTTTCGAGATATGATGTAGGCGCTTCCAGTTGGGGCTAATTTTCCATGAATTTGGATTCTTCCTTGTTGGTAGTAGTTTTAAGACCGGATCACACGGCATATAGCTCTGGGTTGTCTTTGGTTGTAGTACGCTGTTTGTCTTAACTGTATTCTCACATGCGTTTTAGAACTTGCTCGATGAGCTTAAAAGTCATCTATTTTTAGTCCATTTTACATTCGATTTTCATCTAGAAATGAATGAATTAATATCTGAAATATGAAGAAACTACGCCAAATTTTATTAAGCGGAAAGAGAGAAAGAAAGTGAAAAATCTGTGATAAGTGGAGGGGTGCGGTCGAGATGACGGAAGCGAGTGAAAAGAAGTGGGTGAGTCATTGATGCGGTTTGGGGTTTGCCTGGTCAGCGGAGTCGAATTGACACGAAATTGGAAGATTTGATGAGTCATGACGGTAAGTACGGATCGGCGGTGAAGGGTAATCGGGCTAAGAGAACGGCGTCGGCGGCGTGCAGTCGCGACAGCAGTTGATGTCGTGAAGCATTAGGATGAAATTCGCGACAACGAAACACCTTTAAGCTATGAGAGGTTTGGATGTGGAAGAATTTGCCGGAACTTAAGTTGATGTGACGTTAGATTGATGTCGACATCGATGATCATCGACGAGAGGCTGAAGTCGACATCAGAACCATGAGAAGCTGCCGAAGCCGCAGCGTATGACATGAGATCGAAGTTCGCGACACGGACACGCTTTCGATTGAAGGTGAAGCTTCGCGAGTATCGCGACAAGATATTGGCGTCGACATCAAAAGCGACCCGATTGAAACCTACGAGTTCCATAAGATGAAGTCCGCGATAACGGCTGAAGTATGACATATCGAAGACGAGTTGAAAGCTATAAATGACTTAAGAGCGATGTCACGGCCCGGTAGGATCGAAGATGTGACATCGGAAACAACCATTGAAAATACCGAGAACTAAGGCGTGCCGACATGAGATCGAAATCGCGACATCGAGAGCGACCCGGTCCAACGATCACGAGCCTTAAAAAGTGTCAGCGGCGAATATTGATGTATCGCTGACGACATAACGACCAGTTGAAGGCTTTGCGGATGACTTGGTGAGGTCGCGACGAAGATATCGACGTCGCGACATCGGGGAAAACAATTGAAACACCTTGAGCGTGAGAAGATGTGGCAACAAGATGGTGATCTTCAGCGACGCTCCAAGGGTGACGATCAAGGCTGCCAAGTGGAAATTTGAAGTCGCGACGTGGGATCGAGGTCAGGCATGATGATGTCCGCGGCAAAGGCGAGTCGCGACTTGAGCTGATGGTGGTGCGGATGCCCAAAATCCACGGCGGGCTACATTGGGATTAGGGCCCCGAATGGGAACCTATAATCTGCGGCTATCCAGCTCATGAAAGCGGCTTGGCGGCCACGGGCGAGTGCGGATGAGTACGAAGGCTCATTTTCTTTTATTTTTTAACTCTTTTTTATTTTCTTAATTTTTTCATTTCCGTCGTTTTAGAAGCGATTATGCTCGTATTTTTATTTTTCGATTGTATTTTCTGAATCTGGATGTTATCGTTTATTTGAAGTGAATCACGAATTCATTTTATTTTCAAATTACTACACGAAGCGTTTGAAGTTGAACCAATTTACGGAGTCGATTGTTTGATTTGATTATAGATCATTCTTATGATGAGAGGAATCTTTGTATCGTGTAATTAATTAATTGAGAATCATTCCATTAAGTGAACATTAGTCGAATTTATCTTTCTGTGTGGGTGTTTCTGACTTGTTAATTTCGAGTTAATGAATTTACTTACGGTTTGGTTTATTGTCTTGAGATGAATATCGAGTTTCTTATACCCGTTAAGATTTGTCATTGCTCACGATTTCAAGGAGGTCCTCACGAGTGACACGGGAAGACATTCACGAGGAAGTAATGTACATTTCTTTGAAGGTATACTAACCTACTATTAGGGATCCGTTGTGCTTTGTAAGTTCCACTTAGATAAATCCTCTTCATGAAATCAGAAACGAGTTGAATGAGTTATCTATTTAAACAAGCAAAGTTCACCTCAATTCGGATAGTGAGACTAATCGAGTATTGTATGATCTAATCGAGAAGGTTGATCTGACTCTAATTTCGAGGAGGAGCAATCTGGAAGTTGTATATCCTTGTAGCCCAGATAACTTAGGGTAAGGTTCTGAGTCCATAAAATCGTATGAAGTGTTGTAAAAGAAAAATACCAGGATTAAAGAGTCCACTTTTTAAAAAGTAGTTATCTAATTCCCTTTGTATTAGAGAATCGGGTCATAGGAGATAGATAATGAAGTAGTAGGTGTGGAGAGATCCGGTACCTTCTGACAATAGACGAGATTTTGAAGCTGGAGTTAATCGAAATTTGTAGTAACTACGAGGAATCGATAGTTCACTATCAACTTTGTTCTATTGATGTGTCCTGCGAGGATAACTATTCGATATTCAGTTCTTTTATTAGAAATTCTTTATTAACATTCTTTATTTTCGAGGTATGTTGGATAGTTAGGTTAATTTCCTCTTGTTCGTTTAATTTTCCGGCACTTAATCTTTGGATCCTACTTATCATTTGTGGTCCCGAATAGTACAGGTGAGTAGTCGGGTAGTTGATTTAAAATTCTTGAATCACATTAGGATCGATATCGGACTTAAATCCATTTGTGCCAATAGGCACATTGCACTTAGAATGTGAATAAAACGACTTTGAAAAATGATTTACTCTACAGAGATTGGTGGTTTATATAGTATAATATCAACAAGTTTTATGGCATGGATTCTTGATGATTAGACAATAATCCTTGAGTTATACGTCAAAATCTTGCATGCATAACTAATGCATAAATGTGCAACATGTTTTGGTCTCAGCCTTGAGTTTTATACGTGGCGGATTCGCGAAGTGATTAGACGATAATCGCGGGTGATAGCGTCGAAAATCTTGCATCGTAACTAATGTGCATAAATGTGCAACATGTTTTAGTCTCCAACAAGTTTATAGACGCGTTGCGTGTTAGACAATAATCCTTGGGTGATAACGTCAAAATCTTGCATGCATAACTAATGCATAAATGTGCGGCATGTTTTGGTCTGTAAGTTTTATGGCGTTGCGCAGTGATTAGACAATAATCCTTGGGTGATAACGTCAAAATCTTGCATGCATAACTAATGCATAAATGTGCAACATGTTTTGGTCTCAACAAGTTTTATGGAGCCGTTGCGGTCGAAAAATTTAAAGTAATCCAATGTCGGATGAAAGAAGAAATCTTAATTTGGTTGTTTTTTAAAAAGAAAACAACGGCGTTTCAAGCATTGACTCTTGTAGCCAACGACCTTTAACAACCCATATTGAATATATTTTATGATTTGACTCATCTATAATGAAGTATCTTGCTTTGTGAAAAACTTTGATGCATAGGAAATGTTTCTTGTCACGATTCGGTGACACTTGAAGCCGAAGGAGCGCTCGAGCTTGAGAAAGACGAAGCGAAAACAACCATGGCGGATGAAAGCGGGATCAAGTTGAAATACATATAGAAAAGCTAGAAGGCCTCGGCCCGCGTCTGATGGAGGACTGCAGGAGACCCGATATCTGGGAGAGAATACTCGTGATCGGGCGGCTCAGTAGATGCTAATAATTTTGAATTAAAGCCGGCCACTTGATTCTGATGGTCCGGCTGACATCGGTTCTGGTCATCCCAGAAGATCCAAACGAGCACACAGGAAGATTCCTCGGGATGGCAATGCGTTGGCAGATAGGGTGAGACCAGTAATCAAAGCTATGTTCCCATTCTAAGAATCTGGCCATTACATGGTATGAATCTTTACCATATGTGGTTCTGTTGATACTTGGGAGGAATTAGTAGAGGCTGTAGAGTGATTCTTTCCCCAAACCCTAAGCCCCACGAGAAAGGAAATCGATGCATTAGCGGGGGAAGATGAAAGCTGTATGTAGCTTGGGAAGATTGGCAGTTCTTTGAGAAGATGCTCCCACGCGATGCATGGGATAGATCTGAAGACTCGGATGGACGGTGCTGGCATATCATGCCATGAATGATATATCGAGGATCGTGCTTCTCTTTGTGGAGCATTCAAACGAAAAAGTCTTGAAGAGCGAGGCGATTGAAGATGCGGCTAAATGTAACATGAAAACTCCTTCGGAGCTTTCAGGAGAAACTGACCAGAGGAAAGGGGATCATGGGTGGCAGATAGCGGCCATGGAGGCGAGTTGGATGCCATTTATGCACGAGGTTGAATAGCGAAGAAGCACACGCTCATGAAATAAGACGAATTGAAAGGGAGTTAATGAAGGGAAGTGTGAAGAGTAGGCGAGAGGACATGATCTTTGAAGAGGTTAATTATTTGGGTGAGCGAGGCACCACTTGAGCCCGATCTAACCTTCCATTTTGTATCACCCGGCCTCGGGAACCATAGGAACTTCGTATGGTGGAGGGGCTTCTCAAGGCCAAAGGAAGGAGACGGAGACCCTCAGCGAGGTGTAGGCTGGCCACTGGGGTTCCGGCGAGTGGCGAGGAAATGAGCACGAGGCTTGAATGCAGATTCGGAAGGAGGCCCCATCTTGCGAGGAACAGAGATCTTTGCAGTTTATGGGGATAATAAAAAATTGTTGAACCTCATGAACAAAAGTTTGGAGAATTGGAAGCGGCTGCCTCAATTCCTCAAATTTTAGAACACTACTTGTCGTCACTGAAGGGCACAGGGAGTTCTGAAGTAGGAATGGTGGCCACCCCAACCACCTGGGAGGAAGATACCTTCCCAGTGACAGGAGAGACCCAGGCGCATGGTTGTGTTGAAGTGAAGGGAGTTGAGAAGAGAAAGGAAAGAAAAATTTGCCTTAGCAAAAGTGGCAAGACCACGCCAAAGGGAAGAACCCAGCTGGAGAATGACAAGATGGAGTAGAAAGAAGAACATCAGACAAGCATGCGATCCCATTTCCATAAAAAGGCTACTTGAAATCGAGATGGAGGAAGCGGTTGCAAGGTTCTTGAAAACTTTCAGAAATTTGGAATCGATATACCTTTTTGCGAAGTGGTGACTCAGATCTTAAACTGTATCTGAGAATTCTACGAAGGACATGCGACGAAAGAAAAATAGTAGAAGGAAAGGAATAGTGAATCTCACCATGCGATCGATGTCGAAAAAGAACTGATAAAGATGGGACAGGAAGTTTCACAATTCCTTGTATTGTTGGAGGAATGGAATTCCATGGCTTCTACGTGACTGGGAGCTAGTATGTCGATACGATGCACTCTTGCAATTGCCCGAGAAATTAAGTTTGGGGCTTAATCCCACAGTACTCTTGAATGGCGAGACGGATCGATGGTGAAACTGGAAGGGGTCATTGAAGATGTGTTAGTCAGCTGTTAGAGTTTGTATTCCTGATGAACTTAAATCGATACGGACATGGAAGAAGATTCACAAGTACCCTACTATTAGGAAGAGACCATTCCTAATACTTGGAGCGACCTTGATTGACATCTGAGTTCTCATCTTAAGGGTTGGAGAAAGGCTGCTGTGTTTAACTGATTAAAAATTATGCAAAATATAGGCGAGGGAAAGGAAGGGTACAATGCTTAGCTGATTTTGTCTCTATTCAAATCTGATGTTAACAATGATTGTAACACTCCCGGTTTTATCAATGAAAAGAGATGAATTCCATTATCTTTGAAGATAATACATGCAATTTCCATGCGACGAGTTTCATGCCTATAAAGCGTATTGAGCTTGAAACAAACGAGAAAGATAATGGGGAAGATAGTGAAAAATTCATCGAGACCCGATCTGAGAAAGATTACAGTTTTATGAAAGAGTTGTATGTCATTTAAAATTATGCCTACTTAGAATTACCAAAGAAAAAACCGAGTGATCATTCGCCACATTAAGTGAGAATGAGGAGCAAGATTCTTGGAAAATATTAAGGAAGCGAAGGAATGTGCTACAAACTGAATCCCGTGAAAGTGAAGGGTATCAGTCCATCAATTTTAAATGCATAAGATTACCTTTGAAAGACAAAACCATACATGGGAACACGAGAGAGGCTAAATCCGGTGATGAAGAAGTAGTCGGGAAGGAGAATTGCTCAAATTATTTAAACTCTTTTATCTATGCTATCTCGAGGCCGGTCCTTGGGTGAGAGCCGAGTTCATGTAAGTTCCCGAAGAAAGGGGTTTCTGATCGAAATGAAAAAATGAGTGATTCAGCGAAACGTGTGAGGATGGAGGGTATGTAGTGATTACGGAAATTGAATAAGTGACCCGAGAGAAAAGATCATTTTCCTTTGCCTTTCATTGATCGGATGTTGGATAGATTAGCGGGGCCTTCCTTTTGTTCACGGATGGGTACTCGGGGATCTGTCAGTTGCTGTGCAGAGAGGATCGAAGACCACGTTCATGCCCTTATGGTACCTTTGCCTTAGGAAGGATCTTGTTTGGGTTATGTAATGCTCGACTACATTCGGAGGTGCATGATATACATATTCTCAGTTTGGTTGGAAGAAGTAATGGAAATATTCATGGATGAATTTCTTAATGTATGGATGGCTTTGTCCAGTGTTTAAACAATCTGGAAACTTGATCTTGAATCTTGAAGACAAACATTATGTTGGTGGGAAAAATGCCATTTATGGTATGAGGTATTGTTCTTGGGCATAAAATTTACGCTCTTTGGACTGAAGTTGATCGATCCAGAAGTAACCATTATCAAAACTCTTGCACCACACCTGATTAAAGATAAAAACCTCAGTATTCAGGTTTGAGTTTCAGATTTACCAAGAATAAATGCCAGATTATTGTATGATGCGGAGGAATGCAAGTTCAATTTTGTGACTGCCTGAGTACAGAATCCAAACCTCTGAGTGAGTGATACATAATTGCTGCCTTGGGAATGGGATCGGATTTGAAATAATGTGATGCCGGTGATTTTGCTATGGGAGGCGTGTTGGAAGCGAAGAAAGAGAAAGTATTGGGGCCGTATACTATGCTAGTAAGACAGCTATTGAAACCACCGAACTTCATAGTAAGCTGAAAAGGAGATGCTAGCCATAGTATTTGCTTGTGAAAATTTGGAAATGATACATTTTGGATCGATGTAGTGATCCTGCGATCATCACGGTAATCAGTACACGATGTCAAAAGGAAGCTAAGCGAGATTGATAAGGTGGGTCTCTTTGGTATTTGCAAGAGTTTGATTTGGAAATAAAGAATGAGGATGTAACTGATGTGATAGCCAAATGCATCGAGAGTAGAAAGAAAGCGATGATGAAAGAAGAAAATGCGAGTTAGCAGAGAACTTCGGATAGGCAATTATTCAAGGTTTCCTTCGGCTTCCATGGTATGCGTATTGTGAATTATCAAACGTAGATGAATGCCTTGAACTTCGGCTACCAGAAGAGAAACTGGGCGGCGGAATATTATATTTGGGGATGACCGCTATTATTGAGAAGTGCGACATGATAATAAGAAGATGTGTGCCCGAGAGAAGGTGAACAAGGCAACATTTTAAATGAATGCGTACATCACCATATGGAGGACATTTTCGTGGTAGAGAAACGACTCCTGAGATACTCAAATCGAGTTTTATTAGCCCCTTTATCTTCGAGATTGTGCGAGTGCGGTGAAATTGTGTGATCGATGCGAAGGATTGGAAATATCGACGGGGAATGAAATGCCCCTAAAAGGTATTATGGTGATACAAATTTTTGATGTTTGGGAATAGATTATGGGACCTTTCCCACCATCATTTGGAAACCTATACATCTTCTTATGATGGAATTATGTCTCGAATGGGTGGAAGCGATCTTGTCGAGGAATGATACTAATACGATTGTGATTCACCGCGAAAATAATATTTGGCGGGTTTGAACCAAGAACCATCGTAGTGATGGGGAACTCATTGCAAACAAAATATTTACCAAAACTCATGGCGGTATGGGATGATCATGTAATGAGTTTAACTATCATCCTGATTTTGATGAATGACGAAATTTTCCATGAGAGATCAAAAAGAATACTTGAAAAATTGTAAGCTCAGCGGGAAAATTTAGTCTTCCAAACTGATGATGCACTTTGGGCTTACGGAATTTGCATACAAGACCCCATTAGGGGCCATCCCCATCTGGGTTGTTTTGGCAAACCATGTCGCCACCTCTTGAATTAGAATACAAGGCAATGTGGGCCGTTAAAAGTTAAACTTCGATTTCAAGGCTCTGCGAGGGAAGAAAGATTGCTCAAACATGCAGTTGGAAGAGCGAGAAATGAAGCCTATGATAATCTTTAGAATATCTGAAAAGAAAGAAGACAAAGAAATGGCATGATCGAGAAAATCCACGAGGAAAAGAGTTCGGAAACGAGGCGAGCAGTGCCTTTTAATTCTAGGCGAGAAGTTGTTTCGAAATTAAAATCCCGTTGGAATTGGGCCGTACACGGTGGTATCGAGAGTACACTACATTTGGAAGCGATGTGCTGAAGGCGATAATGGGAAGAATTCGAATTCGATGAATGCGAAAGTTCAAAGCATTATCTGACGGGGAAGAAGAAAGTGAAGAACTCAGGTTCTTGAGGAAAGAAGAAAGAACCACAACAACAAGTCCAGCTAAGACTGAAAATGGCGGTAATGGGAACCCGACCCATGAGGATTTAAATTAATTTAAATTTTCAAATATTTCTTTCTTTTAGTTCTTTGTCCGTATATCATGGATTTGTTTTCTAGAAGGATAGATTTAATTTTTAGAAATAGATTGTAGTTTAATTAGAATTTTCTTGAATATTGCGTGTTCTTACGAGCGGGTTAAAGACATGAATAGCAGGCAGCTATAGAGTAATTCCGTGACTTGCGGAAGAGTGTGACATGAGAAAAGGGTAACTTTCTCCTGGCAATCTGTAGATATATTTGAATTAATTGTTAAATCTTGCTTAAATATGCACGAAGAGATGTCTAAGCGGGTTAGGAACAATAAGAGAATTCAAAGGTTTTGAAATCATTGAATTAAGGGCTTGGTCACGGCGACTAAGGTTTTGTCGTGACAAAGGCGTGTCCCTCTGAGCATTGATGTAAGTGACAGTAAAGAAAAATTAGTAGTATGGAGAAGTGAGATACATGTCAGCGACATAAAAAATTGATATCTTCCAGCCACTCACTAAAAAGCCTAAATTTAATGACCTCAAATAAATGTAGGCGGAATTGAAGTAAGTGATTCTTAAGTGAAGCATTAATTAGCCCACAAACATTGATTGAATTGCAACAGTTGGAAACTATTTCATTCACTCCGACCCACATAACCATTCACCTTCATCTTCCTCCTGAATCTCAACCTCAGAAACCACAGTATTCGAGCTTTACGAAAGCTTTCCTCTTTTCTCCGATCATTTGAAATTCCGCTACGGTCACTAACTTTGATGAAGATTGCCGAGGAATTACGAACAATCAGAAGAAACTTGCGAGGAAACGATTAGATGAATTACCGTGTCGGGAAAATGGCAGAGAAGATATAAAAAACACGAGAAGCGACAACCTCTCAGACGAAGCGAAAGGGAAGGAAAAGAGGAGAAAGAAGAAGAAGTAGAAGATTTCGTATCAGATGAAGCTTATTCCCAGTGGAAGAAGTACTATACTATGAAAGTTTTGTTACGAAGGAGGTTCACAAAAAACCTGTGACTCCTTTCAAAGGAGATGATAAGCGAGGATGGGAGAAGTCTCTGCCTTTGCGCCGAGGTATCGGCCTTGGTGAGAGTTTTATTCCCGATATGGTCGGAAGGAAGGATGGGTAGTTTGTATTAGAGGAGTGGGTCTCATCTGACGAGGCCATCAATGAGGCCTATGGGATGTGGCCCCACTGACATGACCAGATTCGGAAAATTTTGGAAGCAGAGATTTTAGGAAGATTACGAGGGAGGAACCTCACTTATGGAAGGGGCCGGACAGACGAGGAGAAGGAAAGCGAGAACTGAACGAAGCCTCCTTTGAGGCGAAGGTATGGTTTTACTTCCTTTAACGTGCATGTTGGTTCAACAAAACATTTATGCCACAGTGGGAAGAACGAGAAGGTACATCTTGTTGTATGCCATACTGAGAGTGCAAAGATCAAGCTATAGGAGTTATCATAGAGAACTCACATCATGGGAATATCATGAAGGAGCAAAGAGTGCCTTGCGTGTGATCACGGTTCATGCTTGAAATTTGGAGTGAAAGGAATTTGGGAGTCGAAGAAGAAGTCCCAGTACCTCCTTCGACGGGGAGTTAGCAGGGGCCGAGACGGAGGAAAAAGGGTGCTTGTAAAACGAGGAAGTGAAGCGAGGCGAAGGACCGAAAGGAGACCCGGAGGGCCCGCGTCGAGGCAGGCACCGGTGAACTCACTGACAACAATGATTGCATGTTTGCGGTGTGAAGAGACGGGATGAGGAAACTGACCCGATAGACTTCTCCATCAACAGCGATTCTCCTCCTGTGCGACGAAACTTTGACTGGAGAAAGTTGAAAGACACGAAACTATTTCGATCTTGGGGCTCTCCGTACCCTACGAGAGAGAATAGATGAAAGAGAAGGATTGGAAATTACGGGGTCGGGAAAGTATTGTGAAAGAGTTGAAGAAGGGCCCGTGATGGGAAGGCTAAATAGAAAGAAGGGCATGAGGTGGAGATCTAAGAAAGAGAAGGGAACCTTGAGTGAAAGAAAGGCGAGCAGAGAAAGAGGAACGAATGGAAAATGTTGGAAGCACGGAGAAGAGTTGAAAGAATGAAGGAAAGAGATCGAATTTATTCTTGAAACTCAAGCTGATCATAGGCCTTCTATAACAAGCGGTTTGATGGTGTGACTCCCCAGCATTGTTAGAAGAGATAAAGAAGCGTGACACCAAATTTGGAGCGAGATAAAGGGTTTTTCAAAGTACTATACAAATCTTTCTACGGAAATTTGGAAAACAAATTGAGCGATAGAGACAACGATAGGATTTGAAGCTTCTGTGAGGGCGGAAAGGAATGACTGGAAAATTAGATTTGATTAACGACAATCTTTAAATTCTTGGAAGTCATGTTGAGAAATGGAGGAAACCTGATGAATGGCAGGGAAGAGGCGGGATGGGGCGAGCAAAGAAAGTTGATCTCTCTATTAGGATTGTCATTGAAGCGGCAGGGGAGGAGACGAGAAGAGAAGGAAAGAAGGAGATGAAATTCCCTTCATTCCCAGCTCATTTGAACAACTTTGAACTGGATCCCCACGACATTTTGCCACCTCTTGAAAAGAAAAAATGGAGCCTTCTCCTTGCCTAACCATTCTTACCATCCTTCTCCCCATCTTAGCCCATCCCAGCAGGTTGCAAATGAATCGAAATAAAATAATTTTTTTAATTGAGTTGTTGTGTGCTATTTTGCATTTGATTATTAAATGTTATGTTGCTTTGTGGTTGCATGATTAAGGAAATCAAGGTAGAAATGATTCGAGAATAAAAGCTGGCGAGAAGGACATTATCTTAATTGAATGAACGGTTAAGTAGAATGTGAAATGAGGAAAAATTACGAATAAGGACAAAATGCATATAGTTTAATTAAACTAAGGTGAAATTACTTATATTTAAGCTGATAAGTCGAGATTAGAGGAAGGTAATATATGAAGGAACAAAGCGTATTTTTGAATTTGTGGTATGAGCAGTGAAGTCGAGAACTGTTGAATATCCAATTAGCAACTACTCATAAATAAAAGGAAATGAGTCGAATGCCTTATAGTTAGTCACAATTTGTTAAATCCGGATGCAGAATTTGTTAGATTGTGATTGAAGCGAAATCTAGGTAATCGGTGGCAAGAGATGATCTAGCCATTCTTGGATAGTTTGAGCCATTCTAGCCATCCTATTCATATCTTGATGCATATCTGATGGTTCGAAATTGAGCAGCAAGCTTTATTTTTTTCCAAAAATAGACCAATGGAAACTGACTCATCTGGGTATCACTCCTTGATGGGAACCTATGATTACCGGGAATTCAAAGTTCGAAAGAAATGAAGTTTGAGGAGTATATATATTTTACAGAACTTCAAGGAATGAAAAAGAAAAGGCAAAAGCTGAAAATGCAGCGAAAGAGAGAGCTACAGGGATAGTTTTTATCTTGTGGCTAACTCTCTTGAACAAATTTAAGTTCTTAGGGTGTTTGGCACCTAGTACCTATGCCATGCGGTGTGGGAGTTACTAACGAAGTTTGCTAAGAGTGTTAGAAAAGCCTAAAAGTTAAAACATTACTATCCCTTAGTGGTAGCAAACTAAGGAAATTCCCAGTGGAAATTATAAGTGTAAAATAGGGGAATACGGTTAAAATGAAGAAATCAAAGATCTCCCAAACATGAAGTTTAGGGAGTTTATTAGAGGGACTATAAAAAAAAAAAAAAAAAAAAAAAAGGGGTAGAAGAAGAAAAAAATGTTAGAGGGTAATCTTAACCTAAAATTCCTTCCATCCACACCCATTACCGAGACCCTAACTGATAAAAGCTTTGGGCGATTGTCTTGAAGGTGAAATCATCGTTAGTGGAATGATATGAAAAACAAGCACATGGAATTTGGAAGACGAGGGAAACAATCAAAATCATTGAAGAACTTTAGGGAGTTAAATGACTCGATGTAAGAAAATGAAGAAAACAATTCATTATTCAACGGGATCCAGTAGGTATATTGTTTGTAAAACAATTTCAACATGTTAGTTTACATAGCATAAAGTAGAGACCTGACTAATTTGGACTTGAAGCTAGATGCTCTGAAGAATTTTGCATACCTTACATTTGATTAAATTGAATGCCAGCAGAAAACAAAGAAAGCGAAAAATGTCCTTAACATTTGAGGGCAGAAACAGACCTTTGCTTTCTTTTTACTTGAGGAATGACAAAATTTAAAAGTTTAAGGGGAGTTTGATGAGCTTAAAATTATACATTTTTAGTCGAATTTTACGTTAGATTTTCATCTAGAAATGAATAATTAATATACGAAATATGAAGAAACTCACCAAATTTTTATTAGCGGGAAGAGAAAAAAAGTAGAAAATCTGGCCAATAAGTGGAGGAAAGGTGCGATCCAGATAACGGAAGCGAAATGAAAAGAAATGGTGAGTCATTGATGCGGTTGGGGTTTACAGTCAAATTACGGTCGCGGCAAAGAAATTGAAGGAATTTGATCACGGTCGCGTGATGAATTCTGAATCGACTGAAGGGTAATCGGGGAGCTAAGAGAGCGATCGACGACGATAAAAGTCGCGACAACAGTTGATGTCGTGACTAGGATAAGAGGTCGCGACAACAGAAACACCTTTAAGAGCGCGAGGAGTTTGGGTGATGAAGGCGCCGGAACTTAAGTTGATGTCAGCGGCGTTAGATTGATGTCGCGACGCCGATGAATCGCAGCAAAGAGAGCGAAATCCACGACATCGGGAGAACCATCGAAGAGAAAAGCTATGGCTTCGTAAGGCGATATGCGACATGAGATCGAAGTCGCGACAGGACACCTTTCGATTGAAGAGGTGACTTCATGAAGTGAGGTCACGACCAGATATTGGCGTCGCGACATCAAGGCGACCGATTGAAACCTACGGTTCCATAGATGCGAGGAGTCCGCGACGATTTCGAAATCGCGACATCGAAGACGAGTTAGCGAAATGACTTAAGGCGATGTCGCGGCGTGGGATCGAATCAGCGACATCGAAGCGACCGATGAAGCCTCGAACTAAGTGTCAGCGACATGGGGGTCGAAGTCGACATCGGAGCGACGAATCGATGATCACGAGCCTTAAAGAGATGTAAACAAGATATTGATGTCGCGACAACGCGGAAACAACCGATTGAAACTGCGGATGACGGCGAGGTCAGCGGCGAGAGATATCGGCGTCGCGACATCGGTGAACAATTGAAACACGAGCGTGAGAAGATGGCCAGCGACGAAGATGGTGATGTCGGCGACATCGAAATGACAAATCAAGGCTACATAGTAAGGCGAAGTCGGGGCATTAGGATCGGTCGCGACGCGCCGATGATATCGCGACAAAGAGGCTGAAGTCGCGACTTGAGCGATAATTGGGCACGGATACTTAAAATCCACGGTAATTTTACACATTGGGATTAGGGCGAATGAGGAACCACATAAATACGCGGCTATCGGCGTGAAAGCGGCTTGGCGGCCACGGAGCGGAGGTGGATAGCTGAAGGCTCCATTTTCTTTCTTTATTTTTTTCTTTTCTTTTCTTTTTCTTAATTTTCATTTAAGTCGTTTAGAAGCGAGATTAGATGCTCATTATTTTTATTTTCGTTGTATTTTACGAGATACGGATGTTATCGTTGTTTGAAGTGAGATCACGAAATTCATTTTATTTTCAAATTACTGCACGAAGCGTTTGAAGTTCGGACAAATTTCTGAAATTGATTGTTTCGATTTCAATTCACCGATCATTCTTATGATCGGAGGAATCTTTGTATCGTGTAATTGATGGTGAGATCGGCTTCCATTAAGTGAACATGATGAGTCGAATTTATCTTTCGTAGATTGTTTACAGCGACTTGGTAATTTCGGTTAATGAATTTACTTAAGTTTTGGGTTTATTGTCTTGGGATCTGAATCATGGTTTGCATACCAGTTAAGATTTGCGTCATTGCTATGATTTCAAAGGAGGTCCTACGAGTGACCTGGGGAAGACATTTAAAGGTAATGTACATTTCTTGAAGGTATACTAACTTTCTTATTAGGGATCTTTTGAGCTTTGTAAGTTAAGTAGATAATCCTCTTCTCACTTGATCAGACGAGTTGAATGAGTTATCTATTTAAATGACAAAAGAGTTCACCTCGGTCGGATAATTGAGACTAATCCATTTATTTGTGATCTGTCGAGAAGGTTGATCTATTCTAATTTCGGAGGAAGCGTCCCAGGAAGTTGTATATCCTTGGCTTGGCCAGATAACTTGGGAGCTAAGTTTCACAGTCCATAAAATAGGTATGAAGTATTGCGAAAGAAAATACCAGTTAAAGTCCCTTTTAAAAAGTAGTTATCTAATTCCCACGTATTCGAGAGATGGTGTAAGTCGATAATGAAATGTGGAGTGTGGAAGATCCGGTACCTTCTGGCCTTGTGGTGATTTGGCCCGAGTTAATGTCGAAATTTTATCGAGTAACTACGGGAATCGATAGTTCACTATCCTTTGTTTCTATTGATGTGTCCTCTTGAGGATAACTATTAGGTATTCGATTCTTTTATTAAGAAATTCTTTATTCTTTATTCTTTATTTTTTCGATTATGTTGGATAGTTAGGTTAATTTCCTCTTGTTAGACATTTTGACACCTTAATCTTTGGATCCACACACTATCATTTGTGAGATTCTGAATAGTATGGAAATTGAGTAGTCAGAGTGGATTGATTTAAAATTCTTGAGATGTACGTAGGATCGATATACGAACTTAAATCCATTTATTACTTAACTCAAACTGTACTTACGAATATGGACCAAGCCAACTTTGAAAAAATGATTTACTCTGAGATTGGTGGTTTTATATAGTATAATATCAACAAGTTTTATGGCGCGTGCTAGGGATTAGACAATAATCCTTGGAGTAACGTGAATCTTGCATGCATAACTAATGCATAAATGTGCAACATGTTTTGGTCTCAACAAGTTTTATGGCGCCGTTGCCGGGGATTAGACAATAATCCTTGGGTGATAACGTCAAAATCTTGCATGCATAACTAATGCATAAATGTGCAACATGTTTTGGTCTCAACAAGTTTTATGGCGCCGGATTAAGTGTCCAGACAATAATCCTTGGGTGACACGTCAAAATCTGCATGCATAACTAATGCATAAAGTATGCAGTATGTTTTGGTCTCAACAAGTTTTGCCGTGATTCATAGAAATGATTAGACAATAATCCTTGGGTGATAACGTCAAATCTTACATGCATAACTAATGCATAAATGCATGTATATTTGGTCTCAAGTTTTATGGCGCTAGATTCTTGCAAAGTGATCGAAAGAATTTAAGTAAATCAATATTGGATGAAAGAAGAAATACTAATTTGGACATTTTTTAAAGAAAGAAGCAAAAAGCAGCGTTTGGCAGTGACTCTTGTAGCCAGCGATGCTTTAACAACCATATTGAATATATTTTGCCTTGATTTGACTCATCTATTAATGGGAATGTTTTGCTTTCGAGGAAAACTTTGATGCATGAAGCGAATAGCGATCGATTCCGGTGACGAGTAGAAGGGCGCTCGGAGCGAGAAAGACGGCGAAAACTTCGACCATGGCGGATGAAGGCGGGATCAAGTTGAAATACATATAGAAAAGCTAGAAGGCCTCGATACTTGTCCTGATAAGGATTTACGGAGACAGTATCTGAAGAATACTCAGCGATCGGACAGCACCGCGAGTGAATCTTGTAATTTTGAATTAAAAGCGAAGCGCGATTCTGATGGTCAGCCCGACATCAGTTCTTGGTCATCCCATGAAGATCCAAACGAGCACAGGAAGATTCTCGGGATGGCAATCTTTATTAAAATTTGAATGGGGTGAGACCGGGAAGTCATCAAAGCGCATCTATTCCCATTCTCTCAGAATACGGCCGGTACATGGTATGAATCTTTACCATATGGTTCTAACTGGTGGCAGGAGGAATTAGTAGGGGCTGCCAGGTAGATTCTTTCCCCGACCCTCCTGCAGGAAAGAAGGAAATCATTACATTCCGGGGAAGATGAAAGCACGTGCTTGGAAAGATTGACGAGTTCTTGAGAAGATGTCGATGCATGGGATAGATGCGAATTTCGGATGGACATTGTATATCATGCCATGAATGATATATCGAAAGGGATCGTGATGCTTCATCTTTGTGGAGCATTGAGCGAAGTCTTGAAGGAGCAAAAGAAGTGATTGAAGATCGGCTAAGTAACATGAAAGCTCAGCCAGACTTTCAAGAGGCAGCCAGAGGAAAGGGATCATGGAGGTGGCAAGATGACATACGTGGGCGAGTTGGATGCCATTATGCAGGTTAGGCAATGAAAAGAAAGACACACAGCTCATGAAATGGAATTGGTGAAGGGAGTTAATGAAGGGGAGTGCTTTGAAAGAGTAACTGAAGGACTTTATGATGCTGAAGAGGTTAATTATTTGGGTGGGCGAGCACCGCAGGCCTAATCCTGGCAGCCGAAGCGCATTGTCACCCGGCCTTTCGGGAACCATGAGGAACGTATGGTGGAGGGGTTTCTCAAGGCCAAAGAGCGGGGACGGAGACCCTCGACAAATTGTCGGCCAGCGAGAAATGAGCACGAGAAGCTTGAATGGGTCGGAGAGGCCCCGTCTTTTGAGACGGATCTTTGCGATTTATGGGGGGATAATAAAGGCGTGAACCTCCGTGAACAAAAGTTTAGGAGGTGGGAGGCGGCTTCCATAAGCAGCAGCGCCTGTAAAACTTGTTGAGACGAAACATGTTACACATTTATGCATTAGTTATGCATCACGAAGGTACAGCGTTATCACCCGAGGATTATTGTCTAATCCGGCGACGGCGCCGTAAAACTTATTGAGACCAAAACATATTACCGCATTTAGCCATTAGTTATGCATACGATTTGGCGATTCCTCCACCCAAAGTTATTGTCTAATCCGACAACGGCATACATAAAACTTGATGATATTGCTATATAAACCGCAATCTCTTAGAGTAAATCATTTTCAAAGTTGGTTTTGATGCGATATTAGCGAGTGCAATTGAATAAGTAATAAAATGGATTTAGAATCCAGATCTCCGATCCAGACATCTCGAAATTTTAAAATCAACTACCACAGCTATAATTTCCATACTATTTGGACCACGAGTGATAGTAGGATCGGCGATGAGTCTTTGGAAAATTAAGCGAACAGAGGAACAAGAGGAAATTAACCGAACTATCCATAACATAATGAAAACAAAGAATAGAATAGAATTCTAATAAAAGAATCGAATACTTAATAGTTATCCTCGTAGGACACATCAATAAAACAAAGATAGTGAAACTATCGATTCCTCGTAGTTACTCGATAAAATTTATCAACCCCGCCAAAAATCGCCCAAGGCGTTGTAAAAAGTACCGATCTCTCCACACTCCACATTTCCTCATTATCTATTTATGACCGATTCTCTCGAATACAGGAATTAGATAACTACTTCTTTAAAAGGGACTTGAATCAATATTTTTTTTGCAGTAATACTTCAGTACCTATTTGAGACAAACTTTAGCTCCAAGTTATCGGGTCAAGCAAGGATATACAACTTCCGCATTGTCTTCTAAATTAGAATAGATCAACCTTTCCTCGATTGTGATCATTAAACAACACTGTGGATTAGTCTCACTATCCGACCGAGGTGAACTTCTTGCTTGTTTAAATAGGGGATAACTCATTCAACTCGTTTCTGATTTAAGTGAGAAGAGGATTTATCTAAGTGAACTTACAAAGCTCAAAAGATCCCTAATAGCGTGTTAGTATACTCTTCAAAGAAATGTACATTACTCTCAGAATGTCTTCCTCAGGCTACCGTGAGACCCTCTTGAAATCAGCAATGACGCAAATCTAACGGTGGTAAGGCAAAACTGAGATCGTATCCCAAAGAGTCACAAACCCAAACCAAGTAAACATTAATCGAAATTAAGGCCACAAACATTCATATACAGAGATACAAATTACGACAGAAACACTGCAATGGTGCTTCGGATTCCTCAATATCAATTGTTAATGCATACAAAAGATTCCTCCGATCATAAGAATGACTGCAAATTGAAATCAAAACAATCAATTCAATAAATCAGTCCTAACTTCCAAACGTTTTCGTAGTAATTTGAAAAATAAATGAATCGTGATTCAAATTTTCCAAATAACAGAAAATGGGATTCGTAAAATAATAAAATCTAAAAAATAAAAATACTAGAGCATAATCTCATTTAAAACGACGGAAATGAAAAATTAAGAAAATAAAAGAAAAGAAAAAATAAAGAAAGAAACAGAGCTCAGCTATCCGCACCTCTCGCCCGCGGGTCGCCAAGTCGCTTCATGAGTTGGAGTCGCTTATTTATGTGGTTCATTCGGGGCCCTGAATCCAATAGCTCGTGATTTTGGCATCCAGTTCAACATTGTTCAGTCACTTCAGTTTCCTTTATCGTGATATCATCGATGTCGCCATTCATCCCATGTCGCGACCGCCTACTGCATAGCCTTGATTTGTCATTTCTGATGTCGCGACATCGTTATCTTGTCGCCGACATCTTCTACGCTCTCGCGCTTTAATTGTTCTTTTCCTGAGCGTTTATCGCCGATATCTTTGTCGCACCTTCGCCAAGTCATCCGCAGCCTTCAATCGTTGCAGCCATGTTGTCGAAGATCACACTCGTCAGCGGCACATCTCTTTAAGGCTCGCATCATTGATTCGTCGTTTCCCGACAGTCGCGCGACCATCTCGCGCGTCGCATCGCCTTAGTTCTTCGAGGCTTTAATGGCGTTCACGCTACGACTGACCCCACGTCGCGACATCGCCTTGCGTTATTTGCGCTTCAACTGGCTTCGTATGTCGCGATTTCGAAAGTCAGCTGTCGTGTGACTCATCTTAGTATGGAACTGCAGGTTTCAACCGTCGCCATGTCGCGACGTCATCTTGCGGGACAATAATCCAGATAACGCCAAAACTTGCTCAGCGCTTCATCTAAGAGATCCAAATTTAGACGGAGCCTCGTCATTGTGCTCACCACTGTTAATTCGATCTCGGGGATTTGGGCCCCGATTCGACAGGGCTACTCGCTTCACAAGGCTGTGGTGAACTGGTTTCCTGGGTGGCTGACTCGTGTTGTCCCAGAAGCTCCACAGCACTCCTGGGAGGTATTCTACCCACTTTCCTTGAGATCTTCCAATTTGGTCTTCAAAGCGGCCTTAAGGGTTCCTACAAGACTCGATTGGACCGTTAGACCGTCAAGCGCTTCGGGACGAGTAGTACTCTACCTCGAGCTCTGGGCACAGTAAATCTTCTGAATTGGGCGTTGTCGAATTGTTTTCCATTATCCACACTGTGGCTCTCGGGATACCAACTCGCATATGATAAAGCGCCGCCACACAAATTGTGTATCTTGTTCCGCGATCAGTTGGGCTCGCCTCGCCCATTTCCAGAAAAAAAAAAGCACTCATCATGATTTGACAGATGAACTTACATCGCCCTTCCCAAGCGCGCAGGTCCCGTCATTCAAACCCCACTGCTGGAAGGCCAAAATGGGGATTGACGCCAAGGGTCTCCGATGGGGAGGCGTGAGATCTTGGCGTGCTCCCGCGTATCTGTGATTTCTTGACTAGGATCACCAAGGCAGACTTTGAGTATTGTAGGCCAAGAGTATCCTTGTCTCAAGACCTTCCTCGCCAAGGCCTGAGTCATGTGACTCCGTGACATAAATTCCTCATGAACTTTTAGCACGATTCATCGTTTTTTCCCGCGATACACTCGAGGATCGTGCGAAGAAACCGCTAAGACATGCTTCCCTTAAGTGATTAAGTGGAACTCGGCGCACTCCGCTCCCCATTTTAGCCGCTTCCGGCTGTCGCAGACGCTCCAGGTCGCTATTGCATAGGTCCCAAATGGGTCCATCCAACCGCTTCCGGGACCTGACCTCGCAAACCCCACATCGCAGCAGATCGATGCAGGCCTCGTGCATCCGGCAAAAATGACGCTGGTCTTCCTGGGTAAGGTCGCTGCGCACTCTGCCAAGGCGTCGACTGGGAGTTCTCCGCCTGGGACATGTCCGACTTCCAACCCTGTATTAATCTTTAATAAATTCGATTTTAGAGATATAGATCATCCTTCCAATTTTTGAACCTTCGTAGTCAGTATCTGTCTACTACCAAATGGGAGTCGCACAGCACTCTAGCCGGGGTCAATTTCCAAAAGAAATGAACGAGGTTGAGGCTTATATGCATCTGGGCCTCATCTCGCCTCACATAGAGTGTCAAATCCAACTGAAAAGCGCATTCTATGTCTATTCCTTCCGAGAGATCAAGATTAGGACCAGCTCCGCTCTCAGGCGCTCGAGATGCTCCATCTATAGAGAGTTTCAGACGCGGGGAGGTCATTCGTTGTTGAGCGTTTGTTATTGTTCCACACTGGGTATGAACTCCATGATGAAGTCGGCTAAGACTCATTCTTTTCATCTCATGGGCTTTGGCTATTTGTATCCATGTCGAACTCCACTGTACCTCTACGACCACTTCATTAACCTTCCGTAGACCGGTTTATGTAACACTTGCTTCATCGGGTATCTGGGCAGGGACTTCTCTATGGTGTGAGCCTGGAAGTAAGGGCGGAGTTTCCGGGCTGCGGTTACCAAGGCCAGAATTAGTTTTTCAATCCTTGGGTATCTCTCCTCCGCTCCTCTCAAAGCTCGACTGCAATAGTAAACCTGTGTCACCTGGGCTTCCTTTGTCTCTAACGAGGACAGTAATCGTTGAGAAGTCTGGCTACTTCCGCCAGAAGCAGGAGCCCTTCAACAGGTGACTATTAGAATGGGGAGCTTAAATACAAGCTAAGGGTCGAAAAATGTTTCCTCACATCTCGCTTGCATCCCATTGAAAGGCCTTCTTCAGACTCGAAGAAAGGCCGCATTTATCACTTGCCCTAGATGCGAACTACTTAAGGCGCAATCCTTCCGTCGCGCCGAACTTCCTTTATGCTTGATGCATGCAAGGCAGCCGTCGTGCAATACCCTTTATCTTGTCCGACGCTCAATTCTGGCTGATCACATGAAACCCAGAATTTCCAACACAATTCGAAGGCAATACTTAATGGATTCAGCCATGTCAGAAGTTTTCTAAGATTTGAAGCTTTATAGATGTGGCTATGTGGAGCCTCCAAATGAGGTGGATTTTACCAACATGTCATCTATGCACACTTCCATAGTCAGGCTCAACCGGTTCAAAACATCCAATTCACCAACCTCCGATATGTAGCTCTCACGCTGAGCCCGAACGGCATCACACGACAGCAATAGGTTCCATGCACCAGGACGAACGACGCCTTTCGTCACCGGGTCCATACCGAGCAGCGTTTGTAGCCGAGAAGGCATCCATAAACCGAGGAGTTCATGGCCCGCGTGGCATCTAATATGAGGTCGACCGCGGCAAGAGGAAAACTTTCCTTCTGGGGCATGTTTTATTGATGTCGCTGAAGTCGGCGCAGAGTCGCCATTTGCCGCTTGCTTTTGACAGCACGACATTGGCTAGCCGCATCGTATTCATTTCGACGCTTCGGTCAGAAAGAGTTTGTCGACTTCTTCGTTGATGGCTTTTGCCTTAGCGCATAAGCTCCTTCTTCGTTGATCGCTTAAATGCCAATCAATGACGTCAATCTATTAGATTAACAGGATTCTACGTCCACCGTCATGCGTAAGACGCCTCGTTTGGGTTTAAAATATATAAGGCGAGGTCTTCCACGCAGTTTAGAGCCGATATAGGCGTAGATGTTCGTGGTCACATCCAACAATACCGTCGCAGCTTTTCTAAGGGCTCGTGTCAGGTGAGGCCTCGCCAGCAGCGGTCGCAGCTTCGTCAGCGTGTATATGTTGTCGCATCGTTGTTTCATGATGCCGGTGTAGCATTCCTCGGGCCCACTGGCGGTCTCTCGAACCATCTGCACCTCTGCCATTTTCGTAGGGAACGGATCATCAGCGTGATAAGGCGGAAGCGATTTATTAGAATATTAGGAGAGTAGCTGGGTCTGCCCACTAACATGTTATAAGGCATCGAAGTTTCAGCAACGAGTGAATATTCCAAGGTAGTCGCCGCAGCATGGGGACTTCAGAACGGAGTAACAATTAAATTGTGACGGAGCCTGTGAGGTAATACTCTTTCCCCGGAGAACCCCGTAGAGGTGTGTTGACGGGTTCTAGTTTTTCCCTTCATGCCCATTTTATCAAAGGCCAGATAGCAGGATGATATCGGCCAACTCCCCTGTCGTATTGTGCACCATGAATCGCTTGTTGGGCCAATAAATCAGCGCTAGAATCCAATACAATGGGTCATTGGCGAGGTGCTGGCATCTCCATCCGTAGAGTCGAGAACGGATGGATGCTGCCGCTGGTAGTTTAGACACTGCTTGAATTTCCGCTATCTCCGCCGATCTAATGTTGCGTAGATACCTTCCGAAATGAATGGATTCTCCTCCTACGTAATCCTCCCGAGATTACCCGATTTAACGGTAGATTGTCAGCCGAGTCGCGCCCGCCGGCGGCTGTGGCTGCAGGCGGAACTCGCCCCGAAGCGATTTCCGGATCTGATTTTAAGGAGAGTAAAGCGCCGAGGTATCCGCGCCAGACAAGTACTCTATTTTCGAGTCGTATGCAAAATATCCAGTGTGTCCGTAACTGGCGGAACCCGCCGAGTTGTCTTCTCGTTGCGGTCCGACCATTCGTTGGCCACCTCGTAGAATCATTGCTCGCTTCGCACTTCGCGTTGCAACCTCGTGACACCGAGGTTGTTAAGGGTGAAACGCTGGGGCGAGTAACGCCGTCAGTTTTCTGACATGCATATGGACCTAGACGACTTCGAGGTTTCCACACTCGAGATCGCTTCATTTTTCGAGATCTCGTCGCTGGTTCGGGGCTTGGCCTCGTTGTCTTCCCGCCTTTCAGAATGGAAGAGCTCTCTTTCTGGATATGAGGGCCTCTTCAATCGTTAATATATTTCTTTGCTTTTGCTAACACCTCCTTTCGCTATGCTTGTTTGGGGATTGAGATGGAAAACATTAAGTCTTTTCGATCAATCTGGTTAAACAGTATGAATCGCAGATGATCGTGAATTTCTCCTCGTGTATATCTATACTTAGAGACTTTGAATCACGGACATAAGACCTCGCCACAAGTGTCCTCGCTTATAGTCGTGCAGAGCTGATAATCTTGGCTTTCGTATCAGTCTCCGCCTCAATGAAGTGAGAGACGAATGCAATGGATAATTCACGAGGAGATTGATGTACCCGTGGGGAGTTTATTGAACCATAAGGCCGGGCCTTTAGTGATAGCGAAGCTCAGACAGACCGGGGATCTTGATACCCATGCGCCATTTGGATTTGCAGTGTTGAGATGATCAACGGATCTCTAGTACCACGAACGCCCAATTGCGGCATTCGAATCAATGGTAAGTGGAGCACTCTCATTGTATAGTGGTGACTCAAATTATTGTACCAAGGTGTCCATAGTGTCGATACGTCCTTCACCACTCCTTCACACGGTCGAGCTCTTGCTGGGAGGTTCGAATCCGTCCCATGAGTGTTCATGCCGAGGACGGCGCACCCTCCATTCTCGACGTGCCTCTGGGGCGTCAGCTTCATCGCCTTCCTCCTGGCTAGATGTGGTCCGTGCCCCGTGCCTCGCTAGATTCCCGCTCCCGCCCACTCTTGGGAAATCACCGATATTGTGCCGTCTCTTCGCGGGGGAAATGCCGCGACCTTTCCCGAAGCTCACGCGCTCCCGGTCGCCGACCGCTGGGCGGTCGTTTCAACTCTTCACAAACGTCGACCGGGTGAGGCGGAAAGGGGCTTCACCTCGCTCGTGTCGCTTCCGCATTGCTCTAACACGGAGGCCTGGCCGTCCGTAAGGTTCGTGGATCTGCACTCTTGGAGGATTAGTGTTGCTCCCGCCAGGTTCCGTATCGATACCATCGAGAATCGAGAAATCGCTATATTTATAAAGGAACCGCTGCTCCCAGCCGCATCGGCGCCAACTGATGATGCCTTTTCAATCGCACCCTGGCCGAGTGTGTGAGCTATTGGGCCTGATCAAGGCTAATGTGGGCCGGGCAGTCGAGCGCCGATCGTCCTGGGCCGGCGATCATTAAGGTCACCGGCTCAAGAGATAGGCTCTCCAGCGCTGCACGCCTCCGCAAAAACAAGCAGACAGAAGCGGGGTCAGCGAGGCCGCCTGCGGGCCAGCCTGATGCCTAAGCGCTTTTCCGAGAAATAGAGACCGCTAGACCGCTATTATCGCGTATGCGGCATGAGTATGCGTCACTAAGAGTGCGACCTTTCACCAACGCGCTCTCAGCTTCTCTAGTGATGTTCAACTACCGACGGGTGATTAGGACGTTCCCATTGGATGGGGTGTTTCGTAGTTGTTATCGAGTATCGACGGTAATGGATAAGGAGAAAGAGCTTTATCTGTGATGATCTTCCTTCCTTATCAGGGATCCGACTACGCCGATCTGTTATCATTTTTTTCCTTATTCGTGAGATTTGGCCGTACTCGTTTTAACAATATATATTAATATTAAGATTCCATTATATTTTCAGATCAGGAGACTTACACTGGGTCTTTGGGCCAATCGGGTTGGGCCCTTATTCTGGGCTAGCACCAAAGGCTTAAATGTGGCGCAGTAGTTAGCCTAAATGCTCCAATGGTCATGTTCCTCCTCGGGGTTCGGGCTGACGTGGCCTCAATGTTTGCTTGGTCGGTTTTTCTTGTGCCCGAAGTAGACCTGTGAGCCTTATTTTTTGAACCCTATCAATCTCATTTTCTTCTTTTCTATTGTCCATATCTGATTTATCATCTCTTGAGAGCATATATATATATATATATATATATATATATATATATATATATATATATATATAAAAGAAGATCAGAGGAAAATATACTTTTATTCAGTTTTGTATATTATAATATTTTTATAACACATTATCAGCACAATTCTACTCCAACAAAGATAAAACAAGAAGCTAAAAGCTCGCTATGACTTGGTGCACCTGAGGTTGTAAGATTTTAAAACAGTCAGTGAGTGTAACTTCGTGTAAGATTTTAAAACAGTCAGTGAGTGTAACTTCGCTCTATTTAAAATAAGCTCCAGATTGAAGCCATGGGGAGAAAAAATCAGGGATAAAGACATGCTAGAAAAAACGTTCACAACATTTTACGCCTCTAATGTGCTCCTATAGTAGTAATATAGAAAGCGTAGATTTATTAAATATTCAAAGTTAATATCAAGTCTTATAATAGCTGAACAAAATAATGAGCTTTTGATAAGAAATCACCAGTCTCGTCCAATTGGATTCGAACCATTCCCTGAAGTGAATGTGATATCATTCCAAACCCATGGGCTTGGATGTGGTCGTAGTCATGGTCATGGTCGTGGGCAGAATTCCCGACACTAAAATAATCATCCTTCTAACCCCTTCAAAAGGAAAACCCCATTTCCCTACCTGAAGCGGAATAATGGTGAGACAAAACAAGAAAATGGAGAATGTGTATATAAAAAACCCTTTAAGGCTCTCAAGACTTAAGAGTAGATGCTAATGGAACGATAATCGGTTCGCACTCATTCTACGGCCAAAATATCCGTGGACTGACAAGGCATCATTAAAGATACAAAGGAAAAATGATATAAACTAATTTTGTTGATAGAAATGGGCTGGACCTATCTTATTTTGATATGGACTTTTTTAAAGGTCCTAATGATAATTTCAATTACTTAATAGATGATGAAAATGTAAATATTAAATAATTCTATGTATGTTGTTGTGTGTTAGTAAAAATATCATCTTGTTATTTATATTTTTTTTATCTAAATTTATGTATTATTGAATTTCAAGATGAATGATAGTAATATATGTCTTGCTCATCGCAAGAACCATGCATGTACAATCCATTGAGAGAAAATATTTTAAATCTTCCACAAGAATGCCGTGCCAGTAAGTACCATCTCTGATACATCATATTTAATTGAAGGTCGCGGAAGAGCAGATACAATGTTACCAAATGGAACTAGATTTCATATTAATGATGCATTATATTATAGAAAATCAATAAGAAATTTTCTTAGTTTTAAAGATATTCAGAAAATTATATATCAAGAATGAAACCATGAACAATGTAATAAAGAAAGTTTATAAATTATCTCTATAATTTATGGGAAAAAGATTAATTATTGTGGAAAAGCTCCTGGCATTCTCCTCTAGGTTATATCATACGACCATAAAGTCAATTGTGCCATATGCTGTAATGAACCAGAAGTTTAATGACCTAAAGATTTTTACTTTTTTGCATAACAGGCTAGGTCACCCCGGATCTTCAATGATGCGATGAATCATAGAACAATCACATGGACATCCATTAAAGAACCAGAAGATTATTTTGTCCAATGAATTTTCTTTCAGGTCTGTTCACAAGTTAATAGTCAAAACCATCATTTACAAATCATGTCTGAATCACCATTTTTTAGAAAGAATACATGGGGACATATGTGGACTTATTCATCCACCATGCAGACCTTTTCGTTATTTTATGGTCCTAATAAATGCCTCCACTAGATGGTCACATGTATGTCTTCTTTCCACAAGAAATGTTGTCTTTATATGCTAGGCTCCTTGCACAACTGACCAAATTAAGAGCACAATTCCATGATTATCCAATCAAGACGATAAGACTTGAGCGTGAATTACTTCACAAAACTCAACAGACTATTATATGTCAATTGGAATAAATATTGAGCATCATGTTGCTCATGTTCATGCCCAAAATGTTTAGCGAAATCTTTGATCAAACGTCTTCAATTAATAGCTAGACCACTGCTGATGAAGACCAAATTACCAGCATCTACTTGGGGACATGTTGTGTGACGCCCCAAAACCGGGGGTCCCATTGACAATCCGTCAACCCGCGGAATATTCGTGGATGTCAGTAACCCACCACTACAGAAAATCGGCGTAGTCTCCGAAAATGGGAGCTCTACCCAAACCACAACCTATCCCAACAATTAACAATGACCACACAGGGTCCACATGCGAGTAAAATAACAAGGCCACTGTACTCGCATCAATACTCACAAAATACATCAACTATATACAATAAGCCAAGAGTTAATAAATTACTTTTTACCAACATATAATAAGATTTACAATTCTGCATTACATGTTACACAAAATGAAAATGCCAAAGCCAATAATCCGACTTTCTAAACGGCCTCTAGTGAGCGTCAGCCCTTCCTCCGTACACTCCTCGCACCGAAATAGTGATTCCTCGACTGTGGGCGAGCAAAGCCCAGAGGATAATTCCAGCAATGGGTTAGCTCTCACCTAAGTGCACACATGTCATGGAAAATAATCACATCCAAGTAACGCCAGCATGAACCTACTCGGTCGTCAGAATATGTCAATCCCATGTCCCGAGTCATCAATTTCACACATGCCTAAGTCAAATGCGTAGTAAAATCACAATTCTTCAAAACAAAATCTTGTTCTCGAAACTTACTACCGAGATCTCGCAATATATCGACTACCCGAGGCGAATTACCGATAACGCCCGGTAGTCGGGCCATGGTCCTTATCCGCGATCGCCCACTTCCAAGGCAATTATTCAAAAAATCTTCCTTCGAAATTCCTTTCATAAACATTTTTCCTTGATATTTTCTTTCATGTCATGCACTCACTCATAATATTCTAGGGTGCCCCAGTATATATGGAATGCATTATGCCAATCCCACCAAAACAACCATATGCTAATATATAAAACATGTATATACTAACATAATTAATCCACATAAATCATGTTATTCAAATTCACAATCAATAACACTAAAATTAGCTCACATGGGCTAATTAACAAACATAAGCAATTCATTTTGAATCACTTAACATCATAAAAATTCGCACCAAAAATCACGCGATCACACGCGGAAACAGCGGTCTGGCGGCACTGCCACGGTCGCAAACAATGGATCTCGCGCAAATATTGTTTGATCGCACGGTATCCAAGCCTAAACATCCCCAACCATTTACATTTAATTCCAACTGTGTGACACAAGTAGGAAAATATCCTACCTCTTGAGTTGTCGGAACTCAACAAAATCGGGTGTCCACGCCAGAATTCTCAAGCAGAGATTGACTTTGCTTCTTGCTCCGCCGAGAACCGACGGTCCGAACGACTGGAAATCTAGAGAGAAGGCACATTTTCTCTCTCTAGAATTTCAAAAACCCAACCTACTGCATATCCGTTCCAGCCACTACCCATTTGTTCTCCAATTTTTGTGTTTCAATGGAGAAGACAACTATTTGCTATTTTGTCTTATTCAATTAACATTTCATTAATTCCCAATGTGTCCCTTCATCTCACTATTTGACACATGGCTTAATCTAAGCCATTCATTTCCATCATCTCTCTAATCATTCAACACGTGTCACATGGTTACATGTAGTAGGTGACTTTTGTCACATCACATGTTTCTCAGTTAAAGCCCTTTTACGGCACTCCCGACGAGTTCTAATAAAACGTAAAATTCGACCGGTCTCTAATTCGGATAAATTCGACGCAGTAGCTAGATTTTGCGAGAAAATTCCAACTGAAACTCCGTTTCATCATTCGGGAGATTCAGAAAAATTTCAGATTTTGACTGAACACTGATTTACCATTTTTCTCGTGGTATTCTGAATTTTTCCAAGCCTTACATTCTCCTCTCTCTCTGCAAAGAATTTCATTCCGAAATTCGACAACACAAACTCACACGAGCATGCAACGCGCACTCGCGCACGCATAAACTAGCGTCAAGTATTAAACGACGCCAAACCATCGTACTTCATCTCTAAACAAGGATAGTGGCCCAGATCGTGTCCCTTCTCGCGCTCCACGCTGACTCTCCACCCACCTGCGTCGCCATAGCACCCTCACTAGCCTCACGGTCTTGGCGCCGCAAAACCTCGATCCCGCTTATCCATAATAATGCACACTGTCCCTCCTCGAAGGTCTCATCGCGTCGTAACCTTAATCTCTCCCCAATCCACTACATGAGCCGATCTGGGAGTGTAAATTTCCTGGAGCATGGAGACGTGAAATACCCGTGGACACCGACATGCCGGGCGGTAAATCCAACCTAAGACGCCAATGCCTACCACCGAGTATCCAAGCGTGGGCCCAGGCCGAACCGCCGGGCAGAGCTTTCCCGCCACGAATCCGACCAATTCTCTCTAGGCATCATCTTCAAGAAGAGGATCTCTAACATCAACTCTAAGGGCTCGACGCCGCAATCAACATAGCTTTTCTATCGGCTCGAAAGTCAAAGGAGAAGACGCCGGTCGTATCAAGCTCACCTTCTCGCAGGTGTTCTGACCGCATCAGGACCAAATGGGAGCGAGCTCTCTCCCACCGTCCAACATAATGGTGATTCATGGTCTCCCAGCGCAATGCCCCATATGGTGCCATCCGTATACCGCTGATAACTATTGTTGTAGGCGAATCCACTGCGCGCGCTCTTCCAAATGCTACCCTTATAGATCCAGACGATGTTTCAGCAGAGATATCCCTCCGACACCCGTATACCCTCGATCGACCATCCGTCTCGTGAGTGGAAAGTTGTACCATGGTCGTCGTAGTCTATGCCAGCCTTTGGAAACTCTTCCAAAGTGCACCGTAAAACTTCTGATCTCTATGCCATATTAATTAAGCGGATAACAGAACACGTAGCCTGATCTATCTCTAATACAACCTAAGAAAATCTCTCCAATGTGAAGGTCATCCGCACGGCTAGAAGATGTGCCGACTTCGTGAGCCGCCCACTATCGACCCATACAAACATCATGTTCTGGCGTGTCCGTGGCGCTGGGTCACAAAATCCATCGTGACGTGCTCCCACTTCCACCACCGCCCACCCCAATGGTCGGAGTAGCCCCGGCCTGCAAGCTTGGGGCTTAACTCCTCGACACGTGAGACATCGTCGAACAAGGTCCCCTATGTGTCTCTTAATCCCGCTCTAGTAGCACTGGCGACGAAGATCCTGGTACATCTTCGTGCCACCTGGATGCACGGTAAATCGAGAGTAGTGAAACTCCCTGAGAATCTCCTCTCAAATTCCATAACCGGGAACCACTACTCCGCCCCTATATCAAGACTACCATCTGGGCGTGGATTGTCCAAATTCCTTGTCACCGTGCACTGATTGTACCCGTCCCTACATTATCTCGTCTCCGCCCCCGGACCCAATCACCTCCACTCAACAGTGACTGCAGCCAATTAAACTCCCAACGCACCTCGAGCCCGCGCCCAAGACTCAGCCCTAAACTCGGTCCCACAGGCCAGCATCCACCACTCCCGGGAAGCCATAATACTAGCCAATTCTCCCGTGACTTCCGACCGAAAGTGCATCCCACCACATTTTCCCACAGATGGTAATGCAAAGTGAAGTCATAAAATTCTAGGAACTCTATCCATCTACGCTTGCCTCAGCACAGGTCCCGTCGTGAAAACATACTGCACTCGTGGTCCGAGGCCAACTCGACCATTCGGGCCATAAATAGTGGCGCCAAATTCAAGGCGAAGACTACAACCGCCAACCCATGTAGTGTGTGGGGTAATTTCGCTTCAGATTCTTCATTAACCCGACGAACCATAAGCTACTACCCTCCCTGAACAGTATAAACACATCCTAGTCCCATTCTCGAGGCATCACAGAGTCATATCAGAAATTTCTATCCACTGCCCGGGACTATCAAAGAGGGGCTGAAGTGGGCCTCCTTCAACTCCCCGACGCCCCTCGCATCGGTCATCCAAATCAAACTTGGACTCCTCTCCGGTCAATCTCGTCATAGGTGCCTCTAATCTGGGAGAAATCTCACGAATCTCCCTTAGTACCTAGTCAATCCCAAGAAACCACTTATCTCAAAAGATCACCAGCCTCCTAACTCATCACGCGACCACCTTCTCGGGTCCACTAAACGCTGATGTGCCGACACGACGTGTCCCACCACCGCCAAACTCACACTTACCGAACTCGCGCACAACCCGATGGTCTCTCAAACAACTGTAATACAATCCCAATGATACCCATGCTCCCACCATGCGATCGGGAGTAGATCAAAATGTCATCCACAAAGACCACGACAAGCCGATCTAGATAGGTTGAAATATCCTATGCATGAGGTCCATAGAATACGCGTAGCGCATTACCAATCCAAAGCGGCATCACCGTAAACTCAGTGCCCACAACGTGTCCTGTAAAACGCTTATCTTAGGGATATATATGTCTCCCTAACCTCACCGATGGTAACCGTGAGAAGATCTATCTTGGAGTAGACTCCGCCTCAACCCGATCAAACAAATCATCGTCCTAGCAGCGGTACCGCATTCCCAATCCAACTCGTTCAACCCGTCGTAATCAATGCACAAATGGTTCTTGTCCTTCTCTTCGCAAAATGCAACCGTAGCGCCCACAGAAGTGCTCGGTTTAATGAACCCCTATCCAAAGAGTCTCGTGAATGGGACTCGAGTTCCCGTAATCAACCCGGTGCCATCCTATGCGAGTCATAGACGGGGCGAAGCAACAAAGCGTAACTCGATACCGAAGTCCGGCCAACCATGAGGCAACTCGTAGCTCATTCGGGAAAACATCCTTATACTCGCAAACTACTCGAGGTAGATTTAAGTCCGTCTCACATCTCCTGGCAGGCCGCTTGCTGGGCCAAGCCGCTAACTCGTCCCCCTCGACACCCCAGACTCGCATAATCGCCCGGGGGCAAAAATATCATGCCGTCCCTGAAATACAACACGAAAGTACCGCCCACGCAGGCGGTAACCTCCCACGCCAGCCAATCGCACCCACTCGCAAGTCGCCGCCCAATCCATCCCAAGGATGACGTCAACCTTCGGTTACGCTCCACACTTTCTCAGTCCATCACTGTGAGAATCCGATTCGAATCCCAGAACGACAAGAGACATCCTATCCTCGCCTCTAATCCACGCAAGGAAGAACCACATACAGGGCCTTTCAAGGCCTGAACTCTAAGACCAACTCTATCACAACCGATGCAAATGATAAATGAATGCGACGCACCTAACTGTAAATAACAATTTCCTCGCCTACAGCGTAGATAGCAAAACGTACTTGTATAACCGGGCCGATTCACGACCGGGCCGGCAGGATGGCGTAGACACTCGAACCCCCCGACGTCCCGCCTCGTGGGGCCTCGCCTCGCCCCTCGTCCCTAACTCCGGGCCTCCTCTCCGCCCGCCCGTAACGCAGAGTCGGCGTGCCCCCGAGACTCAAACCGCTCCTCTAGCCTGGCACGGCCGTGGAGGAATATACTGTATCCTCTCCTGTCCTACCGCTGACTGGGATTGCGCTGTCCCGAAACCCCGATCCCCGCTCGGGGCAATCCCGTCTCATATGTCCAGGCTGCTGGCAATGATAGCACACCATTTGCCCAGAGCTCCTCGACCGGCAACCCCCGATCTGGGCCCTCGCTCGTGATGGCCGCGCGGTTGGAAAACCCACGTGAACTGTAAGCCCGCTTCTTTCCCTAACCAGAAGAAGATTGACTCTCCTTCCTCTTGCTACTAACACCCGCATCCCGAGTGCTCGAGCATCCCGATCTCTCTCTATGGTCGTGGCTATCCTAAACCATGGAGTCCATGTCCCGTAGGCGAGTCCTACAACCCGCCCCAAACGGACAACTTTATCCCATTCTCGAATCTCCTGACCTTAGCCATGTACGGGGCCACGTAGTCATCAGAAAAACGGGCTAGCTCCGTGAATCTAGCCACATAATCCATCACAATATCGCTCATTACTCAAATTTCTAGGAACTCCCGAGCCTTCTCGTGACGTTAGAAAGCAAGATCCTAGGTGGTCACTACCCATGAACAAACCCGAACTCGCCCATGTCATTGCCTTTAGATCTCTAGAGGTCTTTACCCAGCTCCACCATACTTGGGCCTCACCCTCTAGCTAGAACGCAGCTAGTCTAATCCTAGTCGTATCAGAGGTAATCTTCATAGCCTCTAACACCTTCTCGACTTGCATGAACAAATGGTCAGCCACCATCGGATCTCCTCCCCCTGTGAATGTTGGAGAATGATGTGCCCTAAACCTCTTGAGGTTACTCGGACCTCCTTGGCTACCTATTGCACTAGCCTGCAAGTAAGAAGAACAAATGCCGCACACGGCATGCCCTCAACAAAGGCCTCGATGGTCAAATACCGTGGTTCCTAACCAGCACTCCGTGGGATCTAATTTCACGTCCCTCAAATATCGACAGCCATCTACACATATCAAATGGCAAGTTAAAATTCAATGCAAGATTCTAAGGCTTAATCAGAAAATCCTCGAGACACTATTCATATACGTAAAAATATTTACATACGCTATGTCCATGCATTCAGGTAATGCAGCACAATAAGTTCATATATTAAATCAGTATTCGTAACAAAAATATTTATTTTATTTTTTATTTCCATTTTTAAAAATTTTATTTATTTATTTATTTTTTATTTATTTTTTTAAAACTCGTGAATCTGCTCATGAACAATGTTCATGAACAAAGTGTCCCAAAAGTGACTCGTAATGTTAACTTCGAGTCGTTAAATCAAGGAGTGCACTGTGTGCACACTTCGCCCAAATTTCGCTACAAGATTGTGCCGCAAGCCCGCTTCCTAAGCCGGCCGTGTCGCATCCACCGTCAGGCGCTGCATCGGGCGCTCAGGTCGCAGCCCCCTTGGCCGCCATATCGTGGTCGTGTCGCCGTGCTCCACGCATGCGCCGCGGTCGGGCCATATCGCTGCACACCGTGCACCGTGTCGGGCTTATCTCGACATCGCCCAATACCTGCCGCTTCTCACACGATACAATCGTTTGTATCGTGACACACCTCGCTAACCAGACCGCCCGCCTGTCATGATACAAAGACTATATCGCGGACATAACCCCTGGGGCCGTCAGTTCACTCCCACACGAGTTGTTGTCGCTTTGTATCAAGGACACTTCACTTCTCAGCCACTGCTTGGTGTAGTGCACGCCGCCTAATGGGGACGCGCCTTCCTCCCTGGGCCGTGTCGCAAAGATTGCTCGGCCGTGTCGTGGCCTTGCCCTACTGCCACTTGCTACACAATCAACAGCATGAACCATAGTAATACAAACCATTGTATCGTGACCCAATGTCTCATTTTTTTCATTTACAAATTACTAAAACCACTAATATATATATATATATATATATATATATATATATATATATATATATATTCATATTTGTATAAAATCCAAATATTAAAAATTCTAGTTTATTTTTTCTAGTTTCCACACATCAGAAAACCTAGAAAAATTTCTTCACATCATTTTTTTTTTCATTTTATTCTGGACCATTTTGTCCAAAATTTCTCGAACACCTAAGGTTACATTTTATCGACCCTAGTGTTCAACATCTTTCTTATGCTATTTACCAAGCATACAATTTCAATCACAATTCATACATAACATTCATCAAAATGCACACAATCACATAAAACACAGTGCATGTAGTGTTCTAATCTTGTCCCGTGATTGTCTAGGTAATCACATACCTAGCTCTACACCCACCGAGCTCCCAAGGTAATTGTTTACCTTATTTCCATACGCCAAGCTGGCGAAGTCAATGACTAAACTATGGATACCCAAACCAGCCCCCTAGGTAATCGCTACCAAGTCGATACTGCCGTGACGCCCCAAAACGGGGTCCCATTGACAACCGTCAACTCACGGACACTGCAGGATGTCGGGTAACCCGACACCACTCATGAAAATCGGGCAGAGTCTCCTTTGTACGGGGAGTTCTACCCAAACCACAACCTATCCCAACAATTAACAATGACCACACATGGTCCACATGCGAGTAAAATAATGGCCACTTAGGCCCCTGCATCAATACTCACAAAATACATCAACTATATACAATAGTTCAAGAGTTAATAAATTACTCTTTACCAACATATATTAAGATTTACAATTTTAATACATGTTACACAAAATGAAAATGTCAAAGCCACAACTGGGCTTTTCTAAACGCGTCTCTAGTGAGTGTCGCCCTTCTGTACACTCCCGCACTAAATAGTGATTCCTCAACAGGGTGAGCAAAGCCTAGTAGTGATAATTTCCTAGTTACTCCCCACCTAAGTGTACATGTCATGGTAAATAATCACATCTAAGCAATTACATGAATCTACTCAAATGTCGACATGCCCAATCCCATGTCCCGAGTCCTTCCAACCCAGCTCAAGCCAAATGCACAGAAAGTAAAATCACAAACAAAAAGTTGTTCCCTAAAACTACTACTGATTCGTAACATATTAAAACTACCCTCCGGTGAATTAAGTGGATAACGCTCCGAAACAATCATGGTCCTCATCCCGAAATACGATCCGTCGGACGACTCCAAGGCAATTCTTCTCGGTACCTCAAATTTTCACAAACATTTTTCTTGTTATTTTCTTCATGTCACATATATAATTAACCCGGATATTCTAGGTGCCTGGTATATATGGAATGGCTATGTCAATCCAAACAACTCATGTTAATACATATAAAGAGTGTATAGGCACTTAAACATAATTAATCCACATGTAAATTCATGTTATTCCAAATTCATAACACCAAAATTAGCTCATGTTATGGACTAATATTAGCTCACATGGACTAATTAACAAACACGAAGCAATTCATCTTGAATCCTCAACATCATAAAAATTAGCAAAAATCACGTGACTATTCCTGTGAACAGTGAAACCCTTGGGTTTGCCTTTATTTCAAAGGCCACAACATTGAGATTTTCTCTGCTCAGTTCAAATGTTTTGAGGCCAGAAAACACGGCTAATCAAGCCTGAAACATCTGACCATTTACATGGCTTTTAACCGAAAAAATAACACAAGTAGGAAAAGATCCTACCTCTTGGGGTTGCTTCGGAACTCCGCAATCGGTGTCATCGCGTGGCCCTCGCGCGTGGTAGGCTTGCTTTTTGCTCCGTAGGGGCGTGATTCGAGCTGACCTTGAAATCTAAGAGAGATGCATTTTTCTCCTCTCCGAATTTCAAACCCAGCCTCTTTGCATATCCGTTCCAGCCCTTTGCCCATTTGTTCTCCAATTTTGTAGACTTTTAATGGAGGCAACTATTTATATTTTGTGCTTATTCAATTACTTGTTCAGTGATTCCGATGTAATCCATATCATTTATTTGACCTGTGGCAATCTAAACCATTCATTTCCATAATCTCTCTAATCCTTGAAACCCGTGTCACATGGTTACATGTAGTAAGGTGACTTTGTCATCATGTCTCTCACTGGCCGTTTCTTTGAATAACGTTTCGAAAATGTGAAATTAGGCATCTAAATTTGGTAGAAATTCGGCAATGTTAGCTAGATTCGCGAGGCGATTCCAACGGTGAAGTCGTTTAAGTCATCAAGATCTAGAAAAATTAGGATTTTGACCAGTGCAGTTTTACCATTTTTAAATTTAGATTTCTGCGGGTTTTATCTTTGTTATGCATATTGCAGTGTAAATTAGAACAACATCTTGCCGCCAAATACTCCCCTTCCACTGACTTGTATTGGGTAAGCGAACAAATATTTCCTACTTCTGAGTTTTTGGTTCTATTGATTTATGTACGATTGCACCCTACGTACGAAATAGGGTCCTGGCGGCAGACTTGGGATTTATGTGAGTTTTGATTCATGATCATATCTATAAAATATTTGGACACTTAACGGAAATATTTTAGAGCTAGATTTGCATGTTGTCATTTTAATGAAACTATATTCTCACCATTAGGGGGAGAAAAGTCGATTCCGGAAGAACGGTGAGAAATTACTTGAAATGCATCCACATTATCGCATTTTGATCATCGTACAAATCAAGTATGTTGGAAGTTAAGAGGATCCATTCATTTCTGAGGATTCTTACCGTCAATTACCCAATGCATTAGTTGATTACCAAAGAGAGTACGATAGTCATATATCGGTAAGAGTGAATCTTAGGCGTGGATTGAGGTCACTTGAGGATGAAATGAATGAATCGAAACACGGCAGGTGTGGCAAACCAATTGGGTCAAAAGACGTAGCTCCCTAGAAGATGAGAGCAAAAGCAAAGCAAAATGCCCCTATAGAGGAACATGATGAACAACGAACTCCCATAGAGGACATATTGAACAAAAAAACTCTTGAAGAGGTGAAAAATGAACAAACATCTCCAAAAGAGGCAAAGGCACTTGAAAATTTTGAAATTTCAATAAATTATGTGCACAATAGAGAAAAATGGGATCGAAATAAAGTTATTATCAATAATATTTTTGCTTTCCAAATGGCCTTAGACATCATAAGAAATGATGAGAACCCCGAACCACAAAATGTGGAAGAATGTCGAAATAGAAATGATTGGCGAGTGAAGGAATGTGTAAGGCGAGTGAACTCATTAATGAAGCGAGACGTTTTTGGACACCTTAGTCCAAACACACAAAGGTGTAAAGCTTATTTAGGTACAAATAAATTTGTACAGCCTTGTTAATAATGAGATCATAAGGTATAAAGCGCGATTAGTAGCACAAGGTTTCTCGTATAGACTTGGTATTGACTACGAGGAAACATATTTTCTTGTCATTGATGTAATAACTTTCTATTTTCTAATAAGCTTGGCAGTCTCTGAAGGACTAGGTATGCGTCTCATGGATGTCATAGCGGCTTATCTATATGGATCCATAGATAATGACATATATATGAAAATCCCTGAATGATTTAAATTGCCTGAAGCAAATAATACAAACCTTGTAGCCTTCTTAACCAATTGACTACAAATATCTCTGTACGGTTGAGCTGATCGAGGACCGCATGTGATATAGGATTTACTTTCAGTATTTATTGAAAAAGAGACACAAATAACCCTATATGCCCATCCCATTTTATTAAGAAATCAAGCTTGGATTTGTTATTGTTGTGTATGTTGATGATCTAAATCTTATTAGGACTCTTGAAGAACTCATAAGAACAAAAAAATATTTGAAAAAGAATTTGAAATGAAAGATCTTAGGAGAAAACAAAATTTTTATCACAGGCACGCAAATCGAGCATTTCCCTATTGGAGTTTTAGTTCATCAATTGGCATATACTAAGAAAATTTTAAAATGTTTTTATATGGATAAAGCACACCTTTAAGTTCGCCAATGATTGTCCATTCACTTGACGTGAAAAATGACCCATTTCGTCCTTGTGAAAATCGTGAAGAATTTATTGATCTTGAAGTACCATATCTTGGTGTTGGTGCGCCATATATCTTAACTAAGCTGTGCTAACCTAGATATTGCTTTTCTGTCAAATTTATTGGCGAGTGCGAGTTTCATTCCAACCCAAAGACATTGGAATGGTATTAAGCATATTTTGCGTTACCTCCACGAAACAATTGATATGAGTCTATTTTAATCAAAGGAATCAAATGAGCAATTGTTTGGATATCCTGATGCAAGATACCTTTCAAATCCACATAAGGTTAGATCACAAATAGGTATGTGTTTAATTGTAATGGGCCCTTTCATTTAATGGAATCTTTTAAACCAAATGATGATAGCCACATCATCGAATCATTCGAGAGATTATAGCAATTCTGTGAAACAATTAGTGAATGCATGTAGCTTAAATTGATGATTCAACATATCAAGAATCATCACGGAGACTCCCCTCTATCAAAGACAACCCGATAACATTATTTGAAGATAATGCTGCATGCATTGCACAAATCAAATGAGGTTATATCAAAGGAGATATAACTAAACACATTTCTCTAAAGTTCTTTTATACACATGAACTCCAGAAGAGTTGTGAAATTGATGTTCAACAAATACGATCGAGTGATAATCTAGCAGACTTATTCACGAAGTCATTGTCAACCTCAACATTCAAGAAGATAACACATGAGATTTGAATGCGCCAACTTAAAGATATTGACATGGGAGGAAGCATGCTAATAACAAGATGTTAATCTACTGCACTATTTTTCCCTTCGTTCGGGTTTTGTCCCACTGGGTTTTACTAGTAAGGTTTTTAATGAGGTAGTCCTAACAGACTAAGAACAATCTACAACATCATATGAATATTGTACTCTTTTTCCTTCACTAGGTTTTATTCCATTGAGTTTTACTAGCAAGGTTTTAATGAGACATATTGTTGATGGTGATTATTCAAGGTGGAGTGTTATAAATGAAGTTTTTATGTGTAGTGAATGATCACATTGAATTGGAGTCAAAATGAATGTATCACATTGATGTTGACACAAAATTCATGTAGCTTTATAACTCACTTTCATTACTCTCATTTAATGTATGAGTGAATGAAGCCATTTTGATGCCTATAAAAGGCTCATTCTCTCGTTCTATTCGAATTATCTCTGAGAAATACAATTCTCTCTTCTTCTTTTTTCCATCTATCTCCCTTTCTTCTTTTCCATTATCCCTTTATGATTTATTATCTCTTTTATATATATAAGGAAAAGAGATGAAAATATACTTATTTTCAATTTTGTATATTATAATACTTTTACAACCAGTAAACAATTTTTATTTTTTATTTTTTCCTTTTGTGACTCTACATTTATTATATCCATCCCATCTTAAGTTTTGCTTTGTGCAATTGTACATCAGATATCTTTTCTCGTGCAAAGTAGTTACTATCCGGTTGTGATAATTTGCTTCATTTATAGTAATAATAATAATAGGACCATATGGAATAAGGTAAAATTTAACATTTTACCTCACAATAATCTTAAACAATTAATTAATTTATTAATTTTACTAGTAAATCGAATTGAATGGATAGATTCAATCAATCAGATCATTGATCGAGGAGTTTTTTAGTTTCGATTTAATCTGATTTGACAATTGATTTGACCTCTAAATGATAACTTGTTCTATTCAATTTTTAAAACATTACTAAATTTCAAGCTATTGACGGTTTTTAGAAAAATAATGGGAAAAGTAGGTTATAGATTATAAACTTCAAAATAATAGGATTTTAAAAATTAATTTTTTTATAACCTAATAACAATATGTCGATTTCAAAAAATATTATAGAATAGTACGTTATGTGTTGACTATTTTTTTTTTGACAACGATACCATTTTGTACATCCACCTCATACCTCAACCTAACTAAGTTCGTGCCTTAACTTTACTAAGATTGTACCTAAAATTTACTAAGTTCGTATCGAAGGTTCACTAAGCTAGTACCTGAAATTCACTAAGACCGTACCTTGACTTCATAAATTTCTTTCTTAAAGCTCACTAATATTGTACCTCATATTCAGTAAAGTCATACATCAAACTTACTAAGGTCGTATCTCAACTTCACTAAAATCATAACTTAGATTCACTAAAGTTGTTCCTAATAGTAATTCAGAATTTGAATAACAAAATATGAAAAATAAATAAAAAATTTTATACATATTTATTCTCTCATGAATCATACAGTATAAATATTGATATTTAACCTATAAGATAGTTCCCCAATTCAATGATATATATAACATGACACTCTTAATCACCATGATCAAAAGAAATTTAGAGCAAAAACCTGTAAGAATTTCTTAATGTGGGCTATATGAATTGAAATTAAGCGGGAATGATTTAATTAATAAAAGGTGAGATATATGGATTCTTAATCGATCTAATATGGGTGGCTAGTGTGGGCCAGGAATGCAGACCAGGCAGAAGTAATGAGAGGAGCGGAGTGGTCGAATACTCTATAAATGGTGCTCCAAGTCCTCCCCTAACCTTAATGATACACATTTTGACTCACATCGGATCTAGAAAACTCTCCTCGTGAGTGGCAATCTCATTAGGCACGTGTTTTAGCAGAGGGGATGGGGAGAAGATCTTCGAGTTCGTGTTCGCGGATCGTCTTAATTTCGCGTATTAAATGATGGATTCAAATCGGTGCGCGAATCGACAATTCTCGTTATTGTGTTTTGTTTTCTAACTATGGTGATCCTGGGCATGCCATATTCGTGGCCTACATATGGTATTAGAGCCTACCATAGTTTAGAATCGAAACATGCGGATTAGGTTTTTGTTCAAGAGGTTTTGTCAGGTTTAAATTTTTTTAACGGATGAAAGTTAAATTTTGTTACATATTTGGAATCTACTCGTCGAGGCGAGAATGTTGATAGGTGGCACGTAGCCGGAGGCGGGCGCGCGCCTACAGCTAAGGCGACGGCGGCGTAAGCGGCCCACGGCTAATTTGTTCACGAGCCGGCACGTCGTAGCCGATAGCCGTTTGATGGCGTCATGCGTGTCATCGAGGCGAATCCGCTAAATCGGTTCTGACCGTCCCCATTATTATTTCTATAGCGTCTTTTCATTAAGGTAATTAATTAATTACTATTTGAATTACCATTATTATTTTCATAAGCGTCTTTTCATTAAGGTAATTAATTGTTGCTGTTTGATTTTCATTATTTTCATAATGTCTTTTCATTAAGGTAATTAATTAGTACTTTTGAATTTAATCTATTAATGAATTGAGCAGTATAATTAGCATGACATGTAATGTAAGACATACGCCCGTATTTTTTAAATGCAGCATTACATATATATATATAGTGAATGTGATACATAAGTTTATATCCACAGTATGAGAGATTTTCCAAGGATTCAATTGGAGTTTGTGACCACGAGTAAGCACACTTGGTAGGTTTGAAATATCGGAGTCTCATATTGTGGTGAGATAATATCTGTTTTGTTGCGTGATCATACTCCCCGAGAGGTGATCTTGTGTTAGTTCATGGAAATTGCATGTATAGCATGTGCTTGAAATGGTGATCTTAGTGGTTCACCACCCCGAAGGTGGTGATTTCGAAGATTAGAATATTTCTCATGGCCGCTGTCATGTGGAGGTGGCCTGTTGCATGTCATATTTTGCGCCCCGAAGGTGATTATGTGATGATGTATGTAATTCTCGTAAGTATTCACATGATGCTGATTGTATTGTTTGTTTGTTTTTTCGATCCACTTTTACGTAACCTTGACAATTCCATTTCAATTGAGGTCCTTACTGGATTGAATTTTAAGAAATGGAAAGAGGATTTTCTATTTGGAATGGAGTTGGCGGATGTTCACATTGCTCTTACAAAGATAAGCCGGCGGATATCACAGCCACCAGTATTGAAGTTGAGAAAACGGACTATCTTTGCTGGAAAAACTGATAAGTTTGTTTATTGACAATGAAGAAATCCATTCGAGAACATAAAAAGTGGTTTACCGGTATTTATGTCACTAAGAAAATGATGGCAGCCTTAGAGGCCAAGCGCATTTTCATGCATCTTTGAGATTAGTACACTTCTTCAAAGCTCTTCAATATAAAGTATGATATAGTCTTCTTTGGGGTTAGAGATTATGTCCTTAGGATGGTAGACCTAAAGCGAAAGCGAGCTCTTAATGTTTCCATTCCACGATCTTTGCATTGTGTGTCAATACAAACAACCATTTTGATTTTGGGATTATAAAGGCGGAATTACAATTCCCAGATGAGACTTAGTCAATTAATGACTTGATAGCAAGGGTGAGTGGCAAAGGAAGAGAAACAAGAAGGAAAAGGCATATGGCCTTATATGTTTCCTATTTCCTGAGGAAAATAAGAAGTCAATCGTACTCGTAAAGGTACTCATGACCTTCTGGGTCAATCGTATGATATGGGTCAAAAAAGACATCTTTCAAAGGGATGGTGACGCTTCTTTTGTAAGAAGAAGGTCACATAAAGAAGGATTGTCACGAGTTTAAAGCTTAGTTGTCAAACGTGAGCTACGAGGGATTCATGCCGGAGGAAGCCCAGTCGGGATGGTCAGAGACTCGGCTATGGGAAATACTTGAGAAAGGCGATGTTGTGTTTGTGGGAGATGTAATCTTGATTCTAGACTGCGGTTTTTAGATTAATGTTGAAAGACACTTTTTATGTACCTTCATTTTAAGATGGAGACTTAGTTTAAGTACTCGTGTTTGAATGAGTATGACTACTCTTTTGAAATCGAAGCTGATATTATTTCTTTGTTTTCTTGATTGAAATAAGGTTAGTGATGTTATGTGTAGTTGCACAAATTATGTTTATCTCGATGACATATCGCTTATACAGGCGAAAGGTTGTTTCTAAGGGCCATTACTGAGCAGTCTTATGCATTGTGGCATAAACGACTTGGCCATATCTCTGAGATAGAGTAGAAAGGATGATAAAGACTAACATCACTTTTGCTCTTAAAATGACTTAGAGACATCGTGGGTACATTGTAAGAGTAAAATGACCAAGATAAGAAGAAAGCTGATCCAGAGTTAAAACATTGGAAGTCATTCTGATATAATTGGACCTTATACGGCAACCTTGTGTAGAATTTTATTTCATCACATTTATTGATGACTATTCTCGATAGTTATACATGCCAGTTAAAGAAAGGTAGTCTCTTGACAAGTTAAAGATTTTTGGTGAAGTCGAAGCAGGTTGGGAAAAGTCATAAAGGTTGTTAGTCTCGGCCCAGGGGTGAAGGTATTGTGGTAACATAGCGATCTTGGGACGAACAGGGACCGTTCGCCAAATGCTTAGGGATACTAGGATGATGGCTCAGTGTACTATGCACGGGAATCTGGCCAGATGGTGTAGCGGGCGCGATCACGAGTCCTTATGGAAATGGTAAGGGTATGATTAATAGGACAGATTTACCAGTTTTTACGTAGGGTGAAGCTTTGAAAGCGACTTGTACATTCTAAATCGTGTACCTAATTTGTTAGTTGACTCCTTTTGAGTTATGGAATTTGGGTGTAAGCCTAAGCTTAAACCATCTTAAGGTTTAGGATTATCTGCGAGAAGTGAAGTTGTATAATCGACATTAAGTAAGTTGGACTCGAGAACCACTCGGTGTTACTTTGTATGCAAAAGGAACATTCGAAGGGATATCGGTTCTATAATCCCGATGGGCCCTTACGAAAATTATGGAAGTCACAAGCGGCCCGAGTTTTGGAGTTTGATGTAGCGGAAGAAATGCGCTCCGCGGTAGCCCAGGGATAATGAGTACGGTGGGTGATATGGCATCTTTATCTACTCCCATACAGATAATTGTGGAGACTCACACACCATATTGAACTTGTTGAGGTTCGGGATCCTGTATCGAGACGACTCCCAGTAAGAAGTTAAATCAAAGGCTCTCGGGTGTAGGATGTGTGCTACTCAGTGGGAAGTCCATTAGGGAGACGATCAAACATACCCACTTAGGACTATTCGGTCTATATAGGAGGAGAAGCAGACTACGTGTCAGTTCATGGCTGATCCAATGACTATGCGGAAAGTATATCTTGTCCCTCGATCGAGCTGTTGTTGGATACGATAGAGATGAAATTCAATCTATGAGGCATAATGGAGTTGGGAACTTTTGAATTACTTGAAGGTCATATGCCATTGGTTTGCAAATGGGTGTATAAGACTAAAGGGACCACAGGAAAGATTAAGAAGTTTAAAGAAAGAACCGGGTAGTAGCCAAAGGTTTCACTTAGAGAGAAGGGAGTAGACTATGAAGCCTGACCTTTTCTCAGGTCTCTTTTAAGATTCTTTCAGAGTGATCATGGCATTAGTTCTTTCGTTTCGATATGGAGTTACACGGATGGATGTTAAAGCGCCTTTCTCAATGGAGACCTTAGCTGAAAGTCTATATGATGCAACGAAGGTTTGAGAGCCAAATGATTCAGGTACGCTTGTATGGCGAAAAAGTCTGTTATGGTGCAAATGACTTAGACAATGGTACTTAAAATTTCATAGTGTTATTTACTTCATATGGTTTGTTGAGAGCAAGTAGATCAATGTATATCTTCTTGAGAGTCGGTGGGAGAAATTCATTTTCCTAATACTCTATGTGGATGATATCCTGCTTGCAAGCAGTGACCTTGGTTTACTGCATGAGACAAAGCGGATGTTGTCAAAGAACTTTGATATGAAGGACCTTGGTGAGGCGTCTTTTGTCCTGGGCATTGAGATTCATAGGAATCGTTCTCGCGGACTATTGGGTTTATCTCAGAGGGCATATGTTGATCGTATTTTAGAAAGATTCAACATGCAACAATGCAAGCCAGGAATTGCTCCTGTCTGTAAAGGTGATAAGTTGAGTCTGTCACAATGTCCTCATTCAGATTTTGAGAAAGCCCAAATGAAGAATGTACCTTATGCTAGTGCACTTGGGAGTATTATGTATGCTCAAGTATGTACTAGGCCGGATATTGCCTTTGCAGGGACTTTGATATCGATTAAATCCAGGACCACGATCATTGGGTTCTTTGCGAGAAGGTTATGAGGTACTTAAAGAGAGGACAAAAGACTATATCTTGATTTACAAACATGTTCGGGGACCACCTCTGACTAGTTGGGTATTCGGATTCGGACTTTGGCGGATTTGTCGGGATGAAAGAAATTGACAACAGGTTACATCTTTAAGTTAGCGGGAGTGCGAGTATCATGGAAAAGTGAGAAACGAATCAATGGCATCCTCACACCATGCAGCGGGTTGTAGCATGCTTTATTGCATTGCTCGGCCCGATTTGGCTCCAGCTCATTAAGGAGTTGGCCAGGTATTTGATTTTGTGGATAGGCCCATACGGTTGTATTGTGAATGATAACTGCCGGTGTTGTTTGTTAACAATGAGAGGTCTCGAGGGTCTAAGCATGGAGGTTAAAAGTACCGGACTATAAAGGAAAAGTTCGAGGGCCGTTGACATTGCGGTGGAGCACATTTTCAACGGATGATATGATTCACGAGATCAAGCTAACTAAAGTATCCATACTTGTATATTTGATCGACATGTCATTAACATGGGCTAGGAGTATCATGGGATCTTTGTCGATTAGTGGGATTTCATTTAGTTTATGTTGCTCTTATCAAGTTTGTATATGATTTCATTTACATTTTGTAATATTTGAATATGTATCAACTCTTTGCATTGATAGGGTATTTGTGAATGTAAGATTTATCAAGTTAATTACATATAATTGAAAATCTCGAGGCATTGTGTAAACCCAGAGTACAGGCTATGGGGCATTCTTGGCATTAGCCTTAACAATATCTTGTTACACGTAAAGTCTGATTAACTATCAAGGTAGTTATATCGAGGTTCGTTGGAACCATGATGGATATTCTCTAGTGGCCAGCTGAGTTTGTGACAGGAAAATTTGGACTAACGAATGGATAACCTTTGCTAGTATCGCTCATTATGAGGTATTGTCCATTTAACACACTACCATATTGAATCCATATCAGTAAAGTTGAAAGCTCTCGTGACCATGGAAGGCTACGCATGAGTACATGCGATTCTGCTTAAATGATTCGGTGTTCGAGACTTTATGGGATGGATTGACTATTAAGAATAATCCTACAGACCAATATGAGGGTGCGCACACGAGTTACATTTCGATTAATATCGCCCTGAGTGGGAGGAATGTAAGAATTTCTTAATGTAGAGGTATATGAATTGAAATTAAGCGAATAGTTTGGTCTAATAAAGGTGAGATATATGATTCTTAATCGATCCCAATATGGGGTAGCTAGTGTGGGTCGAGTGGCGGCCGTAATGAGGAGGGCAGTGGTGAATGCTCTATAAATAGTGCTCAAGTCCCTCCTAACCACACAATATTACACATTTTGACTCACATCGGATCTGAGAAAACTCGCTCGTGAGTGCTTAATCTCATTAGACGATGTTTTAACGAGAGAGGGGATGGGGGTAGATCTTGAGTTCGTGTTCGCGGATCGTCGCTAATTAAGTAAAAATGATGGATTCAAATCAGTGCGAATCGACAATTCTCTCAGTTATTGTGTTTTGTTTTCTAACTATGGTGATCACCGGGCGTGCGTGTTCGGTAACTAATAAGCGTAAGACTTGTCATAAGTTTATTGCTATCATAAGCTAACTAGATGAATGATGGCTTCACCTTCCATTGTCAAACGAAATCTAAGAATTATGTTTCGCATCCCGTTATCAAACGAAATCAGGGAATGATGTTTCACATCCGATTGTCAAACGAAATCGGGAAATGATAGCTTCACATTTTCTAATTTGCATTCCCGAGCTTTCTTGACACCTTGGAACATTGCGTTCTTCCTTCTCATTTAATCCGTATTTCAAATGCAAATGTGGCTTAGTGAATTTGAGGTACAACTTTAGTGAACCTGAAATACGATATTAATGAGCTTTAAGAACGATATTAGTGAAGTCAATGTACAATTTTAATGAATTTCAGGTACAAGCTTAATGAACTTTCGATATAATCTTAAATAGGCTGAAGTACAAGATGAATATACAAAAGGGTATTTTTGTCCAAAAAATAATATTAAACACATAATATATTATATTATAATATTTTCTTAAATTAACATATTATTATTTGGTTATAAAAAACTTATTTCTTAAAATCATATTATTTTAAAATTTACAACCTATAACCACGATAAGGGGAGGAGGACAAGATGAAGGTGGGTGGCAACCACCTTAAAGGTTAAAACAAATTGGGTGGTGAGCAATAATTTATCAGTCACAAAATATTGGAGGTACCACTTACTTGGGAACCACGGCCTTTCTTGCGACGTTGTCCACCCGACCTCGTTGTTTTCGATAAAATGTGAAGTTAATTTGTCTCCTTTGCATGCTGCAGGGGGATCTCAATGACCCGGGCCGTCGGAGTTAGGCATGACACGGTCAGGCGAGCTGGGCAATTTAATTTTTTAAAGCCGCGGTAGGCCGGGAACTTTATCTTTGGCGGGCACGATGGGCGGATGGCCAGTGGGCGGGGCCCCAGTGTGGTGGGCAGACCGGGGATGATAGAATGGAGCTGAGTGAAGAGGCAGACGGACTGAGTGGGCGCTGCCGGGCCCCACAGCCCCTTAGTTAGCTCTCCCCTCCATCCCTTTTTTTTTTTTTTTTTTTTTTAAAGAAAAATTGATATATTCTAAAAATAAAAATATTATACAAATATGTAGAAAAATTAACTAGAAGGGGTTTTAATATTTTGGGAAGTACGACAAGCGGTTTTCAATAATATGAAATATTTTTCTACAAATTGTAAAGTAATTTTAAAATAAAAGAAAGTCATTTTAAAATATTAATTTTGCCAATATATAAATATTTTAAAATAAAGTAATCAAAATAATAGTATGTCTATATTTTACAACAAAATATTTTCTTATAAGTATATAAAAACTATTATTTTGAAGCTTAAAAACTATTATTATATTTATAATTAATTTATATTGTTGCATTTTAAATTTGGAGGCCTCGTTCGTAATAATGTGGAAGTGTTTCTGATAAAGTACGAGGAGTAAGAAAGGAGAGATATCTAGGTTCGAGTGTTAGCAGTATGAGACGGTGTTTTAAATGTCAAACAAGTTTATAAAATATTTTTAGTATAATATTTTATTAATAATTTTTAATATGGATAGTCACGTATGCGTCTTAACACAGTCGAGTATTAATGCGTCATTAAGCGAAAAAACTTAGTTCAAATATATGGAAACTTTTTTGATATAATAGAAATAATTTTAGAAAATAATAAAAGAAATAAAAGCCAATGTAAAATGCAGTAGCGAACTTAACAGTGGTGGATCAAATTGGCATGAAGTCATTTAAAAAGAACCATGATAGGCGATGTAAAACTAAACGTAAGTAGATATTAGAAATTATATACGATTTGGTTAAGATGAATGTGGAAATTTAAATGGCGTTTTTAACATGATAAATTAAACATCGTGAAGGAATGATTGATTACGTAATAAGAGAGTGACAATATTTTAATATGATGGAAGCGATGATTATTCAAAAATCATTGACGTTGATTTAATCGCCGATTGAAGGTTGGTAGAATCTTGTTAAAAGAGATATTATGAAAAATTTGAAACAGGCGAGAAAATTTGTGATATTTTGCGGAATTTTGAAGGAAAATTTGTTTAACATTTGATGTTGGGCATCTTTAATGCGTAGAGGCTTTTTATGTATTACTTTCATTATATAGATAGTGAATGGATATTAAATAAAGAATAATTTCATTTAAAACAATAAATCGCCGTATAATGGTAAAAATATACTTGAAACACAATAAATGATGAAATTATAGATTTGAATGTCGTGATAAAATGTCGAGGCAGGCGCACCGAGAACTAAGTAGAGTAAAGCTCCCATTCGGGCCGGGCCAAGACTGAGCGGGCCTCGGGCTCTGGCTTTAGTCCTATTCTGTACTCTTCTTTTTCAAAATGATTAACATCCCCATCAGAATTCACAGGTGCTACCAAGTCAGTTTTAATTTGAAAAATCGCTACTTGCAAAAAGTTTATTGACGTGGAAGAATAGGAAGCACGCATCTAAAGATAATAAGTTCTAACCTCTGCCACAAGATAGACTAGCTAGTTGGCCTAAAATCCAGAACGTTTGAAGGAAACTAAATATTAGATTTAAATTTAATAAATTAATTTTATATATTTATTAATTTTATAATTTTAATAAATTAAATAGGTTCAGTTGATAAAAATTGGACTTTCACGATGATATGATATATTTCTTCCTTAATCTGAACCGCATAAACCAATGCCTAGAATTTCACAGTCCAATCATTAAGGGTGATTTTGGAAGAGCTAATTTATAATTTATTTAGGGTTTTTTTTTTAATAATATTTTTAATAAAAATTATAAGTATTTAAAAGAGCTTATAAAAATAATTTATGACCTAATAAATTATGTACAAAATAGGAAAAAAAATGGAAAAAATATTCTATAAAAAATTATGTAAAAAATAGGTAAATTTTTTGAAAACAATATGTAAAAATAGGAAAAATCTGAAAAATAAAATCAGAATACAAATTCAAAAAATTTATGTAAAAAATAGGTAAAATTTTAGAAAATTTATGTAAAAATAGGAAAAAAAATTCTGAAAAATAATGAAAAAAAAAGTCAAATAATTATGTAAAAATAGGTAAATATTTTGAAAATATAGGAAAAAAATATGAAATATAATTAAAAAAAATATAAAAAGATTCTATTAATGATGGAAAGAATGATATTGATGATGATTTTTTTTATTTAGAATTTGATATAGATTCATGAGTGTTTATTTTATTTTGAAACCTAGAATTTTTGTGATGATGGAAAGCACTAGTGATGTTTGAATTTTATGTTTAATGTTCTTTACTTTATTATATTTTATTATTAGATAAAAATAATGAAATGATATTTAATTGAGATATATAATTTTTTATTTATATTATGTGAGAATTTCCTTTGTCGTAAAAAAGCATGCATCATAGAGTGACTTTACGTCTTAAGGTCCCGAGAACTTGTCTTATCGATCTGGCAAATAAGCTATGAGTTATGATACGTACGTGGCATTTCGATTAAATAAGCGTCGAAATTTAATGAAGATAAAAGCACCCAGAATATTTTAGTTTTTTATAATGCCCGATGCATGTAAACCAAAAGAAAGTGAAGATAGCCAGAATGATTAATTCGTATTTTTATACTGAAATTACATTTGAATGATAAATATTTTGTTGATTATATAATAAATATTACTTTATATATATATATATATATATATATATATATATATATATATATATATATATATATATATATATATATATATATATATATATATATATATATATATATATATATATATATATATATATATAGTAATTTACAGTTTTAGTTTTATAAATTTTTAAAAATCATGACAAGTGCTTATTTATTCAAACATTTCAATTTTATAAATACTTATGACGGTCTTTTCAGTTATTTCAACTGTTATAAGTGTTTGTGTAGTAATGCATCCAAACACCTTAAAATAATATATAAATGCTTTTTAAAATATGCATCCAAACACAAATAATTTATTGAATAAATATAGCGTAAGTTTTTTAAATGCAATAAAATTTCTTATAAAATAAGTGTTTAATTAAAGCCCCATTTACCAGAATATAGCCTAAATGATGAAAGGGCAGAACTGACCTAATATGAAATTTTTTTTAACCTACAGAAGTCTCAGTCCAATTAATTAAGGCTCGTTTGGAATTAGAAGTCTTAAGAAAAGAAAAAAATATATTAAGAAAAATTAATTTTCTTATATTTTATTTATAAAATATAAAAAAAATCAAATACAATAAAAAATCCTCAAAATTTATATATTTTTAAATTTATTAGTTTACATATAATAAAGATAAACAAATAAAATGAGTTTAAATAAATATATAATATTAATTTATTAAGTTTAAACTCAATAAAAATATTACAATTAGTGAAATACTGATGGTAGAATAATAACACCATTTTTATAATGTGGGGACTTCAAAAGAGATAAAAGACCATAGGCCTCAAGTCATCAAATGATCCACTATGAAGAAAAACTAGCTTAATAATTCACCTAGCCAAGCTTTCCATGCATTATTCTCTCCTTGGATTCCTTGCATAAAACATTTAACTTTTAACTACTACTTAATTCTTTAGGAAAATGCTTGGAATCCATGACTTTGTGGACCACGTATTTTTACTGGCTATTATGCGTTTCGTGCAAAGGCGAGACTCGTTTTTATTAAAAAAAAAAGCAATTTTAGAAAAGCAGTTTGGAGTCGCCACTTATTTTATTTTATTTTAAGGGAAAGCAAAATAAGAAAGAAAAACCATAAGTGTGACTCCCGATAAAAAGGTAGGTGCAGGAGCTAAGGTTTAGGTGGGAGTGAGGTTACTTATCGGGAAGGTATGATGGGACGTAGCGCTATACAAGCCTCTAAAGTCGGATCTCTACTAAACAAAGTATTAAAGAAAATATGGCTTTTGACTAATCGGCCAAATGAATCACAGGAATGCTTGATATGAATCTAGTGTCTGAGAACGTATATAAATAAATAATCAAGCAAAGTTAGATGAAAAAAATGTGTACATGATGGCATGTTAGAAGCTCTACCAATTGGGAAACAGTGTTAGTGCAATTACAAAATACAAACTATTGCGTTAGTTAAAAATTAACATAAATTATATGTCAAATTATTTATTAAAATGATACATGGAATGTAGACGCTTCAAGCCCATTTATATATTCTGGCAATTAGTCATAAGATTCCATTTTATAGGGAATTGTAGAATTAGCAGTGTGTTTGAGATTTTAAAAGTAGGTTTGAAGTGAAGTTTTGAAATTGGAAGTTGAAGTTGGAATTTGAAATTTGAGATTTGTTAGGACTTGAAATTTAGAAATTAGGAATTTTAAATTTAAGAATATGTGACTGAATCTTGAGTGAGATTTTGAAATTTGAAATTGATGTTTGAATTTTAGAAATTATGAATTTTGTAAATTTGAAATTATAAACTTTAAAATTGAAAATTGGAAATTGTGGAGCTTGAATTTTGAAATTATAAGCGTTTAATTTTTGAAATTAGGAATTTGCAATTTTGAAATTGAAACATTGAAAATTTGAAATTTGAGATTTGGAGGACTTGAATTTTAAAATTGAAATTTTGAATTTTAGAAAATGAGAAATTTGGAATTTGAATTTTAAAATTTGGACACTTAAAAATTGTGAAATGAAAATTTAGAACTTGAATTTATTTTTTTTAAATTTGGGGATTTTATTAAGTTAAGGGTGGATGATAGTTCATATGTTAAGGAAAAATAAATTGAATAAAAAAACAAAAAGAACAAGCCGTTAATTAAATAAACAAAATCTGATTAATATACTTACAAGAGGAAAATAAAATAATAAGACTATAAATTAAATGACTAATATATATACAAGACAATTAGTTAAAAAATAACTATATAAAGAAAGTAAAAAAAGGTCAAGAAAAAAATGCAGTAGAAAGGTAGCTCAGGACCGAATCGCTCTTAGATTTGAGAGTGTCTTAAAGCCGTAAATCTTTCTAAACTTTTGTGAATTTAGGACATAAAACTCAATGTAAGGGAAGACCCTTTCCTTAGAAAATAAATTTAGAGCTAATAAATTACAAATTATAGGCTACGTATGTAATTTATTATAAAAAAAAAAGTAATCGAGGCCATTAGGGTCTCGACCTTTTTAGTGCAGACGGCGCATGGTTTCACTTTTCCTCTTTCAAATCAGAGGGGACCCACTTTTATAGAGAAAGGGGAGACCTGCCATTGTAAGTTGATATTAGGAATTTGCTTCCACTTAAAAAAAAAAATCACATGCCAGTAGTGGGTGCTTACATACCTGCTTAAGCACATAAATTTCGTCTGGCCAGAAAAAAATCGTAAGTCTCGAAATTTGGGGTGCTTGCCTTTGATTATGACATCTTCTTGTATCCATAAAAAAATTTTAAAAAAGTAAAACTCCAGGGTTTTAGCCCAAATTCCTTAAATGCGAGAGCAAATATAAGATGAAGGGTGAATCAACCTATTTTATATATGGACTTGACTTCACTTTCATTTAACTACTATTAAACTTTCCCTTTCCTATAAGGAGGAGAGACGTTTTCTTTTACATAACTACTTTCGGAAATTAGCTACCTTGATCACCATGTATTATACATGATAAAAAAAAGACTTTAATTAATGTTAAAATCAATATATTCACATTATCTCTCATCTAGACCCCACGGTGGATAATTGCCTTCACTTTTTTGTATCGTTGTTCTTTTAATTTCTTTGTTATTAGTAAAAAATCAAATCAATGATCATTAATATGTATAGAATTTGAGTCATATGTATTATAGTAACAATAGTAATATCAAATTTATAAGTTCAATTATCAAATACTACAAAGTGAATAAATGTAAAAAAAAAATTAAAAGTTAAAAGTAAAGATATGTAATTTATCTAAAGGTTCTTTAAATCAAAGATTAAAAGGTACTGATCTTAACAATTTTTTCAGTTGAGGTCCTCTGTTACACCAATATATTTAATTTCCTTATGGTTGCATTAGTTTAAAGCATGCAATGCTTTTACCCATTGATCAAGGAAGACTAGAGATTTAAATATCTCGACTCGTTGAAAAGCAGTCTTTTAAATAAACTCTTGAGCCACATTATTGAAGCAAGAGTATCAATCTTAATATTTTTAATGGAAAGGGGCATCTGTTAAAAAATGTCCAACAAACAGAGAGAACGGCAAGCTCCGTTTCTTACCTTTTTTAAATTAAAATTTGAAAAATAATTTTCCTAATGGGAGTCCCGGATGATAAAGTTATTAAGGACTATTTTGCATTTTAAAAAATACCTTTTCATTTTTTATAAAAACATATATTTTTTTTAGAAAAATTTGGAGCAAGTCTCGATATGAAAGAAGAAGGTTTTTCGGGAATTTATTGTGAACGTCTTATAGAGTAAATGTGCTATTTTTCCATTAGTTTGTTATAAAATCTTCCACATTTTAACATTCAGATAAAATTTCATTCCTAAATCAATTTAAAATCATTTTTTTTGTTATTTCCACATTAAAATTAAGTTGGTGGCCCACTAACCTAGTATTTAGCAAATTAAAAGAATACCCAATATCTTTAAATTGTTATAAAGATATTTACCCTTGATGGAGTGAGTAAATTATGATAAATAGAATTTATTATAAGAACAGTTATTTATAATAGATATAATTTATTATAAAGCGATTATTATAATAAATATATTTATTATGAGCGGTTATTATAATAAATAATTTATTATAAGAGCGGGTTATTCGAATTACTCGTTTAGAGCGGTTTTTTTGAGGCGTGTGTGCGGCACCTTACTCTGCCGATAAGTTATATATAGAAACCCTTCATATGCGAGTTCAGAGCACTCTTCCATCAATTCTGAAAACAATTATGTATATCGAAAGTTTGATAAGAAGAAGAAGAGATCGAGATTTAAGATCACATCTGTGAAGGGAAATCTACCATTGGGCATGTGTTCTTTAAGCGGTAGCATGTAATCTAATATGTTTTTGTTTTATTATTTTATTTTATTATCAGAGATGAGTTTGGGTCGATGATCGAAATGTGTGTGTTAATTTCCATTATTAAAGGTCGACAATTGGTATCGAGCCATATTCAATTTAAATGATCAGAATCATTGTTTTATAAAGATTAAATTTTGAGATTTATCTTGATTGAGGTCGTCTCACTAAAATGAATAAAAAAAAAACCTTAATTAAACAAAATAAAGACCGACCTGTTAGCGTAGAAGGAAGATTTTTATTTTCCGCCTGTATTGGCCCGGATCAATGTTGGTGAGGGCGGTTTGGCGTTAGTCCGTTGACGTTTCGGGCGCCATTGTTAGGCGCCGTGCTGCGTTGGTAGCTTGATTGCAGTTAGAAGCTTCAATAAAGGAGAAATATAGAATCACACGACCTTTGGTTAGCCAGTTATCATTATCGACATTTGAATATGGCCAAGAATTCTCTTTTAAGATGTCCATATATCTGTGATTTGAACCTTTGTGAAATTATACGATGAATGTCGATTTCTTTGATTTTATTATGATTGATTATTAGATCGGATGATTGTAAAAGATACTATTTCTCTTGATTTTTAACTCAGAATAAAGAATTAATTTCATCTTGTGAAATTTTATTCAAATGACAATTTATAAATGTAAGGTTAACTAATTTAGATAGTTTGCAGTAACCTAAATTAGTGAGCCTTATGTGATAGTGCATAAAAGGAATAAAGGAGACTTATAAAATTAACGTAATTATAACATAATTAGAAAGAATGAGACTAACCCCGAGGAGTCGATTTAAATTGGTATTGGTAATGGTTTTATTTTGTGTTGCTTAGAAAGGTAAAATGGTTACTTGAGTAACATATAAATGACCTGAAAATAGTAAAGTGTTTTAGCTCCTCAGTGAACCTTTGGATATGTTGGAATTTTAAGAGAATTTTAATGATATCAATAGTTCATTGCTATTTATTTTATACTTGAGGCCTTATTGTGAGCATTGTTATATTTTATGCAGTTCCACTTCATTACACTCTATTGCATACGGAATAGTTGTTTTTATGGGTTGAACTTTTACACAGAATGGTATGAAAGGGTTGATTCTCCTTTGAGGCGTATTGGATCTTGACCTAATTTTAATAACGGATAAACCTCCTGAAGGCTCACGGATGACGATTACTTTCAGGGCGAGTGGAGCGATCAAAGCCTGAGCGAGATCCAATGGGACTCGATCCCGATTTTTATGAGAATGACTATTGCCCGATAATATCAAGACCTCTCTTCCTCAAAATCGAGGTTTGCCTCGGAATTTACGAGCTCATTGAGGAGGCGCTAAAATGCTCGATAAGCCCCTTCACGGGCACATTGATGGGTTGGAATTAATCACCGTGAAATATAGTGGTCGAAGGTGATCGACAACATATTTAAACATGTTTGAAAATTTATGAAGCTTAAGGCAGAGCATGGGTATGGATGAGTCATTCTTGAGTACCGGTTGTCACGCCCAACTCACTTCCATCTGGAGTTGCTCCATTCAAAATCCACTTTATAATACTAGCAGAGTGGAGTGGAACTTGAATAGGCTCACCGATAAAAGTATCTGAGAGGAAGTGAGATTAAGGCAAGAAGGACATAATCTTGCTCTTCTTGAAACTCATGTGGAATCCACCCGAAGAAGAAGGAAATTCAAAAGGAAAACCACCCCCAGAAAATGGACACAGGGAAGGTAGCGAGGAGTCATGATGGAAAGATTACATTAAGTTGCTACTTTTGTGGCGAAGGGCATGCATGAAGGGCGCGCCATCAGCGCCAGGCTTGGTTAGAAAAGAGAGAGTATAAATCTTTCTTTTTTGTATGTTATGAATCGATCTTCTTGAAGTTCCTTCAAATACTTGGTGGATTGATTAAGACCCACTTGACTCATGTGACTAATTTAGCTCATGGAGACTTTTACAGACAGAGGACTTGTAAAGGAAACCAAAGGAAAGTGAAAGTTCCTACATGGGGCTTGAGTCTCAAGGTTGGGTGATAGCGTTGGTACCTATAAACACTATTAGGAGCTGGTCATTTGATGGATCTTTTAAGCACTTTTATGTACTTTCTATCTCTAGGAATTTAGTTTCCTTGTCCAATTAGATGCTACTGGATATTACATTTATTCGAGTTACGGACAATTAAGTTTGATATTAAGTGCATTGATTGGTTACGGTATTTTGTAGCGTGGTTTATATAAAATTTCCTTGAATCATGAATTTGCACAGAAAGCTTTGTAACCGCATTCAAATGTTGGTTCAAAGCGTGGCTTAATTAATGAAAAGAATTCGTCAATCTTGTAGCACGAGAGACTAGGACACATCTGCAGGAAAGAATAGAGTTAGTGAAGGAAGGAATTTCACGAAAATCTTGGCTTCACTGATTTTCACTCTTATGCGTAAAGTTGCATAGGAAAGCAAACTAAACATACAAAGAAAGGTACCCTGAGAAGTAATGAGCTCCTTGAGATAATTCATATAAATATTTGTGGACCATTCTACTGTTCCATATTTCACAGGAGAGAAACTATTTTATCACCTTTATAGATGATCTATCTCGTTATGGTTATGTTTATCTAATGCCATGAAAGTCTCGAGGCCATTGACATCTTGAGTTGTTCATAACGAGAGGTCGAGAGACGATTAGATAAAAGATTAAAATTGTGAGATCGGATCGAGGCGGTGAATATTATAAATGAATATGATGAATCGAGAATGGCTCCCCAGTCCTTTTGCTGAATTCCTTGGCTTATGGCATTCGTGCTCATTCCTGATACAGTGCGCCTGACAAATGGGTGTTCTTTGAAGAAAATGTCGCACATTAATGGAAATGGTTAGAATTATGATGAGTTACTCTTACATACTATTTCATATTGGGGGTGAAACCTTAAAAAAGCCATGATGTATATCTTGAGCAAGTTCCTGGTAAAAATGATTCAAAAACTCCTTTCGAACATGGTGGTAAAAACCTAGCTTGAGACATATCATTATAGGGTTGTCAGCGAATGGAATCTATAACCACATGAGAAAAAGCTTGAGTTGCGATGTCACGGATATTTCATTTAAATTTTATCGGATAAACTCGAAGGGTATAGATTTTATTGTCTAACCAGTGTGAGAATAGTTGGCAGGTTGCCAGATCCAGGAGATTGTACGGTATGTGTAGCCGTATGTGCGCCCAAGGGCTTCCTTAATTATTTTAATGCCATAATAGAATTTTTTTGAAAGTTGTTTTAAGGGTGAAATTATAAAGTTTTCAAAGAATTGGCACTTTACAATTAAGGAAAGTGGAGGGGTGAAATTTAGTGTAGATTTTATGAAATTTTAAAAGGATAATAATAATAATAAATTCTGTAATGGTTCGAGAGCGCAGAAAATTCTCTAGATCTCGGATGGCCAAGCGGTGTCAGATTAAATTCGTCTTGCGAAATCTAGTGACTTAGGAAAAAATTTAAATCGATTTAAGAGGCCAGTCGAATATTTTAATTTAGGTGTCATCATTGGGGACCCGGGGGCGAGATTTTTATAAAAATATCAGAAGTCAGAAAATCCCTTGAGTTAAAGTTCATTTAAAATAAGTGAATTGAAAAGAAATAAAATTTTTCGGGACAAAAACGAACCTGAATGAGACAATAGAAATTAGTTATCTAAATAATAATAATAATAATTAAAGAAAAAGAATAATGAAAAAACGAAAATAAAAAAGAATAAAAAAACAAATGGCAGGAGACGGACATAGCAGAGTGCGTTAGAGAGAGACGGTTTTTATATTTTTATTTTCTTCTCTTTGTTCTTTCTCAGATTTATAAATTGGACCGTAGGCTTTCATCGGAGCAGAAGGCAAAGTTGGACTACGCGAAGAGAGCTACGCTGATAGAATAAATATCTTAGCCTTTTCAAACTTTAAAAGGTAGAAAATTGCCTACTTGTGTTATTCGGGCACAATGCTATATAATGGCTTGAAATTTTCTTAGAAGGCAAGTGAAGGTCGTAAACTTGATCCCCAAATTTTAGGCGAGTTTAGGAATTTTAGGAAATTTTGGGGTTGTGTTCGGACCGGTCGGGGGTTGAACCGGGATCATTTTCGGACAGTTCGGGTTGAGAGTTCGAGGAGTGTAGTCGAGCAAAATGGGACGGAATTTTCGAGAAATGTTTCGAATTATTTTAGTATATGGAAAGTCCCTTGAGTCAAAGTTTGCTAAAGCAGATAGTTTTTATGGGGTATTTAATTTGTATGGACATTTTGGTCAATTTCACATCATATTATCGATGTCCTTATCGAATGAGACTAGCACGTAAAGTTTTGTTAAAATCGAAGTTCATTCGATATAGTCACTTTGAAAGCCACATTGTATGTTTATGGTTAAAGCGTTGAACTGAGGAGCATTTTCGTAATTGAATGAATTGTGTAGGCGATTTGGCAGGCATCAGGCAAGAATCTTGAGTGCTTGACAAGATTTGAAGAATTAGTCGAGAAAAAGGTGAGTACTCAAAATCCGTTTCTAAAACGAAAGTGTTTAAATTACAAGTTTGTTAAGTGCTTTGAAAATATAAATTTATAAAACATTTTTTTTACCTCCCACTTGTTATACTAAGCAGAAAAGTTTGATTTCAGTATTTAAGAAACGGAGTTGGCACAGTTTAGCAAAACCTAGATATACTGACTCGGTTTCGGTCGGATGTATTTCGAATTGTGCATGCGAGGTTATGGGATATTATAGTAGCTATATTCTGCAATTCGTGATTGGGGGTTAGATACAGTATATATTTATATAGTGGGTAAGCCTCTTTGCACATTCGGGGTATATAGTTAGGCGCGTTGACTTAGTACATGGCGATGAGGTGGTTCAGAGGTTCCATCCAGGGCATTTTGAATTCAGAGGTTATTATGTTTATAGAAGTCATGGCCATTGCGGACCATCTTAGCGGGTAGTGTTGGGGGTTCACTCACAGATGTCGGGTTAGGGTTAGTGGCATCACGTCAAATTATTTCATAAATGGGCGCGATGGTTGAGTACTTGATTTTGATGTAGCATTTTAGGATATTAACCACCATTGAAGCGATTTTCCAGCGTGAGAAATAGTTTTGGCAGGTTTTTGGCCGGCGAAATAGTTTACCCGTACGATTTTGATGAGTTTTTCATAGCGGCTTCGAGTTTTCTCATAAGCGATTTACTACCATTTACGTACTGATTTTCTCGCCTATTAGGAGGTACATGCGTGACAAACAACATTTAGAACTTATAGTACTCACGAGCAGTTTGGCTCCGCAGGTTTTGTTTTTAAAATAATTTTCAGTGCGAGTGTTGAGAGTAGTCCTTTTCCGGAGATCCTCGATTAAATGTGCGTGATTATATAAGATAAAAGGTGTAAATTAAAACTGGTAAAACTTAAGTATGACATTTTGTATATAAAATATCTTTTGTAAAATATGCATGCATGATTTGAGAAAAGCAGTTACGATAAAAATTATGTTGGATTGATTCTTATCTTATATTTATTTGTTGAGGACTCGGTCGCTATGATTGTAGTTGGATTTTGGAAAATATTGGGAGTGTATTTTTATATCACAGGTGATTTTGTATTTTGGGCTTGACCACTGTGCAGTCGTTATGCTGCCGGATTTTCGTTAAATCTAAAGGTGTGATTTTGATAGAAAGTAAGAAAAATTTTATAACCGCGTTTTCCGAATCTGAGTTTGATTTTAACGACTTAACTTCATGGTAACTTGTCGAGTTGAAGCGAGCTTGTTGGGAGATTCTTGTAGGTCTCCGGCAATTTCTGTCACTAGGAAGGGTGTCAAGTTGGTATCATACGCGAGTTTTAGGCGATAGTTACTTTGTTTCCATGCGATTTTCCGCGTTATTTCCTATAGAATTGTTTTATAATAATGATTTTCCATTGCGACCTATATTGTTTTGCTAAATCCTTGCGAGGCGTCAAATATTGAAAAGTGTCATTGAATCTTTTAAATCTTGAAATTCACGTTATGTACGGGCGAGGTAAACAGAGGTCGATCACAGGACTTATAGAGGCACCACTAGAGAGATATGTCGAGCACACCTAAATCGGAAGATGCTTGATGAATACATTGACCACGAGCCGCCGAGGCGCGGACCCGGGTGGCGGTACCTTGACGATGGATCGAGTTATCTGATTATTCTGTGACTACGTCGGACAGGAGCCTCAGGGGAAGAGTAGAGGGGCATGATAGAGCGCTCACAAATTAAGGGCTAAAACTTATGATGGTATCGGCGGCAGGAGGCGACATACTTATGGTAAACCCAGGGGTTAGTGAAATTTATGCGGTGATGGGGTGTTTAGATGGCGAAAGTCCTCTTTTTAGGGTTCTTGATGGCGGCCCGAGGACGGGGCGGTGGGATGCCGTAGAGGACCTGCAGAGCCACTTGGGACCGATTCAGTGACATTCTGAACATATTTATCGTAGTTATCGCGATGTTTCCATTGCGGGCGGGAAGGTCGCTGCTCCAGGGGCGGCTCACGAGTTAGTAGTTGCGAGACCTCGGGGTAGGTGCGGAGTGGCATGCCACCGGGCACCCGGCGGTCTCGGTCCCGGTTGGTAGAAATTGGTTAGGGTAAAGGTGGCGTGACCCACGGTAGAAGTCGCGGTAGAAATGAGAGGAGGCGGTACCACGATTAGCTGATTGGTGGTACTCGTACTCGGGCAGTGTTCTGATCCTACGGCCAGTGGCGAGATCATCCGCGGATGTGATTCTTGGTATGATTTCGGTTCTGATCATGATGCATATGCATTGGTGGACCCAGGGGCCACTCATTCATTTATTTGATTACCATTCAGAGAGGCACGGATGGAGTCGACTATAGATGGTGGTATGGTGGTTTAAGTACCCAGTGGGGATACTATGATATCAGAGGATAGTTCAGGAATGTGATTGGTGATCGAGGAATAAGGATTTTCAGTAGGACTTGATAGTGCTAGGTATCCATGATTCGATATAATCTTAGGTATGGAATTTGGTGCTCTGGCGTAGAGCCACGCTAGATTGCTATAAGAAAGAGTAAAGATTATTTCGGCTGAGGAACGGGCGTGATATTTCGGGAATCGGAAGAGATTTCCCTAGTCTCGTGTGCCATGGCCAGCGCAATGCTTCGGAAGGTTGCCGGGTTATTGGCATTTGTAGTGGATAAGAGACAAGAGGGACAGGTGGAGAGACATTCCATAGTCAAGGTTTCAGATGTCTTTCGGATGATATTTGAGATTTGCAGGATAGAGAATTGAGTTCGTTATTGAATTGATTCAGGGTAGAGCGATATCCTTCCTCCGTATAGAATGGCCTTGAGGCGAGTTGGAAAGAATTAGGAAACAGGTGGAATTAATAAACAAGGGCTTCCATCAGACCCTGAGTACCTCCCAGTGGGGGCTCCGATTCTCTTCGTAAAGAAGAAGAGATGGAAACTACGGTTGTGTATATCTTATAGGCAATTTGAATCCCGGTGTGATCGCGACGATGTCAGCTTCCTTGTATAGATGAGCTATTTGACCGAATTGCATGGATCTCGGGTATATTCTAAGATTGACTAAGGTCGGGTTACCATCGATTGAAATTAAGGAGAATGATATTTCTAAGGCGCCTTCGGGGCGGGAATACGAGTCACTCGAGTTCTAATTGATGCCATTCGGATTGACTAATGCCAAATTGCGTGTGGATTTGATGAGCGAATTATTCGGTCAGAAGTATTTGGACAGTTTGTGATTGTATTCATTGATGACATTCTAGTGTACTCAGGCAGTCCAGAGGAACATGCAGAGCATCTCCGGATAGTATTGGATCTTAGGGCGTCGGTTATACGCTAAGTTTAGTAAGTGCCGAGTTTTGGTTGAATGATAGCTTTCTTGGAGTCGTATCATTTCGGAAGAAGGTATTAGTGTGGATCCTCGGTCCAGCTATAGTGAGAGCTGGAGTAGCCCGCAAATGTGTTTAAAGTTGTGATTTCCTTGGATTGACGGGTTATTACAGGGAAATTTTGTTGAGGGATTTTCGAGATAGTAACCCGGATTGACCCGATCTATTGAAAGGATCGAAATTTGGTTAGATACACTGCCGGCATAGTTTTGAGGAGGCGGGGCAAAGATTGATGCTTATTTCAGTGTTGCCTCTGGAGTCGGGAAAGGATGATTATGTGGTATACAGTGATGCTTCTAGACAAGGGTTAGGGTGTGTTTTGATGCAGAATGGTAGAGTGATAGCTTATGCTTCCCGTCCGATTAAAGAAACCTGACGAGAACTACTGAGCCAATGATTTAGAACTAGCGTAGTGGTTTAGCTCTAAAGATCACGGAGACATTATCTATACGGTGTTCCCTGTCAGATATTCACTGATCATAAGAGCCTGTGATATATCTTCACTCGAGAAGAGCAACTTAAGGCGGCCCAGGTGGTTTGGGATTGATTAAGGATTATGATTGCATGATAGAGTACCATCAAGAGCGATGTAGTGGGCGATGCCTTAGCCGAGAAGCCGGAGGTTCCTATGCTTATCTGCTGACAGTGTAATCTCGTTGTTGATAGAGTTGAGATCTTTGGAGTTCGGTTGCGAGTAGGCGATCACGGTTTCTTTATTGGCATCATTTTATGTGCGTCACTTTTCACCGTGGATCGGTCGAGGGAAGGAATTTGAGGCGGGTTTGAGATGATTAAGTTGAGGGCGAGATGTGAGGTGGTAGGAAACCCCGGAGTTCAGGATCGAGAGGCGATGGCGTAATAGTTAGAAATTCGAATGTGGCCACGAAATGAGTGAACCCCAAAGAAATCCTGGAAAGAGGCTCACTCCTCGGCCTTATGCCATGCACTCTGTGTACGAAAGATGTATCATATACGAGGAGCGTGTGGTGGAAGGCGTAGAGAGTGCGGTTCGTATCGGATACCTAACTTTGTCAGCGGTAAAGCAGAGCGCGAGCCGCGGGGAAGATCTGGCCGCCAGGTCCGCAGTGCGGTGGGATAAAATTCTTATGGATTTTGTTATTGGGCGCAGGAACCGGAGCGACCGCGATGCCATATGGGTGATAGTGGATTATTAGCGAAATCGGCGCATTTCTGCGATTTAGCAATGATGACCCGTTAGACAAGTTGGCCCAATTATATGTGGAGGAGATAGTTGAATTACATGTTCTATATCTATTGTCTCGGGCCAAGTTGATTATGATTTTGTGGTCGGTTCACGAATGCCGTAGGAATTCGATTGCACTTGCTGGCTTTCCATCTTGGTGATGGTCATTCGGAGAGAACTATTCGGGCGCTAGAGGATATGCTTAGAGCATGCGTGATAGAGTTTAAGGGAAGGTACGGGATGCGCATTTATCTACGATGGGTTCGCTACGACAAGCGGTTATCAATCCGGCATAGGCATGGCTCCGTTTGAAGCATTGTATGGCGGAGTGTGGTGCTCGTATCTTTGGGATGAAGTAGGAGAGAGGAGGCGATAGGCCCGGAGTTAGTACAGATTACCTTAGATAAGATCCAGTTAGCCAGGGGCAGGACTCAAGATGGCAGGGGACGGGACGGAAAGTTATGCGGACAAGCGCGGTAGGAGATGCCGGTTAAGGTGGCGATAGGGGCTTCCTCGAAGTTTCCCCTTGGAGCCAGGTGTCCTCGGATTGGAAGCAGCGAAGTGAGGCCCGAGATACATAAGACCATATGAGATTATTGCAGTGGGACCAAGCGCATATAGATTAGACCTTCCTCGAGTTGTCTAGGGTTAATAATGTGTTTCATGTATCCATGCTCCTTGATACATTCTAGATCCCTCCATTGTACTCGGGGAGAGATCAGCCAGTTGAACTAAGGATAATTATTTCTCAAGAATGACCAATCTGGATAGTAGATCGTAGAGAGCGATTTTGCGGAATAAGGTCATTCAGTTAGTCAAAGTTTTATGGGAATCATGTGGGATTAAAAGAGGCTACATGAAGTCGAGGCTCGAGATCTTGTGATCGATATCCTCGATTGTTTTAGTTAAGGTATCCTCTTTATGTTAGTTTTGTTCATTTCGAGACCGAAATGTTCTAAGGAGGGAGGATTTGTAACGCCGGAATCCGGGGGTGTACGATATGTGTGGCAAGTATGTGCACTAAGGGCTTCCTTAATTATTTAATGCCATAATAGAATTTTTTGAGAGTTGTTTTAAGGGGTGAAGTATAAAGTTTTCAAGAATTGTGGCACTTTTGCAATTAAGGAAAGTAGAGGGTGAAATTCCAAATTATGGAATTTTAAAGGATAATAATAATAAATTACCATAATGGATTCGAAGCCTAGAAAATTCTCTAGATCTCGGATGATGAAACGGACTGAGCCGTTAAATTCGTCTCGTGAAATCTAGTGACCCAGAAAAATTTCGTCGAATTATGAGACAATCGGAATATTTGCAATTTAAGGTAATAAATGTGAGGACTTCGGGGGCCAGATTTTTTATAAAAATCTCGGAGTCGGAAAAATACTGAGTTAAAAGTTCATTTAAAATAAGTGAGGCGAAAAGAAATAAAATTTTTAGGCAAAAATGAACCCAGAATGAGACAATAGAAATTAGTTATCCTAAATAATAATAATAGCAAATTAAAGAAAAGAATAATGAAAACGAAAATAAAAAGAATAAAACAAATGGGAGGCGGATGCTTAGTGCGTTAAGAGAGGCGGTTTTATATTTTTATTTTCTTCTCTTCGTTCTTTCTCAGATTTACAGAAATTGGATCGTAGGTTTTCATCGGAGCAGAAGGCAAAGTTGAGTTCACGAAGAGAGCTACGCTATGATGCAAATATCTTAGCTTTTTGTCAAACTTTAAAGGTAGAAGCATACACTTGTGTTATTTCGAGCCTAAATACTATATAATGACTTGAAATTTTCTTAGAGACGTGAAAGGTCGTAAACTTGATCCCAAAAATTTTAGGCGAGTTTAAGGAATTTTAGGAATTTTAGGTAATGTTCGGGCCAGTTAGGGGCTGAATTCGGAATTTCATTTTCGGACGGATTAAGTTGAAATTTCAAGAGTGTAGTCGAATAGTCGGACAGAATTTTCAAATATTTGAATTATTTTAAATTTCTATGGAAAGTCAGCCAGGTCAAGTTCCTTCCCCAAAGCAGGATAGTTTTTATAGGCGTTTAATGTGTATGGACATTTTGGTCAATTTCACATCATGTGCTCCCGATGTCCTTATTGAATGGAAGGTATGCGTAAAGTTTTATTTAGAATCGAAGTTCGTTCGATATAGTCACTTTGAAAGTCCTGTGTATGTTTTATGGTTAAAACGTTGAACTAATGACATTTTTGTTGTGAGACCCCGGAAAATCCAGATTTCCTAAGGAAGGATAAAATGGTAATTTCGGTCAAAAATCCGGAAGTTTTCTAGATCTCGGATGACGAAACGGACTTCTCCGTTGAAATCGTCTCGCGAAATTTAGCAACCACGTCGAATTTCGTTGGATTCCGAGGTGGTCGGGATTTCACGTTTTTCGAGACGTGGGGTGTCGAATGACACGTGGTAGGTTAAGGAGATGCCACATGGCGCCTCCAGGTGTGACACTTGGCATAAAAGAAATGGCTCACATTGGAGCCACATGGGTGGCATGATCCCGTGACTCACAGTGGTCACTTGAGTGGATGATGTCGAGGAAATAAAGAAATAAAAGAAAAAGGGATGGAAAATTGGGAGCCACCGTTGTCTTTGGGAAGGAGGGAGGGAAGCCTCGGCACATTATCACGTTGAATGCTCAAGGGAGAGAAAGGCAAAGAGGAAATGAGAAAATAAGAGAGAAATTGAGAAAATGAGAAAGAGAAATGGAAAAGAAAGAAAGAAAGCAATGGAAAATGAAATAAGAAAAGGAAAAGAAAAACGTGAGGAGAAGGGAGTCTTCACACGGGAGCTTGGATCTCCATTTTTAGGAAAGTATGTGCCTGCAGGTTTTTACGAACAATCAGGCCGTCATTTCGATTCGTATGAGCAAAGTGAATTACACGTCGAGAGCTGCATGTAGTACGATTTGGGAGTTTCGTATTTCAGGGAAGGTAGGGGTTTTCTCTGTACACTTTGTGCTTAAGGGTTACGTGGATGAGGTTGTTGGGGCTGGATGGCCGTGGTTTCGATTCCAAAAGCTTTGGACCGAGTTAGGAAATCCCTAGAGTGTTTTGGACAGTCCACGGACTGTTTGGGTGTTTTGCTTGATTTGCGTGGTGTTATGTTATTGCCATGAGAAAATAACATGTTTGTGTGAAATTGTGGGCTGTTCCAAGACGAACCGCCGGATTGTGCCTTAGCCCATGTGAGCTAAGTTTATGTTATTATTATAAAGCTGAATAACACATGATGTATGGGATTTAGTTATGTTAATGCATGGTGACATATTAGCATGTGTTGTATGTTTGGTGTGCCCGTTGCATTGCACTTAGGTGGGAGTAACCCAAGTAGGGAGATTCCTCTTTGGGCTTTGCTCACCCAGTCGTAGAATTTATTTTTAGTCTTTGACCTTCGGGGGATGGGACCTTGGTGGGGTTCGGCGAAGAAAGCGGCGAATGCCTTATCTGTATTTCCAGTTTTTGTAAAATTTTGGGCTAGAGACCCATTTTTGTATAAATTGTAATTAAATACAATTGTAATAAATCATTTTGTATAAAATGTACATTTTTTATGAGTAGGATGTGTAGGCCCAGTGGCGTTTGCAATGTATGTGCCTCGCCTGACATGAGACATGTAGATTTCGCGGAGTTGTGGGTTGTCAGCGGACACCCACAGGATGAGGCGTCGCATTTGTAATTTGAATGAATTGTGTAGGCGATTTAGCGAGCGTCAGACGGGAGAATACAGAGTCTTGTGAATTTGAAAGAAATTAGTCGAGAAAAGGTGAGTACTCCAAAATCCGTTCTAAAGCGAAAGTGTTTTAAATTCTGAGTTTGTTAAGTGCTTTGAAAATATAAATTTATAAAGAATTTTTTACCTCCCACTTGTTATACTCGTGAAAAGTTTGATTTCGATTATTTGAAATAGTTTAGTGCAGTTTAGCAAACCCACTAAGATGGCACGGCTCGAGTTTAGGTCGGATGTATTTTGGTGTCGTAAACGAGGTTATGGGATATTATGACTAACTAAATTGCACAGTGTGATTGGGGTTAGATCTAGTATATATTTATATAGTGAGTCGCCCTCTGCGCGTTCGGGAGTATATAGTTAGCGCGTTGACTTGATACGTGGCGATGGGTGTTGGTTAGAGGTTCCATCACGGCATTTTGATTCAGGGTTCCGTTATGTTTATAGAGATCCACGCGGTGTTCAGGACCATCTTAGCGGGTAGTGTTAGAGGAGTTCACTGCGATGTGGGGTTCAGGGTTCGTGGCATCACGTCAGGGTATTTCATAAAATGGGCCACGTGGTTGGTACTTGATTTCCGGTATAGCATTTAAGATATTAACCACCATTGAAACGATTTTCGGCGAGAAATAGTTTTGAAATGATTTTGTGTGAGAAATAGTTTCGGCCTGATTTTGAAATTTGACCGCCAAATAGCTTCGGTTTTCTCATAAGCAGTTTTACTACCATTTCTGTCACGATTTTCGTATTGGGAGAGTACATACAATGAGGCAACCAACATTTAGAACTTATAGTACTCAGCTGAGCGTTTGGCTCCGCAGTTTTCTATTTTAAAATAATTTTCAGTGCAGTGTTGGCGAAAGTCCTTTCCGGATCTCGGTTCTAGGCGTTGTCTTTGTGATTATATATAAGATAAGGTGTAAATTAAAACTAGTAAAACTTAAAATGTGACATTTTGTATATGTAAATATATTTTGTAAAATATGCATGCATGGTTTTGAGAAAAACAGGTTCCGATGATTGATTCTTATCTTATATTTTGATGAGGACCAGAGGTCCTTTATGATTGTAGTTGGATTTTGGAAAATATTGGGAGTGTATTTTTATATACGATTGATTTTGTATTTTGGAAGCGGCCAGATGCGGTCGTTATCTTTGCCGGATTTTGGTTAAATCTAAAGGTGTGATTTTGATAGAAAAATGAAAAATTTTATAACCAACGTTTTCCAATACGGTTCGACTAGCGACAGCTTCATGGTAACTTGTCAGGTTGAGCGGCTTGGTGGGAGGAGTTCTTGTGGAGTTCTTATTAGATTTCTGTCACTAGGAAGGTCAATCACTTAGAGTAATGCTAGATTCTTAGAGGAGATGGTGGAATTAGTGGAATTAATGAACGAAGGTGAATGTTGAAGGATAAGAGTGGATATCACCACTCTTTTTACCTTAGAAATTATTGTCCCTCGACACCATTCCAGCAGAGTTGGGAAGTAGAGACAACATAATGAAGTGGTTCATTACCACCGAGAAAATATTGCCATTGAAAATCTTTGTAGAGCCACCACAATGGCACCTTTGAGGAGATTTCAAAGAAGCGAGGAGACCTGTAAATTCTGAGATGATTATGTGGTGTATTTACGGGAATCCCGATTTTGATATTAGGATAAGGAAGAGGATCCGGTTTCGTTTTTCACAAGCCATGGAAGAGTGATGATTCTAGTAAATGGATGGAAGATTTATGAATGAAGAGTTGAAATCTATGGCTCATAGCGGTGTACGGGATCTATTGAATTGCCTAATAGTTTATGGCTTAGTTAAACGTAATGTGGCCACCCCCGAGCTAGGCCGACTGGTTGCGGTCCGACGAAACCAGGGGCCAGCTTGTTTAAATTCTTTTATCAAATCCCCTTTTTTGATTTTTTTTTATATTTTATCGTTTTATTAAATTTTTGTTTTCAAAAGTGTCGCGGCCGAATCTGACTCAACCGGTTGGCGGATCGGCTTGAGCCGGTTTACTCAGAGCATTTTCAATTATCTTATTAAAACATTTGGCTTGTGTTATTCATTTTAGATTTGTAATTCTGGCGGAAGCATTTCATTTTAGGCAAGCCCGTAAACATTTACACATTCAAAGACTCATACCACTTACATTTAGCAAAATACATTTTAAAATAATGATTTAGGATTCAAACGAGTTTTAAATGTCAATGTTCGAAAGAAATGGAGTAATGCATATGGCGGAGCAGCCCGCACCGTAATTCATACTCTATGACTTTGAGCTCCTCGATCTTAGGTCTTCAATGTCTATCACTCGGTACTGCGCATTGATAAAACAATGCTAAGCATTTTCATGCTTAGTAGTTCCTCTGATTCTGTATTCCATTTCGTTCTTATAAAATATCCATTTATCAAAATAATCCCTTTATACAATATCAGTGTAATGTAAAGATACTTATACAAATACCTTTTCAATACTCATCGTTTCGTTTTAGTTTGTGATTCCACATATGGCTATAAAATTCGACATCTGACCAGTTCGAGTTAGTGAATCCTATCACATTTATCATTCGTTAGCAATGTGGTTTCACTCAATATTAACATTTCACATATGGCTATAGAATTCGACATTCCACAGCCCAGTTCGATTGGTGAATTTTGTCTATTTGTCATTCATTAACAATATGGTTTTTCCATTCATAATTACAGTTTCACATATGGCTATAAATTGACATTCCGCGACATGTCGGTTAGTAGAATCATCCTGTTTGTCATTCAGTAGCAGTGTGATTTCCATTTAACAATTACGGTTACCCTCATGACGAATTCAGTTGGTGAATCCCGTCATGTTGGTCATTCAGTAATACGTTTCAAATCAATTTACTTTAATGCAATAAATTCTCTTGTAGCTCAATTTGCATACATCAGGATATTTGTCAAACATTTTAAATCTTGATCATTCGAGATCGATATATATGTATGTTCCCTTGAATAGAGAGCAATATGGAATAAAACAAGTATAGAACAAAGCTGGAATAAAACGATTAGAGAGCAACGAAAGAATAAAGAACGGTATAGAACAAACCAATTATCGATTCAGTTTCTTTCGATATCAATCCTAGGTCAGGTTATCGTCTTCACCCGCACCTAGTCAAATACAATTTATTCACTCTTAGTGGTTAAACAATTAATCATACTAAACGAATATCGCTTTGTCGAGGCGGCGAGGTACGGTACGTTTTTCACTTTGTCTTATTCTTATTTGTACCCCTATTATTCATTTCTTAGGGTTCCTATATTAACAGTGTATGAATTTAGGCTTAAATATGCAAAAACTACACAATCTGGTCATTTTGGGCTCACATGTACCGGTACACCTTGGACCTGTACCGGTACATGTTGCATTCTATTAACTGTACCTGTGCGAGTCCGGCTATGCAGGTACATGTTGGCCTCACAGTTGCGATGTCTTAGGGTACACCCACTGTGCACTGTATCTTGGGTACATGTGTCGGAAATTGTCAGTTGCTTCTTTTGCCACTTTTGACCACAATTCTCCTTATATAACTTCCCCATTCCTTAATTCCTCAAAAATCATCATGGAAATAAATCCCGACAACTTGAAATACTTGTGGTGGTTTTGGAACCTCCTTCCCACAAAACCTTTAGGTAAAAATCCTATGAATTCACCCAAGGTCCATCAATTCTTCTAAACATCATATAATTTTGATGATTCCATGTTTATTTTCTACCATTTGGGGTTTTACCCATAACCTCCAACAAATCTAGGGTTTTGGGTGGTCTAACGCTACAAAACCACTAGACAAAGGGCTTGGTAATCTCCATATACCAAACTGTAGAATCGAATACCCATGATTCCAGAGCAAAAACATACTGAATTTGATCTTCTTCTTCTCATCTTCCTTAACTGCTTCTCTTGCTACCTCTCTTGCTCTTTGCTCTCATACATACATTTTGCCACTAGCCAAAAAAATGAGACAAGTGAATTGTGTTTGTCTCCACACTCCTTTTATACTCCATGAATTCTCCATGTGCAATTAAGTCCTTTACTCTTTTAATTTTGCAAAATCAACATTTTAATTCTATTGTGGCTTATCTCTACTCCTTTTATGATTTTATATCCCTTATGGCAATTTCAATTTTATCCTTGTTCTAGTGCCCAAATTTCCGGGTTTACTAATTTATCATTTCATAACTTGTCAATTTATCAATTTTTCAGGAAAAAAAAAAACCAGTTTGACTCGATTCATACCCAGATATATAATAAAATTATTATAAGAAATTAGGAATATTTTGGGCGTTACATGTAAATGGAGTCTTTAAGACAAAGTGTGGCCTTCAAAGGCAATATCGAATCTATTAGATGAGATTTATGATAGTTTTCTCAGATCTCATTACAAGATACCTTCTCTCTGATCTCTAAAAGTCAACAAAATCAATATACAATAATCTCATTTGATTAAATCTCTTATCTAATGGGTGTAGAACCGTGGGTGGTGTTCTCTATGACATGTTCTGTGAGATATTAGTTACTGTCAAGAATCATTCTTGTTCAAACGACTTCCGGACATGCAAACTATATTCAGTTTATATTATGTCTTTCGGTTAAAGGAGCTTGTTGATCGGTGTATATATCCCAAGTTAGTGGGACAGATTTATATTCCCCGTCTTGTGGATGATATTTTGCTTGTTAGTAGTGATCTTGGTTTTATTAGGTGAAACCGGAATATCTCTACAAAACTTTCATATGGTTGATATGGGTGAGGCAAACTATGTTATTAGCATGTCGAGATCTTTGGGGATAATCTCGAGGAGTCTTTAGAGTTTATCTCAGAGAAAGGATATATTGATCGGATTTTAGAGATTTAATATGCAGTCATAATTCATCGGGTATTGCACTATATGAAAAGGTAATGAAATTAAGTAAAATCAATTTTGAGAATAACATGGAAAGGGAGCAAATGAAAATTCATATGCATCGGTGTGGGAGTTTGATGTAAAACCCGAGCATGTAAAACCGGATATCGGCTTTCTTTGTAGGTATATTAGGAAGATACAGTGATCCGAGTTCGAACAACTGAAGCTACAAAGAAAGTAGAGGTACTTCTGAGGACGAAAGGATTATATGCTCACATATAAAAGATATGAGCGATTAGAGGTTGTTGGTTGCCGGTTCGATTATGGTGGTTGTCGATGGCAAGTCAACGAGTTGTCTTTATGCTAGCAAATGCAGAGGCGATCTCGTGGAAGAGTGAAAAGCGATCAATTCTGCTTCATCCACGATGGAAGCCCAGGAGTTTGTGCTTGTTTTGAAGCTTGAGTCATGCTTTATGGTTTGAATTTTTGTCTCGAGGGCTTGAGTATTATCGATATTGCTAAACCTTTGAGAATATATTGTGATAACACACTTATTTGTTTTCTTCTCTAAGAATGGAAAATTTTCTAGTGGATCGAGCACATGGATTTAAAGTATTTGATTGGTAAGAAAAGTCGAAACGACAAGTGTCGATTGAAAATATTAGGATACACTTATGGTTGATCCATTAACTAAAGTTACCTCAAAGGCATGTTGGAGACATGTTATGAGGATGAGCCTTTTGAGTAATCCATAATATATATGATGATAATGAATGGTGGTTATGTAATTGACAATTTCGCATTAAAATTGTTTTTACATTTATTGTGTTTTCAATTATAGGTGCACGTTTTATTGTTTGATAAGCAGAATTGTCACGACAAGACAAATTACGAGGGCTATTTGACATTGCTATGGGTAGGTTGAAGTAAGGGTTATTGATGTGTAGTGCGTGGAAGGAAGCATGACATTATGGTCATGTGACCACCAGCAACCTACGCATTTATGATCTAAAGCGGTCTGATGTTATAGTATATGAAATTTTGAGCGTATTGATTTGCTAAGTTTATTGAAATCGTGATCGCGTATAGTTTTCATAATCGGTTTAGTGGGCCAAGTGGGAGAATGTTATTTCCACATTAAAATTAAGTGATTTCTGTGATCTTCCTTGATTAAAGAATACTGATATCTTTAAGTATTATAAAGATATTTACCCTTGATAGATGGGTAAATTATAATAAATATAATTTATTATAAACGATTATTTATAATAAAATATATTTATTATATAGGCAGTTCTTTATAATAAATATAATTTATTATAAGAACAGTTATTTATAATAAATATATAATTTATTATAAACGATTATTTATAATAAATATAATTTATTATAAAACGATTGTCGAATTACATGTTTAGAACGGTTTTTTGAACGTGTATTCTTGGCCCTCTTCTCCTAGCAATAAGTTATATATAGAAACCCCTTCATATACGGTTAGGCACTCTTCCATCAATTCTGAGGAAAACAATTGTATATCAAAAGTTTGATAAGGAGAAGAAGAGATCAAAGTTTAAGATTTATAAGTTTGAAGGAAATCTCTCATGGTACAGTATAATTTCTTGAAGCGGTATGTAATCTATATATTTTTTGTTTTATTATTATTTTATTTTGTGCTCCCGAGAGATGAGTTTGGTCGATGATGCGAAATATTGTGTGTTAATTTCATTATTCAAGAGTCAAGCATTTTAATATAGATAAGTGGTCATTCATTAAAAGCCATTCATGTAACTTCCACAACGTTGTTGAGATAAGTGGGAGTGGGATCAGCTATACTCTATATTCTTAAAAAAAATTATTAGAAATATCATTTTTTGTTAAGAGCTAGGGACATGACTTTGAATAAATAAAATTCTTTTACATAATGACGACAAATTTGTGAGAAAAAAGTTTATTATTGAAAGTGTCTCAATTTCTTAGTTAGTATAATTCTTTCATTTGAGGAATATTATATGGAATACGAGAAAGAATAAGAGATACTATATAAATAAAAAGCTCATGATTCAAGATATAAATATAAGGCATGAAAAAGGTGAGATGTTTTTGGAATCCTATAATTATATCTATTTTCTTTTCTAAGGTTCTCAGAGATCGATGTAACATAATGATTTTATCTCAGTCATAGATGTAAATATAAGTTGAGCAATTGCATTCAAAACCTTATCTTTGTTTTATCTTACGTGTTTCAAGCTATAATAGTTACATTAAAGTTTCACATTTACACATTATATGCCGTTCAAGTTCTTGGATAAATGATTTTAAATATTAGATCATAATTTTAATATTCAAAGTGATAAAGTTTGAAGAATGGGCTGTGGGCCCACTCTCAACCAAGAAGAATGCATGATGGGGAACCTCGGGCCTTTGGCATGGCCCAATATGAAACAGTCCACGACTTGAAAAAATGTGAGCTTACGAGGCCCCTCGCCAAACTTCAGGAAGAGGCACGCCCATTGGACTTGGGCCAGCTGACACTGACCGGGTCTGAAGGCTGATCTGCCAGATTTGAATTTACCTTGTGGAGGCATCGAGAAGGCCCACGATGGAAATTAAGCTAAATCCCACGATAGGGAAATAGAATAATCCCGATAACATATTATCTTGCAAATCCAAATAAATCTCGCCAGTGAGGAAAATAAAGATAATTCACATTCTTGACTCATCCTGCGGATCAATGGATCCCACCAATGAGGAAAGATAATTCTAAATAAAGCCCATAACAATGTACTAATCGAGTTGATGCCGATAAAAGCAAGAAATATCCCGTCGATGCAGGAAGAATCACAATCACTGCTGGATGATGCGAAAAGTGCTATTTTGAGCCCTATTCAAAAATAGGTTTTGGTGCTTTGCGCACTAATCATATAGATGAAGCGATTGTCATGTGCATGTCCATAGTGCTGCGATTTGGTTCAAGTTGTTTTTTGTTGTTTTTGCAGAATCTTGGAAACTTCAGTCGGCAAGCTTGGCTTCGTATTGGTGCTGAATGTGAGAATCCTTGGTGGTTTCACCAAGTTGAGGCGATGAAATGTAAAGTTGAATTGAAGAATTGAAGGCAAAATGAGGTGTAGAAGCAATGCGAGGAAGCTCTTTGTGGAAGGACTAGGCGATGCAAAATTTTCTTTGCGGCTGAAATTTCATGAGTTGCGAAAATTTAAATCTAACGAAAATTTCGCAATCATAGCGAAATTTCGCAATCCTAGCGAAATTTTAAGCTGTATCAAGGCCACAAGCTATTTTAACGGGATTTAATGGTTGCGAACTCGCTATCTTAGCGAAAATGAAACTTTACCATGCGAAATTTGAATTTATTTATGCCTTTTTCGCTATGATAGCAGAATTTCACTATCATAGCGAAATTTGGCTATGCTGAAAATTTCTGCGTAGCGAAATAGGTACCTTATTAACACCTGATGTTTTTGATTCCAAGCGACCACGTTTTGATTAATTACCATTTGTCCCTATTGTAATCTCATATTTTATTTTCCATTTCACACATTGGGGTTGGCTACCAGCTCCCTCTGACTTTGTAACCTAACTTCCACTTTATGCAAGCTTTCCGCGACTTTGGTTTTAGGTTTTATTTTGCTCTCTTCTCCCTCTTTCTCTCATTTTCTCGCTGTAAACACACCTTGAAGATAATGACTCAAGGGATGCTTAGCCTAAACCTCAAAGCCTTGAAGAGGAGGGTTGCTAACAGTTGTTGGTGGTTTGGCGGTGTCTCTTTTAAGCAATGCAAATCTTGCATTTATGGTTCCAAACTTTTCCAAACTAGGGTTTAATGCATTCATCATCTTTCACTTTGGTCAATACTTGTCATGCTTTGATTCCGATGCATTCTATGGTAGATGCCGCGTGATATCCTTTAGATGTCATTTCACGAGCCATGAAATGAGGTTAAATGCTAGGGTTTCAAACTAAGCTGGGACATTGAATGCTTAGTATTTGATTGGACTCAAATAAGTGGTTCTAGGTTAGGTTTCATGGCCAAGCTCACGATCAGGTTTTGGCTTTGACCTATGTCATTTGCCACTGTGCGAGAAATAACTTGAGGACACATATGCTTAAAATTTTATCAGTAGTGACCCGAGCCTTGAAGGTTGCATTTCACACTTTCACATTTAAACCATTTCGATTATCGATGGAGCAATCAACCTCTTTGTTGCTAACCGTCAAGAAATCCAAACAAAAGTCTCACCATTTTCAAACATAAATGCGAATCATTATAGTGGATGAAAACCCCATCCCGGAGTGCTTCGAATCCCCAGACCATAATCTGCGGTAGCTTGACTCTGGCGTGGGAAGGCTTTATAGGAAACAAATTTTGTTGATTCGGATCACCCTATGTGTGCAGATCAACCATCGAACTAGGAAAACATATACTACCATGCGGGCCACCCGTGATTGAAGGTACGCGAACACACATTAAGCCCTCTGGCGATCCGTCTTTCTCGAAGAAGCGGCTTAGGCATCGGGCGACCGCAGCGAACCCACCTTGGCCCTTCTTCTTTCTTCCTATCTTTGCGGAGGTACACACAGAAGCCTGAATGCCCGAGTCTTATCTCGGCGACGATCGAACGCCCGGACTTGGTCCCTGACCTTTGATTCGGGCTTGACGACCCACGCGCTCGGCCGATCCCGTTTGAAAAGGCATCATCGATTGGCTTTGCCAATCTGCCGAGCAGCGGTTCCTTGACAAATAAGAACTAATCTCGATTGTGATCGACCTCCGACGGGAATTTGCGGGAACCGCGCCCGATCCACGAGGATACGGGACAGCGGCGACACGGATAGCGGACCTCTTTGTGGCGTTGGCGATGTAAGCCAGCGAGCGAGGTGGCGTCGCCTCACCAACCAACGCACGATAGAAGAGGTCCGAGCAACTCACGGGCGAATCTGGCCTTCGGGAGGCGGCAATTTCGGGAAGGTCCCCGCGCTCTCCCCTGCATGGAAGAGCGACACAATCTGCGACATTCCGTCGGCGCGAAGAAGAATCCGGCAGGCCGGGGGCAGGACGCGGTGGCTAGCCGCGGAGGAGGAAGCAGTGACACTTTCGGAGGGCGTGTCGGAAGCGAGAACTCGTCACCCTCAGCGAGGAGCGGGAAGCTGATACCGAAGCGGAAGGGACTTTAGAGCCTCCGATGAACTTCGATCGCGTCGAAGTGGTAGAGACGCAAGCTCTGTCATGGATGCCAATTTACCTTGGTGGAGTCACTGCAGTGCGGCGAGGTGCTCCGCCCCCGCCCAGCGAAGTGAGTCTGCGGTGGGCGTTGATGATGAGATCGATCGATCATCTCGGCGCCACCAAAGATCGATGGGCTGAATATCAGACCTTGTGCGATGCGAGCTTGCCTCCGTTAAAGCCCGGCGGCTGGTTTAGAGCTTAGCCTTCGCTCGATCTCCTCATTGAGCTGGCATTGCGTTAGTCTCAACTTCATTGGAGCTGGGCGTCACTAGAAAGCCCGAGTTACCATCTAATGACCATCAAGCGGCTACATGAAAACTTTGTCCTATGTTCTGGAGTTCAAACGCCAGATCTCTAAGGTAGATATACCTGGCGAGAAGTTTGCGATCACGCATTCATTCTTTGGATTAGGGGGTGCGGTCGAAGACTTGATGTTTTCCATCTCCTAAAAATCCTCCCCCAGCAAGCATGGGCTGAAGTGCTTTCGCAAATGCGGAGAAGTACATCAATGGCGAGAAAAGCTCTCATATCCAGAAGAACTGCTCACCCACTGCAGCGGACGGACAAGAGACGAGGGACGGGCCCCCAAGAACAAAGCTTAGCCAGGAGGTCGAAGAAGATGGAGAAACGAATCACGAAAGTAGCGGAAACCTAGGAAGATCGATCTGGGCCCCACCTCAGCCCGAGAGGCGACAACATTATTCACCTCATTTCACCCCATAACGGACTCGGTATCTCGAGGTCCTGTAGCGAGTTCGAAGCGAAACGAGTTCTGAGGTGGCGACTGAATGAAATGGATACGCCACGAACAACACCAGGTATTGCGAGTTCCATAGAGACTATGGACACCGCACAAATGATTGCATACAGCTCAAGAAGGAAATAGAGTACTTAATACGGCGTGGGTATCTCCGACGCTTCATAGCTCTTGAAAATCCAGCCTGAGAATCGAGCCAAACCGGGCTGGGCTGGTGCTCACCGCCACCTCGGCGAGCCTTGACTCTAACTAATAACACTAGGTGAAATCCATGTGATATCGGGAGGATTTACGGGAGGCGGGAATCAACTCAGCGGGAAGGCCTACCGCAACATCGGTCGGTGGCGGAGTATAAGCGGTGTCAAAGCGCGCCGACCGACACATCCACGTAAAGCGTTCTATTTCGGATGCGGGAGGATACGGCACTATGGCGACCCTTGGTGGTGTTCGGTCGTTCTGGCGCTCAGCTGATCCATCGGGTCCTGGTTAACAGTAAATTTCGTGACATCATCGTCGCCTCGGCCTTCAATAAGATGGGCATCGGAAGGGAGGCCGGAACCCGTCGGCACCATTTTGTAGGATTCTCGGGAGAAAAAAGTATTGCCCTTGGAGGCTCACGATACAACTGGTGCTCACCTTGGATCCCCATGCGGGCAACCCTCTGACGGTGATTCTCGTTGTGAAGCGCCCATCACATAATATGTTGTTAAACGGAAACCCTCTCTCGATGCGATAAAGCCATTCCCTCCGCTTATGATGATCAAGTTTCCTACCGTAAGTGGAGTAGAGATGGTTCTGAAGATAGCAGTGGCCGGAATGCTACTCAACATCCATGAACAGAAGGCGATCGATATTTATATACTTGGGCGGAAAGAAGCTCGACATGCGCGGCGAGGTGCTCTGACTGAAGCTTCCCTTAGAAGAAATTTGGAACACAATATATAAGTTGGATAGCGACCGAACACCTGCTACACATCGACTTGGTAGCGAGGGAGGACCTCAAAAAGCCTCTCGCCGTTTTACGAGAGATAGAACAAAAAGATGTCTTTTTGTATGGGCGAAGCGACATGGAGGGGGATTGACCCAGTAATCCCACATAGGCTAATGTCGACCCATCCTTCCAGTCAATAACAGAGCCGCCTTAAGAGTAGCGATCAATGAGGGGTCGAGCTCTCCCGGCGGGAGAGATCGGGAAGGTGGAATATCTGAATGGTGGCAGCCAGCGTTGCCTGCCAGCGGTAGAGGTAGGCGACTACGCGCCGACTTCAGCGATGTCGCAGGCGCTACCCGAAAACGGTTTCACTGCGGGTGTCGATCTCATCATGGGCGTACTTTGTCGGCCGCCAACTACCTGATTTTATGGATGCTCTCGCGGCTGCAACCCGGATCAGCATGGACCCGGGCGACCAGAAAGAGCCTGATTGCTGCCAGCCGAGACCCTCTTGTTGCTTGTGTTATTTTGGGCGAAACGCGGGAGCTACCATCAAGGTTAATTGAATGGCGGATGTTCAGCGGTCGGAACAACCGTGGAGGTGTACATAGATGACATCTTTGGCCAAATCCTATTGCACCAGCTCTGCCTGCACATCGTCGGCGTTCGGATCACGAGTACAACATGAAATTTGAATCCAGCGAGTGCGCCTTGAATTATCAGCGAAAATTCTGGGTTTCATAAGTCAGCCGGGAATTGAGGCAAATCGAACAAAATAAGGTTGTGCTTGACATTACCCCATGGCCCTCGGGCATAAGGAGTCCGATGCGATGGAAGGGTTCTTTGCTTTAAGCCAGATTAGTATCCCGAGCTGAAATAATCAATGTCGACCTTTCTTCAGATTTTTAAGAAAGCACCTGATGGATCTGAAGTGCGGAAGAAGCATTCGGCATTGAAAACATATTTGAGCTCCCGCTGCGGTAAAAGCCAGTGAGAGGCTCCTCACTCTGCTCTTAAATGTTTGGACTTCTAGACCATTTATCTCATCAGGGACAAAGGCGAGTACAACTACCAGTTTTATTAATGCCGGTAGGAGCTGCGAGGAGCGGAGGAGAGATATCCCAAGGATGGAAAAATAATCTTGGCATTAGTAACCATGACTCGGAAGCTCGCCCTTCACTAGAATCTCCCTTATAGAAGTTCCAACGAATATCCAGATGAAATGCAGTGGCCATAAGCCGAGACCTCGGGAAGAGGCGTGAAGTGGGCCATAGAACTAGAGATTCGACATCAGATATAAACTAGCTACGATAAAGGCGGGTCTGTGAACCGTCATGGAATTCATCTCGGTAGACTCTAGACCTTCCACCAGCAGCCCTGACCTCCCCATCTGGAAACTCTCTGTAGATGGAGCCACAAACGCACAAGGAAGCGGAGCCAGTCTAATCTTGACCTCCCTAGAGGGTATAGATATTGAAGTAACAGCTCGATTCAAATTTAAACCTCGACAATGAGGCCGAATATGAAACGCATAGCGAGGAATCTTAACCTAAGCCATTCTATGAAGTTGACTTGACGCTGGGGTCTGTGACTCCCAGTGGTAGTGAGACAAATAGAAGATACCTGCGAGGCTAAATTGAAAGAATGATCCACGTACCGAAAGTGCGAGTTTAATGAAAAAAGTTCGTGCTGGTCCAAGTCGGACATGTCCCGGTCGGAGAACTCCCGAGCGGAAGTACACTGGCAAAACTAAATGACGGCTTCACGGAAGACCTCAACGGGTCACGCACGTCGAATACCTTCTGAGCCCTCTCATAGATCTTTTTGTTCATGGAGACACCACAATGAATTAGGCGAGTTGGATGGACCCAGGATTACAACAGACCGGACGTCTGCAGAAGCGACTAAAGCATCCCAAATTAGGGCGAGTGACGGTTCGCTAATCGTTGAAGCTTTACAAAGCGAGTTTCTTCACACCCGTCATGGTGGCATGCGGAAAAGATACAGCTGTATTTAAGAGTACGCGAGTGTATCTTTGGCGGAAATCATGTCGGACTCGGGCATTGCGCGGGGAAGGTCTGGGGGATAACTCTACGCGAAGCTGGTCTGGGACGCTGATGTTCGGTGGGGAATGCGAATCTGCTGAGCGCACCGAGATCTTCGCCACCGCGGGCCTGTCGTGCACAACTTACGGCGCTCAACGATGGGGTTTGGACGTGGGACCTACCACCCAGGAAAGGCAATGCGAATTCATCATCGTTGCGTTAGATTACTTACGCGGGTGAAATTTTGAGGCGAACCTTTGGCTAATCCGCGGAACAAAGATACTCAATTTTTGTGGCGAGCCGTATGCGAGGTTTGGTATCTGGGGCCTTGGTATCGGGTGATGGAAGCAGTTTGACAACGCCCAGTTCGGAGATTTTGTCTGCAGAGGCTCGGGTGGGTCATGCCTCACTGATCCCGACACATCCAGCGGTCTAATGGTGAGGCTGAAATCCCCATTAGAACTCTTAGGCCACATTGAAGACCAAATTATGGGGAAGTCTTAGGCAAGTGGGTGGAATACCTCCTGAGTGTTCTGACTCGATTTCTGTGTAATCAGCTAACACCCGAGGCTTAAATTACGCACTACTTTGAGTGCTAAGCCGGTAAGCCCACCATCAAGTGGGTTACAAGTCCCAAGGGATAAATTTGCATAATGTAACACAATGGCGAGGCTCTCCTTCAATTTGGACCTCTTAGATGAAAAGCGTGAGCGAGTCTAAGGCATACGGAGAGATTGCAAAGGAAGGCGATGAGATATTAGCGAAGGTCGAACCTAGGGCATGCGGTGACCTAGTCAGCGAAACTCCTATGCCAGAGGAAGAATCCTGGCATGGAAAACTAGGCCCTAGCTGGGGAAGGCCCTTACATGTCATATCCCGGCGTCGTAATTTTGGGTTGATACGAAACTCTAGATAGGAGGGAAAAATTCACCCTCTATCGCGAATCACGAAACACCTTAAGCGATTTTATCGATGGAGCCTCGGTTTGTAATCTTAAATGGCATATCCATTTCGGATGACGATTTCGACGTTTATTCGTTTATTTTATTAGGCGTCTCAAACAGCTCGGACATAGAATGATCGGAAAATTACATACAGCAGAATGAAAAAGGTTCATAATCCAAAAAGGAAAAAGTCTCTCTCTGTTCCAATCAAATTACATTCCAATTACAATCAATAGGGTCATCAGTGTTTAATACAGTGCAAGGTTCCACTCAAAAAAAAAAAAAAAAAAAAAGCCCTTGGGAAGGAAGAGGAAAGAGACAGGATGAAAATAAGAAAGAAGAGCGAGAGGTAGAAAAAGAGGAGAAAGAAGAAACGAGAGAGGTGGAAAGAGAGAAGAAGAAAAAGGGATGGGAAAGAGTTTGTGTCAGAAGAAGCGGGAGAGGAATGAGATGTGGAAGAAAGAAGAAAGGAAGGAAGAGAGAATGAAAGAAGAAGAAGAAAGAGAAGAAAGGAGAGGAAGAAGAGCAGAAAATGGAAGCGGCACAAGAAAATGTACAGCCCTCTCGGGCACTTTTTGTTCACCAGCGCAAAATTTGGGAATAGCATAACTCCCGTAAAGGGAGACTAAGGAAAAACCTGACTCCCATAGCGGAGGTCCTGAGTGAGCTAGAATCTTGGCGGGTCCGGCGAGAGCGATCAAACTACCTCGATGCTTCTGTTTCTGTGATTTGAGTTACACACACGGAAGAGCAAATCTCAGTATGGGTTCCACATATCGCGGAGCCATGTTTATAAAAGCCTTTAACACTCAAGATATTATACGATCATTTCGATTCTCCATGAATGGCGTAAAGACACTGCATTATCTTTCCAAAAAATCGAGAAGTCAAACGCTTCATGCGCCATGGCCTTCGGTTTAGCCAAATTGACTACTACGCAAACCATGCGATCCTGAAGTCTCGGTTCTTCGGGCTTTTGAGCCTGAGCCTCGCGCGAAACCCGGCTCGGTTGCGGCGAGTTAGCCCTGCGCACGAGCCGCGCCGGCCTAAATCCAATTCAGCTCGGGCTTTAGCCCACAAGGCCTCGGCTCGAGCCAGCGGCTCGGTTCGCTTGATTCCGACTACACTGACCTCGGCTTTGAAAATCGGTCAAGCTCGAACACCCCGACCCAGCGAGCCTCGGCGCCGTAGCCCAGCGGCTTCGGTTGGCGGTTAGGCTTCCCTCACGCCGCGACCATCGTCAGAAGTCGGTTCAGCTCGGGCTTTGGCCCGCAAGGCCTGCGGGCGGGGCGATGGCTGAGTTTGTGAGTTCGACTACTGCGAGCCATGCGGCTGAAGTCGAGGCGGTGGTGTCGGCCAGCAAGGCCTCGGCGCCCGGGGAACGGGCAACTCAATTTACGCGATAGATCTTGCTCTTCAAACCATACGGCCCGGAGGCTGCTCAGCAAACACTTTCAGCTCAGCTGTCCGACCAAAATTAGATTCGGTTCATGCGGAACAACGCGAAAATACATAAGTGGAGACGAAAGTAAAGAAAAAAGAAAAAAAGAGCATTTATTAAGGAAAGATTTATATGTCACGGGTCCCGGGCCGACCAAAATAAATAAAAATCCAACTGTCAGGCAAAGCGAAGAGATGCTGTTTGGTGATCAAGCATCGAAGGAGGAGCGGAGTGTGAAGGGAGTGGGCGTGGGGGTGTCAGGTTCTCGAATGGTCGACGGAGAGGACCCTCGGCCTCGCGTCACTAGGGATATCAGGTGCGTCGGTCTCGGTAGGCAATAACTGACTTTCCTCCCAGCATACCCAGCCCATTGAGTGTGACCTCATCCTCAATCTTCCTGCTTCATCCCGGCTGAGCAACGGAAGTTACTTGTTGATGAAAGATCCCCACGCTGACTGCGACCTCCTCGTTCGGGCGTTTGCGAGTTTGCAGCCTCGGAACTCTGTGAGCCCCGTCCAATAGCACCGTCTTACCGCGCAGTTCATCTTTGTGTGCGTAGCTATGAACTCCGCAGCTCACCACGGGATGTAAAGTTCATCCTAACCATTTAGGGCTTTAATCGCCCAAGCTGAGCTAAACCCGAGTGCTGACCTCCCCAACAAGTCATTTGTCACGGCATGTAAATCATCCACGAACCTCGAAGCTCTCCTTGGTAGCTCTTCATATTCTGCGGGCCTCATCTTTCTACCCTCAGCCAGACACGCGATGCCGTGATGGTGTGCTTCAAATCAGATTTAAACTTCCCTTTGCCTCCTCGGTCATCGTACACGACCTCGCGATTGATCACACATCGGAACATAGGGGAAGCCACCACTTGCTGTAGCTTGGTGCTGGCGACCTTCGGCTTAGGTGGTTTTTAGCCAACTCTTCAAATGGTAGCCCACTACATCCCCGGCTCCAAGATCAGCATCTAACACCAGGATCAGCACCTAACTTTCGGGTCGAAATCGAGCCGAGGCATGCGAACTTATAGAAACGGCTCCACACCAAGGAAGGATGGCGCTTCTCAACGGTGTGAGCCCGACCTCTTGAGATCATAATCTTTGGGATGGGCCCGAAGAACCGAAGCCATCGCCGCAAACTTCGGCGTTGAACGGAAGTGTATCGCCAGTTTGGAACCTGCCTCTAAACTCTGCTACAAGCTGAGAAGGTGGCTTAGCGCTTTGCGGGAGGATTCCAAGGCGCGATGGGCATGACTGACCGTGGGCTCGGCGGCCCCCGAAGGGCCTTTTACGCTGCGCGGACCAGGGATGGGATTGCGAGCTTCAGCTTCCAGGTCCACGGGGCAGAGAAGCGACAACATCTGCCCGATGAACGTGGGTCGTGGGGAAGATGGCTCCCGATTTGAACCTTGCCAGGACCGATTGATCTTTCCAGAGGTCTAAGGTTTTACAAGGTTTCGCTCAGGGACCGAGACAATGTCTCCACCGAGGCAGCTCGTACGGTGGGCTTGGCAGCGAGAAAGGCCGATGGGAACCTTCATAACAAGTGGAGGCCAGAAGGCCTGGCAATGACGGTGACTGACCTCGAGCTCGAGGGCGGGAATATCGGCCCAGTCGACGCTCAAATTGTGGGCGTGGGGGACACTTTCGATCGCGCACGAGCTATGACGTCATCTTCGAGTTAGAGATCGGTCAGGCACTGAGAGGCCGTAACCGATACCAGTCGAGATATCGATGACCTCGCCAAAGACTATGCAAAAACAAGCGACACTCCGTAGATTCTCGGGGTGGTCTAAACGTAGAGCATGGGGTATGCGTCTTTAATGGGTCCTCCTCCCGATTGCGGCGTGACAAAATGCGTTCCTTCAAAGCTGTGAGAGGAGAAGATCGGAAATCCCAGGAGGCGAAGCCTTTACAAAAATCAGAGAAATACCGCGGTTTCCAGCCGCATTAAAAGATAAAGGAAACGAAAGCTATCTTTGGGAAAGCAAGGCTCTGTCCTAAGAAAACCAATAGACCAACCAAAATACCCCAGCCATTGGGCGAAAGTTGAGAAGGACAGACATTGAAGTCTTTTAGCCCACTTTTGAAGGATGCGAGAAGCGAAGACCATTCTCGAAGAAAAATTTGGTTGAAGAAGCATACAATCTTAGTGAAGCTCCCATAGGAGGTCGAAACATTAGGACGAGACTCGGAAGCCAAAGGAAATTCGGTGCGCCTGAAAAGTGGCCCCATACGAGGACCAACCTTGCTGAAGCCCATGTAAAGCATTGAACAACGGTTTAGGTATTGACCCCCGTGATACTTAATGCAGTACCTCTCCCCTGCCCTTGTCGAAGGAAAGAGCGCCTGGGCGTCTCGAGTTGACCCGGTCGAAGCCTGTAAGGTGGAAGAGGCCAGCTGATTGCGAACCGACAATATTAAATCACCTCTCCAGCTGAGAGAAAAGCAGCTGGACCCATGGTGATTGCGAGATAAAGACGAAACTTAGTGAATTAACTGCAGCCTCGACGTATCGCCCCGAACAAACACGAGAGAGAAAGACACGATGGTCCAGAAGATAACACAGAAGAAACTATCTCTGGAAGACGCTGAGGAAAAGGACTCTGCACAAGATTTAATTCAAAAGTGTTCGGAAGAGGGAAATCAACCTTTAAGCGAATAAAAGTTTCAAGTCAAGGGCACACAAGACGGAGGATCTGCGAGAAGAAAGAGGCTTGTGAAATGGAGAAATGGCGCCAAAACGAAGAGTCATCATTATTGCAAGGCGTGGCGGCGACAAGCCTCTAACCGTCAGGCGGACACGTGGAAATTGCATCCCGTCTGGCATTCTGGCCCTTGCCACCCTTTTACACCGTACACGAGGGCTGGGGGCAGCGATAAGGTTTGAAAAATGGGCTCGCGGGCCGGCTCTACGCCAAACCGAGGAAGAGGCACGCCTGTTATAGGCTCGGGCCTTTGGCTAGCCCATTCATGAAAACCCCGGTCACTTCGGGCTAAAGCAGCTTGTGGATGTCGAGAAGGCCCACATTCTACAAAAATCTTAAATCCCCACGATAAGGGAAATGAAATAATCCCCGATAACAGATTATCTTGAAAATCCCAAATAATCATCAGCAAGGAAAATGTCTAGATAATTCACGATATAACAGCTCATCCTGCGAATCAGCTCGGATCCCACCAATGAGGAAGAAAGATAATTATAAATATTGCTCTTTCAATATTCTAATCGAGTTCGATACCGATAAAGCAAAAATATCCGTCTAATGAAAGAATCCTAATCACCATCAAGCTGAGGAAAACATATGCTATAAATACGGACCACCCCACTAGGGTGAAAGGTATATAACATTAACCCTCTAGCAGATCCATCTTTTTCTCTCGAGAAAGCGACTTGGCGTCGCAGTGTGCAGGTAGACCCTAAATGGTATCTTCTTTCTTTGTCTTTGCAGAGGAGTGCACGCACCCAGGCACACGGTAGCCCAGTGCTTGGTCCTACCTCTCGGCCCCGTGATCAGGCCTTCGGACAGTCCTGTGCCTTGTCGACCCCAAAACGCTCCAAATTCCTACCCTATTGAAAAAAGGCATCATCACAAACTATTAGACATTGATTGATCTTGACATGAAGTGGATATGAAATGATCCTTTAATTGATATCATAGTTAAAATTAATGTGAGTTTACATACGATGGTTAAAGCCTGACATCATACGTATAACCTTTATCATATTTGACTTTTTCTCCTTGTGTTATTCCTAACCCTAAACCGGAGTATTATTTATCGTCAGTATCAGACATCAATATTTAAATTTATTAACGAAAAATGTGTACTTCTCATAAAGGAACACCTATGTCCCTTGTTTTTGGTTGTATGTCTAACCTCATTCTTAATGTTTTTTCGGGTCTATCATTACCCATAAAGCTCATTCCCTTGCACAAAAATGTTTTTACTATTAACGATATTAATAAATGGATAAATGGGGTATTAATTTTATTGATATGACATCATCACGTGTGTTTTTTTACTTATTTGGGGTTTACCAATTGGTTCGAGTCTCTGTGTTTTGAGTTCTAGAATAGCAGAGTTTCAAATGAATCTAGGGTTTTTATTTACTTAAAACAAATTTTCAGTTCTACTATGTTTGGATTATGAGAATACTTGGCAAAGTTTCAAATTCAAAATCTCATGTTTCGCAACATATTGCTTTTACATAGCAAATGACTCTCAATTGATCCAAATTCAAATTTCTATATTTTCCATTTCCTACATTTTCTCAGAAACCAAACATAATTATAGCAATTTTTTTTACTATTCTAAAATATAAATAAAAATATAAAAAATTAGTCATAGTATATAAACGTTTAATCAATTATTTTGTATAAATCATAGAAAATGAATTTTAATGTTTTTTTCAAATCTAATTGATATTATCATTTCTTATACCTTCAAACTAATTTTGATATATAAATTGAATATATCTTTAAATTTTAAATAATTTATAAATACCGATATATTCGATATAACAATAAAATCCAAGTACTGATATATCCATCAAAACCGATATTTTCATCCTTGATGATAAGTAAGAATAAATATTTTTACCTATTGAATAGTTTTGTAGGTAAATAGTAATAGGTAAGTTGTCACTCTTTCATTTCCATACAAAAAATTACGCTCTATTTACCGACTAAATAATTTTGTGGTGGTAAATATTAGTAGGTAAATCAGAGGTGTTGTCACTATCTCTTAGCAAAATTGGCGCCGATGGCATCGATCGAATAGTTTTGTAGGTAAATATTAGTAGGTAAGTTATTGCTAATATCTCCCGCCAAAAATTGGCGTCGTATTTACCGATTAAATAATTTTGTAGGTAAATATTAGTAGGTAAATTATAGGTAATTTGTAGATAAACTGTTGAAAATTAATTCTTGCCAATTTAGTATGTAATTTGTTAGTAAACCCTTATTTTTACCTACCAAGTTGTATCAATAGGTAAATTAAGTAGGTAAACTGTCAAGTTCTTATAGTGAAAAAGAAAAATTCTAGACTTTGAAAGGGTGAACCTGAAGGGATCAATGTATAGCAAAAGCTTGGATCATTGATAGAACAAAATGTAAGATAAACTAATGTCATCATCTTTAGGATTTACTATCTTATTTGGAGCAGGACCTTCCAAGTTATTCTAGTTGCGACAAATCTGTGTGTGGAAGTGCCTAATTGCCAAAGACAAGAAGAAAGAACACTCGTATATGTACGTAAAGGCCTTAGGGAGAGTATATAAAGGTCCTAGGGAAAGAGCTCTATTTTATAGACTTCAAACCCTAATCTTATAAGGTTACTTGTCTTTCAAGCAACCAATCATTGCCTTATTGGGCTTAAGTGACAAAACTTCTGTCTTATTGGGTTTCTTGCCTCTCAAGCAATTAGTTAATGGGCTTTGTCACTAATTAGCTAGTCTGAGGATCCAACGACCCATTATTAATTTTGGCTCTTGATCAACAACTCAGATTATTTCTAAAGCATAAATCCAACAATCTCCCACTACAAAGGTGCCTGGGACTCCGTGATCTTATCCGATGCTATTCCACTAAAAGCCCATATATGAACTCCAAGATTAATAATGTAAATATTAAATGTATTTTTTTCTTTGTAAAATATCAATAATTAATCGACAAAGATTTATGTCAATCAATTAATTATTTATTCTCTTAACTTATCAATTTCTCTAACGGATCCAATGCACTGATCAGTGTCTTTCAACATCCAAATACTGAAACATATTAAGAGGATAATTCATACAAATTCCATTTTCTATATCTAATTAACCCTGGTAGTCAAATGATAATTACTCCCAAATTATCAAGGTATTGGTCTTTAAAAGAAGACCTCACTTATGGATAACTCAAATAATGATAATTACTTAACTATCTGTTTATAATATACCCAAGATTAAGAAAAATAACAAACTAATATTGCCTAAGATTTAATTTATTTTTACAAAATATTACCTTTAATTAAATCCCTTTTGACAGTTTCAGAGTGAATAGTACATAACTCACTCTAGTATTCTACAATAACCAAGACAAATTTTATCAACCGTGAGACAATTCATTAATTATGAGAACCTACGACCATTTTTCTATGGACGTATCCACACGATCATATACTGCATAATTAATCTGGACCTTATATGTGAAACAATGCATTCATAAGAATTCAAGAAATTCACACCATTAAATTAGAAAATTAAATTACATTTAGTCTTGCTCCTAGAGCATAAATGTAACCAACTCCCACTTACTCTAAAGTAAGGCTGGGACACTCCTAAGACCCATACAATTTACATGTTTCTCAAACACACACTCGAGAAAAGTCTTAGTAAAAGGATCTGCTAGGTTCTCCTCATATGCAATTTTATTTGAGTCAATATCCCCTTGGAAGTCAAAGTCCGTATAACCAAGTGTTCCAAGACTCCCATTGGAATACACCAATATATAATCCTTTGTTCTCTTTAGATACTTGAGTATATATGGCATAATATGGCATGTATGACTTAGCACAACCAAAGCATAAGGTTTCTCACTCATGAGTTCTCTCTCTTCAGGAGTTTTATGGTGATTGTCCCTTAGAAAGATGAATTCCATGTTTGAAGGGTACAAATCCCCTCTTTGGATTCTTCATGCCAAAAATAGCAACTAGGAAGCTCGGGACAAAGCTAACACCTTATTCTTTTAGTCGCATAAAAGTTTGATTCCTAGATTATAGTTAGCTTCACTGAAGTCTCATGGTTCATCCTATTTCATGATGAGATTTGGGAGCACGAGGAACACACAAAAATTTATAATACCTAAAACCTAACGCCAGGTAGCCCATAGCTATTGTAGGTATAGTGGTTATAGGGTCGTCCATTGGGATGAGTTTTCCCTTTTTTGATTGTAATCCTAGGTCTTAATTAATTAATTAATTACTTGATAAAATTAAAAAATAAAACATAAAATTAAAAGACTGGTTTTTAGCTTGCTTGAGATGAAGTTGATTGCTATTATTAAGGAAAACAATTATACTAAGGTCTCAAGCTTTGGTTTCACCAAATTCGGATTCATCATGATGATTCAAAGGGAAGTTCTATTAGTCCCAGTCGTTTGAAAAAGAAACCAACCTATAACCTATAACTGATTCCCTAAACTCTACCTAGGTTCCTATTTCATGATAAAATTGAAGCATAAATTCTAGGTAAAAGAAAAAAAAATTCGTACTGATTTTAGAGAGCTTTGATAGATTCTCAACTCGACCCTCTTATGGGTTCCCGATAAGAAACAATCTCTTACGTATGGTAGGTCAAATATGCATGGTCTAAGCACCCAACATACCATTCAAACTTACTAAGTATCAAGAAGACTAGTTTGAAGAGAATAGACACTCCTATATGGATAGTTGGGAGAACGAGTACGGGGTGTCCCCAACTGATGTACACCCAACCTTTAGACCTCTAAATAGTGTTGAATTCTTCACCTTTGGTATGAAGCACGGCTGCCCCCGTCAGTCATCATATTGGGGTGGATTGGATCCATCTCACTCTGAGAAAGATGACTACTCGGTCATGGTGGGTACTTAGCACACCATGAATAAAAAACAAAGCATAAAAATAATGGAAAAAATGTGCTGAAAGGTTTACTAAAAGTAAATGAGAGAATTCTCCCCAAAATTACGAAGTATAAAACTAATTGAGAAAATTTGGAATATGTTTGATTGGCCTTCCCATCTCTATTTATAATACATCTTTGGAGGTTTCTTGGAGTCTAAGAACAAATACTTTCCTATTACAAATCAAATCTCAAAGCTTAGGCTTCTAAAATTTATATTTTGTGATGTCCACCAATTTTGCACTACTTCTAGGTAGGAGTGCGAAATTTCGCACTACCTACCAGAGGTAGTGCAAAATCAAGCACAAAGGGAGTTAAGTAGAGTAGTGGTAATTTCGCACCGCTTGCTTGGGCAAGGCGAAATCGATGGGATGTAGTGTGAAATGCTCCATAATAGGTTCAATTCCTCTGTCTTCTTATATGATCATTCTATCATGGTCCCTACTCGTCCTGAATTGTTTCCATGGGCTTCCAAGCTCGCACAAAAGACCTCGAGACTTCCTCGACATTGCTTGAACTGGTGATTCCAAAGAGCCATAAAGATGCCTAAAATGGCCTTTATGCGTACTTGTACTCAATAAAACCATTAGTAGTGGGGTTTTGAGGCTAAAAATACACCAAATCGGTAATGTGTGAGTTTCTACTACAAAAAGTGTTTTATTTAGTGAAAATTGAGTGCTTGAAAATGCACTTTTTGAGTGGTTATGATCTCTCTCATATGAAACTACTATTTCAAGTAACCCTTTACGTCTAACAACCCCTTCACATTGTTTCCAATTAACAAGATGTCATCTACATAAAGAATAGGGAAAACTACCACTATACCTTGAATATTTTATGCACACATGGTTTACCAAGGCTCTTTTTCTTGTAGATCAACTTGCTTCCACTAGGTTTTACCCCTCTAAGAACTTCTCCAAGAGACCATGCTGAGTTTGAATCCATATATCCCATCTCATGGTCCATTGCCCTTTTCCACACTTTTGCACATCAACGTCAAGAGACCATACTAAGTTTGAACCCATAGATTTCATCTCACAGTCCATTGCCCTTTTCCACTCTTGCACATCAACATCCTCTAATGCTTCTTCATATGTGGTATGGATTGTCCAAAACGACTTGATACATCTTATCTAAGAAAGTGTACCTTGTAGGTTTATGTTTTATTCTCCCACTACAAGTTTGTTGCATTAGTTATTGTACATGAACTAGAGGATCCAAGTTTTGTAGTTCAGGTGGATTTCCAATCTCTTCATTATATTCTTCTTCTTGAGTTTCTTGAACTTGGTCATGAGCTGCTTCCTATGCTTATTCACCTTCAGGTACATATTGTACATATTCCCCTCTTTGAACATTAATAGGAAACAAGGATGGAAAATTAGAAGTTTCTAGTGGATCTAGAACTGAGTCAAGCTCTTCAAGAACTACTTTACTCCTAGGTTTAAAATTGTTCATATAATCATCTTCTAAGAAAGTGGCATGAGTGCTCACTATTACTTTCTTATCCTTTGGATTATAAAATATTTCACCTCTCGTTCCCTTAGGATAACCAATAAACATACACATTTCTGTATGAGATTCCATTTTCTTTTTATGATTTATGTGCTAAGACATGTTCCATGACACCCTAAATCCAAATATGGTAAAATAAGGTTTACGCCTTTTCCATAACTTTGTGGGTGTCTTTGAAACAGAATTAGATGGAACCAAGCTTAGTGTGTAAATAGTTGTTTCTAAGGCATATCCCCATAACGATGATAAGTAATCAAGCATCGACCTCACCATATCTAAAAAAGGGTTTTGTCTCTCATTTCAAAGACTCCATTTTGTTGAGGCGTTCCAGGAGATGATAATTGAGAAATTATCCCCTCTTTAGCCAAGTAAGACTTGAACCCTCCAGACATGTATTCACCGCCTTGGTTAGACCGAAGCTGCTTGATATGGATAACCAATTGCTTTTCTGCCTCTGTTTTATATTCTCGAAACTTTTCAAAAGTTTCAGACTTATGGTGCATTAGGTAAACATATCCATATCTTGATTAATCATCGGTAAATGTGATGAAATACTCATACCCACCTCTGGCTTGAACGCTCATTGGTCCACACACATTAATGTGTACCAATCCCAACTGCTTAGTAGCACAATTTCCTTTAGCCTTGAAGGGTCTCTTTGTCATTTTACATTCCAAACATGATTCACATACTGGTATAGGTTCAAAGATCAACGAATTTAAAATTCCACTTTTAACCAAATCGTGAATTATGTTAGGATTAATAAGACCCAATCACAAGTGTCATAAATAGGTTTCATTTGAAACCTTCCTTTTCTTAGGTAAAGGGGGTTGCTCATCATTAATGTGTTCAATGGCATTGATACTATAGGGCGAAGGAGTTAAGAAATACAAACCATTCATCAATAATCTGGAGCAAATAAAAGTATTATTACTCTTAATTGAAATTGAGGAATTAAACTGTACTGTTAAACTATGTTCAACTAAACAACTAACATAAACCAAATTCCTCTTCAAATCCGGAACAAGTAAACAATATGATAAACGTAAGGTTTTAAAAATGTAACTCCACTAGTCCTACTTCCATTACGGGAACATATTCTTTGTTTCCCAATTTCAAGCTTCTTTGCCCTTTACTAAGTGATCTACTTTATTTGAACCACTCAAAAGAGTAACAAACATGGTTAGTGGCTCCTGAATAAATAATCCATTTATCATTGTAATTCTCCAACAACAAGCCTCAACAACATTTAGACTACTCATCACTTCCGTAGTACTGATGTGCCTCCATCATCATTAGACAATGATCTCACACATTTCCTCCAAATTACGAGCTGCTCACTGCCCCTATGGTCGTCGTCTAGCACACCGCTTACTTTCAACAAACATCTCATCTAAAGCTTGAACCATGTTTGACACACACTTTAGATTATTAATATGCTTACACAAATGTTCTACAACGTTGGAAAGAATAGAACAACGAGTTATCGTATTCGACCGTTTCCAATCTGCAAATTGCTTCTTAGTTTCCTCCGAAGCATTAACAACGGGCTCATGGGGTTTCTAGGTTGTTATAATAAATTTGATTCTCTCAAAATCATGGACAATGTAAAGATTGGTTTTCCATAGGTTGTAATTACTTTCATCCAATGGTTTTTTTACTCAAAATTGTAATTACAGGATTAAAGGATGTCATTTTCTAAAATAAATGAAAACACGCAATCAACAAATATATCAATGAGTAGGTTTATTTATTGCAATAATATTCTAAACACTTACATTGGGAAATATATTTATAACAAATTAACTAATATTTTGAACATGATATGGAAAGTGTCCTACCAAATCGACTCCCCAGAAACTCCAATAGTAACCCATGACACTAGTGAGTTTCTATGTTAATACACCAAGAAAGTCCCCATGTAAGTTGTGGGGTCACAATGGTCCATCTAAAAAACTCCTTATGTTAGGCTCTAATCACCCTTGTTATGTGACTTTCCTTGACATGTACCAACAAGTCACAACCCACAAGAAATTGGATCCGAGACTTTCTTAGATAACACAAACACGTATCAATCAAAACTTTGTTTCAATAAACTTTGGGCTTTCAATAACACAACAGAGCCTCATTATGAGGATTATTAATGTTACTAAAATTGAATGTAATAACCATTAATTTAATTATAAAATTACCTTTAATATCCAAGTGTTGTCGACGTTGGGCCGTACAACCTCATTAAAATTTTGAAATTGTTTTATATCAAATCCAATAAAATCTGATCATGTTTATTGATGGGGCATCACATAACCATTTTATTATTGGACCCTTAATGGAGCTTCTATGTTTCAAATTAATTAAATTAATTTTAACCTTCACCATTAAATATTTTACATTAATTTATCAGGGTTTTTCATAGTAATATATTATCTTGATATTAATGTTACTAATATTGAATGTGATAACTATTAATTAAATTTCAAAATTATCTTTAATATCTAAGTATTGTCGACATTGGGCTATACAATCTCATTAAAATTTTGAAATTATTTTAGAAGCAATCCCATAAAATCCAATCATGTTTATTTGTTGAGGCATCACATAATTCTTTTACTGTTGGATCTTTAATGGAACCCATAGGTTTCAAATTAATTTTAACAAGTAATTATTCAATATTTTACATAATTTAACTAGAATTCTTCATAACAATATTATCTAAACAAAACTAATATTATTTTGCACATGTATATATCAAATGATGAAATTATATGGCCTCACCAACCTTGGACCCGAAATTAAAAAAGACATTAAGACGAATTAGAAAGGACAAGAAAAACGAACTAAATTTGAGCAGTAATCAATGGAGAGTGTTAGCGTTTTAGATATGGTGGTAGCGAGGTGTACATTCAATCTACAAGTTGTGCAGTTCCCAAATAGCCCTCTTATGGAGGAATTTGAGAAAGCATTGAGAGATTAGCTTTATCCTATTGGCATCTCATCAGTGATTAGCCAACCGGCTATACAAGCAAACAACTTCGAAATCAAGCCTATCACATTACAATTAATTCAAAACATTCAGTTTATGAGATTTCCAAATGAAGATCCCAACACACATATCTCTAGTTTCTTAGACATATTGTGTGATACGGTGAAGTATAATGAAGTAAGTAATGATGCAATTCACCTAAGACTTTTCCCATTTTCATTAAAAGACAAGGAAAAACATTGGCTAAGTTCAGAGCCTGTTGACTCCATCATTAAATGGGAATGACAAGTTCCTACTGGACTAAAAAATAACAAAGGCTATATATGCATGTCAAACACATGTAGTCCTGACGTTCATAAAGCATACTCGGAATAGTTTTCGAAGGACTTCACATCATTTCTAGGGCTTTGATCTAAGGAAATTAAACTTGGAGGGCATATGGTTATTACCATATGAGGCAGGATGATACGGACCCTCTAGTCTACCAACCTTAGGAACCCTTGAATTCAATGGAAGAGAATCGTTCCCAACGGCAAGAACAAATTTTGGAGATTTGATTAGAACCAAAAGGAAACTAAGTCCTTAAAACCCTAATCTTGAGACGCCACAAGGTTGACCACTACCTTGTTAAGTCGAATTTCCACGATTCAATCAAGAACAAAAGGAAACAAAGCAAAAGCTTTATGAATAAACTTTCATTAAACATCAAATTGTCTTTTCTCTAAATGGTGGCTACTTTTGATAGTTAAAACAACCCCCAAAAAATCCATAAAATCCTAAAAATGAATTTGGCCCAATTAGAATGAACATGGCCTAAAATAAATCATTAAAAGAACAACTAAGAAGGAAACCATAATTAAATAACATCTAGAAAATGCCTCAAAACTAATAAAATGAAATTTCTAATTAACGCATGCCCTCATTTGGGTCTTTCGAATCTATTCCTTACACAACAAGATAGGTAACTATGCTTCGTGAAGCTATGGAACCTTCAAATTTTGTTCTAGAATCTTCTAATACAGCCTCTTTGTCTTGCACTTGTAAGATCAAGCCTTGTAAAGAGTCCTTCATTCCTTTTGTCCTTGCCTAAGTCATTGGACATCCAATTCCATGCAAAGGATCTTGTGAATATTTGGTCTCATCAACTTGATCAGCTTGGTCCACACCTCGATCTCTATTATTCTCTCCCTCCTCGAAAGGATTCGTCATCGAATCACCAACATCAAAAAAAGATAAATTAGCAACATTAAAAGTTTCACCAACTTTACCATAATTTCTTGGCAAATCAAGCTTGTAGCCGTTATCATTGATTCGCTCCAAGACTTGGAAATGTCCATCTTATTTAGGCTGTAATTTTGACTTCCTTTGTGTAGGGAACCTCTCATTTTGCATGTGCACTCATACCCAATCTCCAGGTTGGAAGACAACCTTTAAACGCCCCTTGTTGGCCTGCTTAGCATGTTGTTCATTTTTCCTTTCAATGTTGGCCCAAACTCTAGCTTGTAAATCCTTAACAAAATTTGCCTTTTCCTTACCATCAAAATTAGCATGCTCATTAGTAGGCAAAGATAAAATGTCCATAGGTGTTAATGGATTAAAGTCATACATAACTTCAAAAGCAGAAAATAAAGAAGTAGCATGAAAAATCTTATTATATGCAAACTCAATATGTGGCAAACACTTCTCCCACTACTTTAAATTTTTTAGAATGATAGCACACAATAAGGTAGTCCGTATTCTATTAACTAATTCAGTTTGACCATCCGTTTGAGGATATGCAATAGTAGAAAACAACAATTTTGTTCCTAATTTATTCCATAAAGTGCGCCATAAATGACTTAGAAACTTAACATCTCTATCACTAATAATTGTCTTATGCAATCAATGCAAATGAACTACTTCTTTAAAGAACAAATCAACAATATGTGTTGCATCATTAATTTTAGAACATGCAATGAAATGCAAAACCTATCAACAACAACAAAGATGTTGTCCTTACCATTCCGAGACCTTAATAGTCTAAAACAAAGTCTATAGATATATCAGTCTAAGGTTGTTCATGCACATGTAAAGGAGTATACAAGCCATGAGATTAAACTGTAGACTTTGTTTGCCTACATGTAGTGCACTTAGAACACACAAACTACACATCATGTTTCATGTTAGGCCAATAAAAATTGTTCATTTAATATGCCTAAAGTCTTATGAACGCCAAAGTATCCCATCAAACCACCTCTATGACTTTCCCTAACCAGCAACTCACAAATAGAACAACTAGACACATATAGTTTATCTCTCTTGAATAGAAATCCCTCATGCCTATAAAAGTCACCAAATGTACTTTTATCACATGCATTCCACACTTAGCAGAAATCATAATCATTGATATACAAATCCTTAAGCAATTCAAACCCAAGTAATTTAGTATGCATTGAAGTAAGTAAAGCGTACCTTCTAGACAATGCATTAGCCACTATATTTTCCTTTCCTTGCTTGTATTTGATTATATAAGGAAACGTATCTATGAACTCTAACCACTTAGCATGTCTTTTAAGCTCCCCTTAGGTCTTCAAGAACTTCAAGCTCTCATGATTATAATGAATGATGAATTCTCTTGGTCTTAGATAATGCTGTCAGGTTTGAAGAGTTCTCACAATTGCATAAAGCTCCTTGTCGTAGGTATGATAATTAAATGCTGCCCCACTTAGCTATTTCCTACATCAAAATAGCTCCTATTCCTATTCCAAATGCATCACATTCTATCTCAAAAGCTTTATTAACGTTAGGAAAACTCAACAAAGATGCATTAGTTAACATATCTTTCAAAGTTTTGAATGCTCGATCATGCACATCATCCCACTAAAAAAACACTATTTTTAACAAGTTCATTCAAAAGTGCAACAATAGATCTAAAGCACTTAACAAACTTCCGATAAAAACTTGTTAAACCATGGAAATTTCTCACCTTATTTGTCTTTTTTGGTGTAAGACAACCCTTCATTGCCCTTACCTTTTCTTTATCAACACTAATACCTTGTGCACCTATAGCAAATCCAAGAAACATTACAGATTCCATACAAAACATGCACTTCTTAAGATTAACATACAATTGGTGCTCTCTCAACACACTAAGAACATCATGCAAGTGTTTCAGAATAATGTCTTTAATCAAGTTTTGCTATAAACTAAAATATCATCAAAGTAAACTACCACAAATTTTCCAATGAAAGCACGGAACACATGATTCATTAACCTCATGAATGTACTAGGTGCATTAGTTAAGCAGAAAAGCATTACTAACCACTCATACAATCCATATTTAGTTTTAAATGCAATTTTCAATTCATCCCCTTGATGAGACCAAAAGTTGTGCATATTCAAATTATTGAAACCATTACTAGAAGACTAAAAATTAATCTCAGGTAAAGGCAATCAAAAACTGATACAAACCAAAAATACATTGTATGCTCATAAGAAGAATAATTTTGTTACTAAATTCAATAAAAGATTTACTTTGGTCTTAAAAACTGCAAGTGCACAGGTCGTACAAGTAATAAAGTAGACCTATAAGTCTGGATATCGTTCCCACAGAGATTGAAAGGAATTTAAACTTCAACTCCCCCAACTACTCAAATTCCACACTATTTGAACGTCTAATTTAGATGAAAATTTTAGTAACCTAATGAGAATTTTAACAACTAGAATCCTACATTTAATATAAAAGCGGAAAAAAAAATTAAATCCTAAATGTAAACTCGGATCAACCGCATTATCATTGAAGTAAACACTGGGATTTCACTGCTGTGAAATTGTCAATTCCTGCATCCTATTCTCTTTCTATTTTTCCCTGAGTTTGAATCAGAATTTGTCAAGAGGCAAGGTAGTATAGTTTGGATTTCTCCTCTAACCATACTTTTCACTGAGTAGAGGTTCATGTTCATTCCTAAAACATGATTCTAATTAATTACTTGTAAATAGAATTTCTCTGTAAGATCTGGGTATTTTTCTTCCAACATACCCATTTTTATGACTGCATTTCTTTGCTTCACAAGATGTATACCAAGGCATTTCTAAAACAAGAATGATGTCTCATCCTTAAGATCTGAAAGAGTTTTCTCTTTCCTTGATTAGATCTCATGCTAACACGGGATCAAGATCATTCTTCTAGACCAAGGAGAGATCTCTAATTGATTAAACTGATATATCACTTAACCCATTCTCAAACCATGAGCAAATTGAGGATTTATCTAAGTAACCTTCGCAGCTCACAGTTCTTCAATATTGGGTCTAATATACCCCAAGTAACCGATCTAGCTCTCAAGAATCTCCATCTCGTGGTCACCTGTAGGGCCTCCCGAAATCAAAGCCAAACAATAGTCCCTTCAAGGGTATGTTACCAAATTGGGAACAATTAATTCCTGCAAGAACAACACTCATTCAAATAAACTCAAAATTCAACTCTAGAAATTTTCTTCTCATTTTGCGTAAAAGACCATAACTAACATCGTATCTTCCTGCTGAAGTCATGGTTCGAAATCTGTATTTATAGCATATATTGAAATACTGATCAGTAAAATTCCACCGTAACTGCAATCAACTAAAGAAATGAGTTCTAGCATTTGTTTGGAGTTCATTGAATTCAAACAGTAGTCGTAAATGAGTTTCAACATTAAATTTCAACTTCAAAACTTCTGAACAAATTACCGTCATCCAACTAATCAAAAATCTCATGCTAACGCTAATCTACAAAGCAAAGAAAATAAGAAAAATAAATAAAAATAAATAAAAAGAAAAAGAAAATATAATACAAAAGAGCCACGCCCTGTGTACTGTCTGTCGTTGTTAACTGACTCCACTCGCTCAGCTGCTTCTATTTATAGAGCCCTATAAGTTTGGGCCCTAACTTCAATGCTTTTTTATGAATTCCTAAATTTTAGGCCCAGATTGTCTTCTTTATTGCGACCTAGAAGTTGTGTCGTGACAAAGTTTTGAATTTTGTTGCAGGTTTCTGTTGCAGCAAGCAATCGTCACACGACTCTGAAGATCTTCAGGTCATTCTACATTGAATAAGAACAACATATTTTTGTTGCAATATTTTTCTTTCCTTCAGTATGATAACTCTGTCGCAATAGAGTTTCCTTTGTCGGGACAATATTTTGTTCATTCCTCAAACATGTATGTCGCAACATCAATACCCATGTCGCAACACAGTTTCAAAGGCGTACCAAGTAGTTGGTGTCGCTTACCTAGCTTTCTGTCAAGGAGGCATTTATGTTCCGTTCTCGCAGAACACTGCCTTGTATTATTGTCATCTCTGTCGCGACTCCAAAGTCTGTCGCGATGCAGTTCACACCACTTAGCCGTTTCCCTCATACAACTTCACTTTATGTTACAACCTGTAATCTGTGCCTGGATGTTTTGCATGGGGTCGCGACTCCAATATGTCGAAACATGACGACACTTTCCTGATGTAGCATATTTTTCTTGTTGTGGACCTAGTTTTTCTCGGTCACAACATGACTTTTTCCGCTCTTCACCTTGTTCGTGTCGCACCATATTTCCCGTCACAACAGTTCTTTTTCTCGTGTTTAGCTGATTTTGTGTCTCGACCAAGATATCCGTCATGTACATCAAACACCTTTAAGCTTTCTGAAGTATACGCAACATTGACCTCCACAGTAAACTTTGTGCCGCCCATCCATTAAGCAACCCTTTCGTGACCTAAACTCTTCTCTCTAGCATCTTTGTCTCAACAAACTTTTCCATGTGCGTAAGCCGTGTCGTGACATAAGAGGGTTATGTTGTGACAGATATTTTGCCTTCAGTTCAGCATTATGTCGCAACATTAATTATTTTGTTCCCAGCTGACTAGCATATGTTTTTCCCATTTTATGTCGCGATCTGCCGTCTTTTGTCGCGTCCTACCTTAATTGTTAACAATTAGATTATGGTGTTGCGACATAGTAAATGTTGTTGCGACACGATTTCTTTGGTAATTGCTTGGAAGTTTGTCACAACACACAAATTTCAGTCGCGACATAGATCACGCAATCACGTTTTTCTTCTTTTTTTGCTGGATTTTTCTCCTTTTTGAATTAAAGCCTGCAAAACACAAGTTTGGTAAATATTCCATAATTTGGCATTAAAATAACTCTAAAAATACTAAAAACGAGCCAAAAAATGGATTAAAAATAGATGAGTTTAAGACTCATCAAATTCCCCCAAACTTAAAGTTTCATTGCTCCCAAGAAAAGAAAGTTAAGATTTATTTGTCCTCAAACAATTTAGCTTTATTTTTAAGGACATTTTTTGTTTTGCAATTAAAATTCTGCAACTTGAATTGAAACTAGTTAGTTGTAGCTTAATTTCACCAGCTTTTAGTTCGTAATTTCTATGAAAATTTCAAATATTGTCACAAGAAAACTAATGAATTCTGAAATGTAAACAATTTAGTCAATTAAACCTTATCTCTGTGTGTGTGTGTGGTCTTCTTTCCCTTCCTCCTTTACAAGATTACCTAATCTTCTGGAACTCTTCACAGTAACTGTAATTTCTTTTAACTTCTCAAAGTCTCATATGCTTGTTTTTCATATTAGTCTCTACTAATGTAGGCAAGTACCACCTTCAAGATCAATGAGGGTCTTTAGTTTCAGAAGCCTGTTTCGTAATCGGGTAGATAAGTGGAGAATTTAGGGCTAAAAATTTACCTGCATTCCACTCTTCAAGTGTGTATCTTGCCTCATTCTTCATCATTTCTTTCTACTAATGTCTGAAAAATATATTCCCCTCAAACTTGTCCTCATGTATCATACTACCTCATTCTCACCGGGCATCTTTTGTGAGAAGTCTCCTCTTTGCTTTTCCTTTACTTGTCAAATATTTTTAGGATTAGTGCAATATCTTGTCTTTTAGGCTTTCTACCAATTTTAGAGAACTTTAAGTTAGCAACCCCATACCGTATGGCATTAGGTCAGAGGTGCTGGAAACACCCTAAGAATCCTAATTGTTCAAGAGAGGAAGGCCACAAAACAAAACTTAATCCCATTTGATAATTTACAATTTTGACTTCATCTCTGCATTCTTTTCCATTTCTTCATTTGTTCTTTTATTTTTTTTCATCCTTCATTCTTGTTTCCTTTCAAATCAAAATAACATTCCCCCAAACTTGTCATTTTTCAGATTAGTTCCAAATTTTGGAAACTCGGCAATAAGGGTTTTTTTATTGTAGGATTAGATTAAAGAAGGGTTTGAGGCTTTCATTTTGCTGTTTAAATGAAGAAACTAGACAATTGGCTCAAATCTGAAACTAGAGTATATGCTCATGCATATTATGAGGGTAGGCTTGAAAGTTTCAAACTTCCAAGGATGGCTTATATCACTCCCTGCTAGTGGTATTGCCTAGATTTCCTTCTGACTAATCTAACAAGTTCTGTGACCTTGACCGTTTGATCAAGGACTAACCTTAAGATGTCCCTAATCCTTCACAATTTGTTAAGGAACATTTTGACCATGTGCATTGTTTTTCAGGACTTTCATTGAACTTATTGTTTATACAACAGTTTTAAAAGTCTTATTTGTGTAGTCAATTAATACATTTTCTTAAATCAGAACTTTAAACTTCATTATAGTTTACACATGCAACTTCTTGTTCCAATTCATTGAGGCCTACCACAATATCAATTACAAAGGTTTGTTTAGTTCTGAGGTTTGTTGTTGTGTTGTTCTAATCAAGTAAAAGAGTTCATTTGATCATGCGTTCAGCTCAAAACAATACAACACACCAACAATTGTAATCTATTCATTTCAACCCAAATTTGCCAACTCATTTTTCACATCAGATTCATTCATTTATTCAAAAAAAAAAAATCTAATAAGCAATTAACAGCAGACAAAAAGAATTTGACACAGAATCTTTTAGAAAATTGCTGTTGAACTTTTATTAAGAGAGATGATTACAATTTTTGGTTTGGAGAGAAAGAGGCTACATGGGTTCATCTCCTTCTTTTCTAGGATTTGGGAATTTTTAGGTTAGGAGGTTCAAGGAGAAAACTAGCTAAAGATGGAGGAAACTTAGGTATTGAGGATGTTTGGTTTCTCTTCTCCTCGAGGATCTTCTCGCTAGCAGGCAATTATCATCAAATTCCACCCGAGCGATCAATTCATCTTGCCTCATACCTATGTTATTCATGGTTTCTTCAAGTTTAGTGAGCATAGTGTGTATGTTCACTAAATTTGAATTCACCTGATCCAGACTTTCATTCCACAAATTTTGTTCAGAATTGTTTGGCCCATCTCTAGCTCCTTGTCCCTCTCTCCACAAGCTTCCCAAATTCTCGAACTGCTCCTTATGTAGATACTTGAACCCCTCCCGCCTTCTCGCAACATACTTCCTTCCAACTTTTCTATTTTGTCTAAAAGGTCAAAGACATCTTCATCCCTTTAGCAAATTCTCATTGTAGAAGGACTATATTTTTTAGTCCAATCTTTGCATAAGTACTCTTTCTCTTCTTTCCATTTCTTCCTTCCATTCCTCTTCCCTCTGCTTGAGAAGTTGTTCCCATCTTTGTTCTCTTCTTCTGAAGTCTGCCTCCAGAAATTCTTCTCTGATCCTCTATTGTTGTTCCCACCTTTTCTCTCTCTCCTCATTTCTTTTTTCAAGTAGAACTCAAGATTCCATGATTTCTTATTTTCCCCGTGTTTCTCGAGCACTCTACTCGGCTTAGAAATTTTTCTCCTCATACGCATATGAGACCGAACACTGACTTATTCTGCTCTAAACCTCATCTTCAACTGGCAGTTGGGCCTTCTCTGGAATTTACTCCATCCCTACTAGTTCATCTTCTTCTTCCTAATGCTCCTCTATAACTTCCACAATCTCCATTTCTTTCTTTCGCTTCTCAGCCCCTTTGATTACCCTTTGTCAAGGTTGTACAGAAACCTTAGGACAGTCTCCTCCTCCCCATATCCCTTCTTACCTGCAAATGTATCATGTATCATGGTGATTGTTTCTGGATGAGGGATCAGTCCCCTTTTTACAATCTTGTGGTAGGTTTTGATAGATGTTTCAATTATTTTCCCCACATCAAACTTATAACCCTTCAATAAGGCATATAAGATGATGGCTTCATTCTCCCTTATTGTACAAAGATGCTTTGTAGGAATTATAACAATGTTATAAAATAAAAACTGCACCTTGGCTTCTTCAAGGTGGAACCCTCGACGGATTCATGAGGATTTTCTTCGTTGAGTCCCATTTCCCTTCCCCACCAAATGAAATCCACTATTTTATGGTTGGCCTCCGACCAAATTTTTTATATTTAGACCCATTTTTGGGATCCCTGATTTGCAGAACCTCGTTAATCCTTTCATTACCCATGGGGACCCATACTTCTCTGACATACACTAAATCTTCCTTCATGTTCATCATATCGAGTAGAACCCCGACCACTACAAAGATAAATCGTGGCTCACAGGCTACGTAACAAGTTTCAGCCCCTATTTTCAATGATCTCTGCAAACGGTGAGACGAAAGTGTTGAACCCCCTTTCTCCAATAAAACCTTTATCGCTCAGATTCTCTTTCCAGAAGGAGTAAGCTTAATCTAAAATAAAAGCTTCATTGTCTTCTACTTCTTTATCTTGCTCAGCTATACTTTTTTCAGTTTTTTTCCTATTTTTCGTGTGGTTTTCAGGCTCTTTCCGCACCTCCGGGCTCGCTACTTGGGTTGTTCCAATCGAGGTTCCAAATGAAGCTCCTCTTCACCACCGTACTCTTCCATCATCTCGCTGAGGCTCGGGACTAAGCTGGGGGTTCCGCCACTACTTAGATCCGACTCAGTTTAAGGTCCTCAAGTCTAGGGTTTTGTGTGATTTAGATGAGAGAAATGTGAAAATTTTGGTGAGAGGAGTGATATGGTAGCTAAATGGGGAGGAGGATTTTCGCTTTTAGAGAACTTCTTCGCTATGACTCAATAAATGACTGCTTCTCTTCAGGTCGCGCGACATTCAATGAATAGGTCACAAATAACATCTTTTAAATTTATTTGTGGAATTTATTTTATGACTCTCAAAATTAATATTTTTGCCCCACTTTTATTTAAAATCTCATGTCGCGACATACTTTAGGTCGGTCGCAACAATGAATAGTCCTGACATTAGAAAAGTTTGTTCCTTACATGTCATTGACTCACCGTTAAGGTGTTACAATCTAGGTTGCGACATGAATTTCCTACAAGTTACAATCTGGGTCGCGACAAGAAAATTCATGTCGTGACAGAGATTGGTTTCTGCAAACAGAAAAGTGGGTCGCGACACCGTTTGAAGGTGGTCGCGACACTGTTTTTGTTGCCATTTACTTTAGTTTCAAAACTTCTTGTCGCAATAGGAAAAACAGTGTCACGACACTATATTTCAATGAGTTCTATCGCGATCGAACTTTTAATGTCGTGACCTCATCTTCTTATAAATTATCTTGACCATTAAATTTCTTGTTACGACAACCCTTTTTCTTCACTTATAAAACAATGTCGCAACACAGATTTCTTTGTCGCGATCAAGTTATTGTTTCCCCAACTTTCTACAACTTAAAACTGCCTTCTTGTTCATTTAATCACTCACAACTCAGTCAAAATTTTCAATTCAAGCATTGTGAAGACATATTTAGTAACAGAAAATCTCAATTCAATCATGAACAACTATCTCAACACATCAACATAATATTCAAGCAATTGGCAGCAAACTCCCCCAAACTTAAGATATGTATTGTTATTACAAATAAGTTTGGGGAAAGAGAAATACTCCCCCTTGTAGTCATTGTCTACGTAATTCAGCTTGAGGCAGGGTGCTTTACAATAAAATTTGATTTCAGTTCATTCCTCCTATCCAAAAATAAATAGAAAATTTTAGCAAATTACTAAACTTCCAAAAAAATTCTAACCAAATCAAAATTTAATAATACAAAATCACAAAAAAATAACCAACATCAATCTAAGCAAATAAGAAAAAATAATAAAATTAAATTTAGCTTGTCATTCTCAAGAAGCTACACATTTAATGTCTCAATAGACACTGGTCATAGAGTGTTCTATTTCAAATAGTTTTTTTTCTCTTTTCAAAATTTGAATCTACTTCCTATATGCTTCCTCCAAGATAATGCTTTAACCTCTGACCATTTACTTTGAATTTATTTCCAGATTCAGTCTTTAGTGTTACTGCTCCAAAGGGTGTACTTGTTAACACTGTATATGGATCACTCCATCTTGATTTTAGTTTCCCTGGAAAGAGCTTGAGCCTAGAGTTGTATAAGAGAACTTGTTCTCCTGCCTTGAACTCCCTCCTTAGGATTTTCTGATCATGCCACCTCTTGGTCTTTTCCTTGTAGATTTTGGCATTGTCATAAGCTTCATTTCTCAATTCTTCTAGTTCATTCATTTTGAGTAGTCTCTTTCCTCGCATTTTGAAATCACAGCCTAATTTCTTGATGGCCCACATAGCTTTGTATTCTAATTCTAAAGGGAGATGATAAGGTTTTCCATATACAATTCTGTATGGGGACATTCTAATGGGATTTTTGTAAGCAGTTTTATAAGCCCACAGAGCATCATCTAGCTTTATAGACCAGTCATTTCTGCATGCATTTACTGTCTTCTCTAGAATTTTCTTTATCTCCCTATTGGAAATTTCAGCTTACCCATTTGATTGAGGGTGATAAACCAATCCAGTCATATGTTTGATCACATATCTACTCATGAGTTTTGTAAAGACTTTATTTGCAAAATGGCTTCTCTCTTCATTGATGATTGTTCGGGTGCCTTAAATCTGCTCAAAATGCTTCTTTGTATAAACCCAACAACTATAGTGGCATCATTTCTGGGACAAGTTGTTGCCTCCACCCATTTGGAGACATAATCCACAGCTAGGAGAATGTACATATTGCCAAATGATGATGGAAAAGGTCCTATAAAGTCTATTTCCCATACATAAAAAATTTGCACCACCAGAATCCCTTGTAGGGGCATTTCATTTCTTCTGCTTATGTTGCCCATTCTTTGACAAGCATCACAATGTTTTACCTATTCAAAACAGTTTTTGAATAGAGTATGCCAATAAAATCCTAATTGGAGAATTTTCTAGGTTGTCGCTGTTCCGCGCAAAGTGTCCTCCATATGGTATTTATACTTCTTCTAATACCACCCTTTATTCTGCTTCTGTGACACATCTCCTATAATCATGTCTTCCTTCTATACACAGCCGGTCATCCCATATATATAATCCTAATTAGTTTCCTCAATTTCCTTTCACGTAGTCGGACCACATGACATAATTCCACAAGCTAAGTAATTGACAATACCAAAGATACCAGGTGTTCAGATCGACAACATCAATAGTCGCCATCAGAAAAAAATTTCTAATATTTCACTCCCTTTTCGCTTTGTAGTTCTCTAATCTAGACAAGTGATCTCGCTATCACATTATCACTACCCTTCTTATCTTTGATTTCTAAATCAAATTCTACAAAGCAGTAGGGCACCCATCTCGATCGCCCCGCTTTGATGAAATTTCTTGCCATTAGATATTTTATCAGATCATGATTAGTGTATAACAACATGGGACCCCTAATATATAAGCTCCTGAATTTTCACAAGCAAAACCATTGCCAACATCTCTTTCTCTCGTGGGGCGGAGTAGTTTTCAGGCTCTAATGAAGGTTTATTAGCATAGTATATAAATTTTGAATATCTTTTCAATTCTCTATCCCAATACAGCTCTCATTGTGCACTACTAGCATCACACATAATTTCAAACTATCATTTCCAGCCAGGTTAAGATGACGGAGCTGACATCGATTTGATTTAATTTCCTCAAATGCAAATATGCATGATTCATCAAAATCAAATTTTGCATCTTTTTCCAACAGTTTGCATAATGGTCTGGAGATTTTTGAAAAATCCTTAATGAATCTTCTATAAAATCCAGCATGTCCCAAGAAGCTTCTGCACCTTCATCGTTGTAGGTGGTATGAGAATTTTTATATAATCTTTGTTTCTGGTCTACTTCCAATCCAAAGAACATAAATTCAGGCTCCCAAGACACACTGCCACGAACTGCATTTTCCCAGCTTTAAAGCTGGGATTCTTTGTCTCGCACCTCAAGTAATCGTTTCTAAGTTTTTCAGACAATTTCAAAACTGGATCCATATACTGAGAAATCATCCATAAATATTTCCATAACCTTTTCCACCAAATCAGCAAATATAGACATCATACATCTTTGAAAGGTGGCAGGAGCATTACATAATCCAAATGGCATCCTTCTAAAGGCAAAGGTACCATAAGGACATGTAAATGTTGATTTCTCCCGATCCTCCGAGGCTATCGTAATCGGGTTATACTCTGTAAATATCCATCAAAGAAAATGTGAATAGAGCAGTTTGCTAACTCCTCGTCTTAACATTTGGTCAATGAAAGGTAGAGGATAATGATCCTTTCTGGTAGCAGTGTTTAGTTTCCTGTAGTCTATGCACACTCTCCATCCTCGTCACGCTTCAGAATCAATTCATTCTTCTCATTTCGATCATACTGAACTCACTGGGAACCACATGTACGAGGCTCACCCAAGGACCGGCTCAAATTGTATATATGAAGCCTCGCATTTAGCAATTTCGCACTTCTTTCTTTCTTAACTACCACATCGGATTCATCCTTCTGATGCTCTATAGAAGTTCTAGCATTCTCCTCCAAATGTGATCTGTGCATATGGGACAAGGACTGATTCTTTTCTTTCTAAATCTTCTATAGACAAGCTATTGCTTCCTTTATATTTTCTCTCGATAGTTCTAGCAGCTTTTACCTTCCACTAAGTTAATCCAATGGAAATAATTATCGCTTTCCCTTTTTGGTTGTAAGAAGGCATATTTTAAATGTTCAGCAATCTCTTTAGTATTAAACCTTCGAACTTTTGTTTTCACCCACTTCTTCTTCTATAACTACTAGATCTTTCTCAAGACTGCTTCTAATATCGACATCGAATCTTTCAGTTTGAAATTGGAGTTCAGAAATTCAACTTCAAGATGCTCAAGATACTGGAAATTCATCTCATTCTCATTCATTGAATTTTGAAAATTACAATCATTGGTCAGTTCAGGACTTATAGGAATTTTTGTTTCTACTAATTCACAGTCAGCACTTCTGAGTTCTGGTTGTTTTAGACTGTCATTGAGATTGAAATGCACTACTTCATCTCCAACCCTGAGAGTCAGTTCTCCTTTTTTCACATCAATCAATGCTACTCCTGTTGCTAAGAAGGATCTTCCTAACAGCAGTGGAACTTGTTTGTCTTCCTTTATATTTATGACTACGAAGTCCACTGGAAAGACAAATTTTCCCACCTTGATCAAGACATCTTCGCGATACCCTGTGATGAGCCAATGTCTTGTCTACCATCTATAGACATGGTCATGGGAGAAAGCTCCCCAAACTTAGTTTTTAGCAACGTACAACCGCATCAAGTTGATGTTGGCCTTAATCACATGTTGCTTTTCCCATGTCGCATTCCAATCATGCAAGGGCAGCGGCCGTTGATCCTGCCTTTTGGAATGGACTTTTGAATTAATGACCGCCTACAGCATTTAGGCTCTACTATCCTTCTCAAGAAACTTTCTTTGCTCAACAGGATCTTCATGAATACAATGAGGCATTTGAGCTAATGCCTCCGGCAAGGGAATGTTCATCTCTATCTTCTTAAACATGTTTAAGAATTTAGATAACTGCTCTTCCAGTTTTTCCTTCTATAGCCTTTGAGGGAATTGAACTGGAGGATTATAGGCTTTCTCTCCTTCCTTCCTTCCCTACTGCTTGTGATGCAGTTCTGCTAACTTCTCACTCTTTGTAGCTTCTGAACTATTCTGCTCATGTTCTTCTCCAATCTCAGCTTGTTTCTCTTCATCAGTATTCTTCCTTTCTACTCTTTTTTCATCTAACTCCCTACCACTTCTAAGAGTCACTGCCATACAATCTTTAGGCTCTTTCTGCATAGCTTGAGCAAGTTTCCCAATCTGCATCTCCAGATTCTTTAAAGAAGCACGTGCTTTCCGAACATCGTTGTATTTGTTGAAATTTTCAAGGTCGAATGTTTTCTCATGCAGATTCAAAATCCTTTATTATCCGACATGAAATTAGCATCCATCTTCAAAGGATGGAGTCCTTTCTAATCTCGATAATCAGCTCGCTTTCTTTCTCCCCCATTATTGCTTGTTGTTGTTGTCAAATAAACCCAGCCGAGTAAGATTGACGGTGGTTTTGTTCAAATTTGGCTCCTCGTTGTGCTTTTCCACCATATGAAAGCTTTCTATGGTTTCTAAGGCCGGACTCAGAAAGGTGTAGGCAAAGGCTTGGGCTAAAAGTATAACTCTTGTTTGCATTTAGGTATCAGGCCTCTCTCAACTCCTAGAGGGCTCTTCTTCCCTCATAACCCTCAAGACTGCTCCTTCCTTCTCTCCTCACTACTCCAACTTCATGTACAAGGTGCATCCTTTTTTCATCAAGTACATGCCTTGTTCATTACTACATCAAGCTTGGCTTCTATGGCTATAGTTCTATCCAATCCAATCAAACCATATCCCCTCATTCCTGGTCGCTTGAAGATCTCGCATGGAATCTAGGTCGTATTTGGCAAGGTCTTCAATAACTCGCTTTGCCTCCTCCGCACTTCTTTTAAAACCTTCACAACAGATGCATCAATTATACCCTCGAGGTATAATCTATGGCATGGTAGAAAATGCCCATCCATTGGCCGATCTATCCCATGTATGTGTGGCACCCGTTCAAGAATCTCTTGAACCTCTCCCCATGCCGTAAAGACTCTCATCCTCCCTTTCGAACACAATGACTCGCCTCTCCTCGCCAGTTGAGAACTCGAAGGAAAATCTGCTCATGAATGCCTCCACCAGTTCTTCCCAAGTATTCACTGATCCCACTGGCAATGAGTCAAACCATGTGGATGCCACAACTCTCAATGAGAATGGGAAGAGTTGGAGCTTGATTACATTAGGTCTTACTCCATTCAGTTTCACAGTGTTTGCTATCCTCATAAATTTCCCCAGGTGCTCATTTGGATCTTTTGAAGGGTGGCTAATGAACTGGTGTTGCTGAACCATTGTAATCAAAGTTGGCTTCAAATTTCTCAAAATTGTTTCGCTTTTAATAAGGGGTCGTCTCCATAGCGTAGTACTCTTCCCCAATGATAGCCTACAAAATTCCTCCATCAGGTTAGTGTCTCCCGTGGTCTCTCTCGCTTCTTCTTCTTTCCGGGAATAATTTACAATCTTCTATTTGATTAGCCATACTTCATTCTCAAAGACTCTGTAGTTTTTCTCATATTTTTAATTCTTCACTTCGTATCTGGGTAAGTGTGAATCTACTTCTAATTTTTTGTGCATTTAATATTCTCCTGAAAGTGGAAACACACTAAGATCAAATAGAGTTAGTGATAACAAAAATTGTATATTCATTAAGCTTCCAAAAAGATCAATAGCTTATTCAGCCACTACTGTTAAAACTTTTTTTGTTGATTTTCTAAAATTTTTGTAAAACAAAGAAAAATGTCCAAATTATCATTTCTCTCTTTTGTCAGAATATTGATTTTTAAATTCTTTCGAATCCCCGACAACAGCGCCAAAAACTTGATGAGACCAAAAGTTGTGCATATTCAAATTATTGAAACCATTACTAGAAAACTGAAAATTAATCCCAAGCAACGGCGCCAAAAACTTGATGAGACCAAAAGTTGTGCATATTCAAATTATTGAAACCATTACTAGAAGACTAAAAATTAATCCCAGGTAAAGGCACCAAAAACTTTATACTGACCAAAAATACATTATATGCTCATAAGAAGAATAATTTTGTCACTAAATTCAATAAAAGATTTACTTTGGTCTCAAAAACTGTAAGTGCATAGGTCGTACAAGTAATAAAGTGGACCTATAAGTCCGGATATCGTTCCCACCAAGATTGAAAGGAATTTAAACTTCAACTACCCCAACTACTCAAATTCTACACTATTTGAACGTCTAGTTTAGATGGAAATTTTAGTAACCTAATGAGAATTTTAACAACTAGAATCCTACATTTAATATAAAAGTGAAAAAAAATTAAATCCTAAATGTAAACTGGACTGAACCAAATTATTGCTAGAAGTAAACACTGGGATTTCACTATTATGAAATTGTCAATTCCTACATCCTATTCTCTTTCTATTTTTCCCTGAGTTGGAATCAGAATTTGTCAAGAGGCAAGGTAGTATAGTTTGGATTCCTCCTGTTCAACTATGTTTTCACCGAGTAGAGGTTCATGTTCATTCCTAAACATGATTCTAATCAATTATCAGGAATAGAATTTCTCCTCAGAAGATCTGGATATTTTTCTTTTCCAATACTTCATACCCATTTCTTATGACTATAGATTTCTTGCTTCTCAAGACAGGGCAACTACAAGATTTCTAAAACAAGAATGATGTCTCATCCTTAAGATCTGAATGAGTTTTCTCTTTCCTTGATTAGATCTCATGCTAACACGGGATCAAGATCATTCTTCCAGACCAAGGAGAGATCTCTAATTGATTAAATTGATATATCACTCAACCTATTCTCAAACCATGAGCAAATTGAGGGATTTATTTAAGTAACTTTTCGTAGCTCATTAGTTCTTCAATATTAGTCTAACATACCCTAAGTAACTGATCTAAGCTCAAGAATCTTCATCTCTCAGTCACTCGTAAGGCCTCCTCGGAAATCGTAGCCAAACAATAAGTCCTTTCATGGGTATAAGCTACTAAAATTGGGAATTAATTTCCAAGAACAAATACTATCCAAATAAACCCAAAATTCAACTTAGGAAATTTTCTTCTCATTTTTTAGAAAAGACCATAACTAACATTAGATCTCTTCCTCAAAGTGGAAGTCGTGTTCGAAAACTGGATTACAAATATACATTGAAATATTTATCGAAAATTCCACCGTAATCGCAATCAACTCGAAGAAATGAGTTCTAAATTTTGTTCCAGTTCATTGAATTCAAACACACAGAATGTTTCAATATTAAATTTCAACTTCAAAACTAACAAACTACCGCTTTAGGATCCAAAGAATAAATCAAAATCTCATTCTAAATCTAATCTACGAAGAAAAAATAAAATAAAAAGAAAAGAAAAAGAAAATATAATACAAAAGAGTCCCCCGCCCCAGTAATTCGTTCACGTCATTGGACTCTGATCGACTCGCTTCCACGCTGCTTCTATTTATAGAGTCTCTAAAAGTTCGGGCCTTAACTTCAATGCTTTACGAATCCCTAAATTCTTAAAGTTCAGATTAGTTCTATCGTTACCTAGAAGTTGTGTCACGACAGAGTTTTGAATTTTGTTATAGGTTTATGTTATGTTACAAAATGTCTCGTCACGACTCAAGATCTGTTTATTCACAGCTATGACAAACATATTTTTGTTGTGACATTTTTCTCTTTCCTTCAAGATGATAACTCGTCATGTAATAAATATTTTGTTTCTATTCCTCAAACATGTATTTCACAACATCAATACCCATGTCGCAATACGCTCTGCACTCTACAGCTGGTGTCGCAATTCGTTTCTTTCTCGCCGCGATGCGATTTATGTTCTCGTTCTTATTCCAACACTGCCTATATTATTGTCATCTCTGGCTTATGACCTAAAGTCTGGCTTTTTCGCGATGAAAGTTCTCGTCACCACTAGCCTGCTTCATGGTGTACCTTCATTTTTATGTTGCCACCTAGACTTTTGTGTCGGGATGTTTCGTATGTCGTGACTTCAAGATGTCAAGTATTGTGACAACACTTTTCTGCATGCAACATATTTTCCTGTCGCAACCTAGTTTTTCTGGTCACGACATAACTTTTCTGCCTTCAGCCTGTCTTCGTGTCGCGACCCATATTTCCTATCACGACAGGTCTTTTATGTGTTCAGCCGATTTCTGTGTCGCGACATCAAAACACCTTTTAAGCTTAAAGTATGTCGCAACATTGACTCTCCTTGTTGCAACCAGGTCAGTTCATCCATTAAGCAACCTTTGTCGCGACCTAGTTTTCTTGTTGCGCACCTAAACTTCTTCTTCTCCAACATCTTTTCTGGTCTCAACAAACTTTTCCATGTTGCAGAGCCGTCGCGACATAAAGAGGGTTCGTCACGCAAATATTCTACCTTCAGTTCAGCATTATGTCGCAACGTTAACTATTTTGTTCCCAACTGACTAGCATATTTTTTTCCCATTTTTTGTCGCGACCTACCTCAATTATCAACAATCAGATTATGGTGTTGCAACAGAAAATGTTATATTATTAATCGGCTTTGGTAATTGCTTGAAGTTTGTCGCGAACACACAAATTCCCTGGGCAATATGGAGCATAGACGCCGTAATTGTCGCTTTTCTTCTTTTTCTCCTCGATTTTCTCTCATTTTGAATTAAAGCCTGCAAAACACAAGTTTGGTAAATATTCCATAATTTGGCATTAAAACAATTCTGAAAATACTGAAAACAAGCCAGAAAAATAGACTAAAAATAGATGAGTTTAAGACTCATCACCCCTTCTTTCATACAAATTTGATAGTAGCCATCATTTAAATCAATTTTATAAAACAATTTAGACCCATGCAATTCATTAAGCATATCATCTAGTCTAAGGATAGGATGCCTATACTTTACTGTTATCTTGTTAATAGCTCGACAATCCGCACACATGCGCCATGTTCCATATTTGTTTGAGACTAAAATGACAGGAATCGAACATGGGCTTAGGCTTTCCCTTACAAATCCCTTTTGCAACAACTCGTCTACTTGCCTTTGTATCTCCTTTGTTTCCTCGAGATTGACTCTATAAGTAGATCTATTTGGTATGGAAGCACCCGGTATAAAGTCTATTTGGTGCTCAATCTCTTTTAAATGAGGTAATCCATAGGGAATTTCTTCACGAAATAAAGTCCTGCAATAAAGACACAACACAACTAGGCAAAGATGGGTGAAGGTCGTTAGTAGAGAAATAAATGTCCTTGTACAAAAGTACAGGTAGTTGTTGTCTTGCCATCATCACACTATTAACCTCACGTATTTTAGCAAATCCATTCAATCTTTTATTTTTCTATCATTTTTGCTCACTATTCTCTCTTCTTTTTTTTCCACTAATCTCTCATTTTATTACATTGTTATCTCCTATTTTTCCACTCTTCTCTCATTTTTCCCTACATCCTCTGCTTTTTCCTCACTTTTCTCTTTCTCACACTTTTTCTCTCTCTCATTTTGCACTCACTTGCAATTCACATCTAATCTTAATAAGCTTGCAATTACTTGAGATTGAATAATACAAATTTTTTATTGTTTATCACAAAAGAATAACGATTTTTGTAACCATCATGCATCACCCTACTATCAAACTACCATGGTCGACCAAGAAAAATATGACCAACATGCATTAGTGCCACATCACAAAGGACCTCATCCTTATACTACAAAGAAATAGGAACCTCGAACTTGACTGCTTACCTTCACTTCTCCACATTCATTCAGCCATTGTAACTTGTACAATTTAGGATGTTTCATGGTATGTAGATTCAATTTCTCCACCATCAAAGAAATAGAAACATTAATACAACTCCCACTATCAATGATCAGTGTACATACCTTACCCTTCACATGGCATCTGCGTGAAAATATCCTGCGTTACTCCTCATCTTCATCATCCTTAGGTCAGAGCACTGCTCTCCTTATGACAAGTAAATCACCATGCATAGGTTCTTCTACTTCAAAACTAGAACTCTTCTCATATGGTGGCATGGATTCGATGTCATCTTCACTACCAAATTCAATCTCACAATCATAACTCTTTTGTTTCGACATTGGCTAGTTATGTGACCCCTGCCTTGGCATTTATTAATATCATGATTTTGAGCAATGGAAGAGTTAGCTTTACCTTCACTTCCATGGATGGTTGCTTCTTGCGTGTTCTCAGTTTTGGACTTTGTTGAGACTAACTTCCATTTTTTCTAAGTGACATTGGGTCTCCATGTTGGATCCCAGCAGGGGGTTTGTCGTATCACGCACTCACCCCCCTCCTGAGTTTGTTCTCCACTTTGATAACCACATGCACCATATCTTCCAACCCCACATACACTACAAGATTCTGGCCCTTTAGCGACGGATTTTACAAATGTAAATTAGAAAATCCACAGAAAATCCTAGCGACGTAAAATCTTAGGTAAAACGCTCCTCGCTAAATTTAGCGACGCTATTCAAATCTTCCGTCGCTAAAATAGCGACGTAATACAGAAATCCGTCGCTAAACATGGCGACGAATTGAGAATTTTCCGTCGCTAAACTTAGCAACTTAGCGACGAATTGAAAATTTTTCGTCACTAAACTTAGCGACGGATTTTAATTTTCCGTAGCTAAAATAGCGACGTAATGCAAAAATCCGTCGCTATAATTAGCGACGGAATGAATTTTTCCGTCGTTAAACTTAGCGAAGGATATTAATTTTCTCCGTCATGAAAATAGCTTAAGGTTAATGTAAACAACTGGTCGCTATTATTAGCTAATAGTGTTTCAACTGTCATAAAATAGCGTTTATTATTTTTAAATTGTCGCAATTTAGCGACTTAAAAACAAAACTGGTTTCTAATATAGCGACTAAGTTTGTAATCCGCCGCTAGTTCATTTCTTGTACACTCTTTTCGAAAGTTATTTTAACTAATCTTAATGTTCACGCTAAAAACCATTTTTATTTAAATTTTCTTTATATTCATTTACAAATTACTGCAATATATTTAATTTTTAAATAATTAGAAACCATAATATTAAAAAGCACACATTCATTGGAAACACAAATATTAATTTAGTACATTGTTGAAAATAAAAGCAATACAAATAACTTACACACTATGGTTGCAACAATTAAAAACTCTAACACAATAACTAGTTCATATCATCGTCTAAAAACTAACTCATAATCTAAAGATCATAAGATCACGTCTCACCTAGAGATGGTTATGGTGTAAAAGCCGGATTCCTGATGTCGGCATTTACTGAGGATCAGCATGCTAAACATACGCTCAAACTCGCTCCATCTTTTGTTGAAATTGATGTTCTAATTGCTCTTTATAATCTCACATCTTCATTCATTTTGAGTTGAAGTTCTGAACTTCTACTCAATTCTCCGCCTAACCACTTCATTCACACGTTGTGTGAAACGCTCATCGACAAAATCATAGCCAAGTGGGGTAGAGAACTGCTGAAAGTCTTTGCAAAATGCGACGCTTGAGAGCCAAGGCCATACACTGCTCTTTTCACCTCCAACCGTCAGAGATATAACTGGCTCATGTTAACCTCCCACAGCTCCGTGAATCCTCCTCGACCGGGTATGCAGGCAACCATGGTTTCCACAGCATCCTATATTTAATTCATTATAAAATTAATAATTATTTAAGAATAATTGTTGAGTTATTTTAATAAAGCAAAATTGAAATCTTACATTGATGTCCTTAGATCTTTTGTCAACGAAAGCACCATCTTTTTTTGTGTGCATCTTCTTGAACAATTTGAAATGGCGTGGGGGATGTTTCACCATTTTCCTACAAAAATTACCATCAAATTAATTAGTTCGAATAAGATGATGAGGAAATGTTATTTAAAAAATATTCTTAAAATTTTACCAAAGCAATACAATGTTGAATCAGGGATCTAGAGCCACCTGTATGTGTGGAAAGACCTACACTGTGTCCTCTTTTTCTCAGACGGCGATTTTTAGCATTTGTTCACGTTTCTTTATATTCGAGTACTCCAATGTTGCCGCTAGCTTCATACATCTTCAATGTTCTCTTTTTCCCTCTCGATTCGCATCTTGCACAACCAATCCTCTATCGCTTTCCCACACCCTATAAAACGCTCTCTTGACTAATGCATCATTTGAATCATCCTGTGTACATGCTTTTTGGGAAGAAAAAAATATTTCAACAAATAAAAATGCATAACCACATACAAGAGTAGTCAGACAATGTGATTTTTGCATAACACAATATTAACAAGTCAATGATCTTAACCACATACGCAGTAGTCGCACATCGAATGCTGCAAATTCTTAATGAAACAAAAAGCAAGAAGACAATACATACCTTCTGCATCAAGAACACTCTGTACAAGAAGGGGTAATAACATCTCCTTCTGTCCAGTTGTAGAGATAAGGCATCCATCATATGCCAATATCCCAACATGAATATCTTAAACAATTTCAAACAAGATATGTGTCTCTTTTGCTCCATTTTATAAAACATTTTTAGGTTCTAAACAATTTTTTTTTCTTTCCTCTTAAAAAACAAGCTTCAAATTTAATTTTAAAAATCATTTAAAAATGTAGCTACCAATAAACCTTTCAATCTAATTTATTATTTAAATTTTGATATAATATATAATTTATTTCTTTAAAATACTAATAATACTAATCATCAAGATCAATTTAGGAGTAACACGATCCTAAATTTAAAATAATCAAGTAGTTTGATTTAGTATTGACCTAGACATTGCATATTAGTTGAATTCTTTTCTAATTTGAATACAATTTTTATATCTCGTAGTTTCCACATTAGCCATCAAATTTGACTAGATGTAAATTAAATTAGAATTAATTTAAAGTTCTACATGCAAGCGTATCTACAAAAACTATATTTATCTCATAGATCCCGGTTAATAACCGAGTAAATCATTAAATCCTCCACTGACCCTAAGGAGACTCAGCTTTTGACAGTCCTCCTAGCCATTCCCATCAGTTTATATGCACTAAAAAACATCCACATCCACATCCTGATGGTATAATTTCCTCAGCATCTCATCACAACTGTTCACATTCTCAAGCTTTTCCCTCTGAACTGCAACATGGCTCGATTTTCCGTGCACAAACAACAAAACAAAGAGAAAACTTCACCAAAAACGATCCAAACAAAAAACATGTATTCATTAACAATAACTAGCTTTTCCTCCATGCATTCCCCACACCCCAACCCGAAACTACACCGATCTCTTTTTTCTTTTCTTTCTTTTTTTTGTATTAAACCTTTGCCATACCGAAATCACAAACCAAATCTTTTCTGGGCAACAAGTTTCAGTACAAAAAACGAATCAAAGAAATAAATAAGGTGAAAAGCACGGTTCTATCATACAAGAGAAAGACTACTACGAAAAAAGAAAAAGAAGAAAAGATATATACTTAACTGTCTGTCCACAAATTCGCTTTCCAAACCTCACTAAGAAAAAGAAAGATAATTTAGATCGTATTAGAATTTTTTTTTTTAGTTCCCAGTCATCAACTAGATTTAGATGTACATATACAAATACACAAAATTTGTCTCAGACTATCTCAAACAATGTAGTTGATGGATTCAAATGCTACTCATTATAAATAGTTATAGTTTATAAACAAGAGAACAAGTACATATGAAATACCTTAAATTCGGCCCCAATAGAACTCCTGAAGGCCAAGGGCACCAACCTCCATGTTACACCCTCCTTTTCTAGTCTATGCTTGAAAATCTTAGTAATGTCCGTTGAAGCACTTGGAAGAAATCTATTCCAAAAATTACAAAAGAATATTGAATGTTAAATCTCAGTATGGAAAATAAATTATCTTGTAAAGCAAGAACCAAAAATAATAAGCTGTATGACAAACATTTTGCATACGTGGTCTCCTATCAACTGCTTCTATATTCTCTTTCTCCGTGGTACCACATGGTCGATGACTACCGGTGCCGATGCTGTAGAAGACTCCAGATCACCAGGAAGGGTGAGGTTCCCCCACATTGAAGGTGGTGTGTCGAACCTATAGTCAAAGTGGGCAAGGTTCAAGGTGGATCTGGACAGCAGAGAATCAGCTTGCCCCCGACTGCTAATTAGCTCATTCCTTGGTCGAATGGCCACCTGTACCTTCAATGGAACATAATTACAAAACAACACATTTATAAATGAAAATGACTACTATAAAAGTACATACATATGCAAAGAAAACATTAGTAATTGAAAACAATATTATAAATATATTCATAAGATCACACAATATAAAGGCATCAATCTTCAATATTGGTCACATTATTATCATCATCTAATTCTTCATATTCTTCAATTTTATTTCTAGTTCCACCTCCTCATTTTCTTCAAGTTCTATATCATCACTGTTCACAAAAGGACAATCGTGATCAACTAATGATCGAGGTTCTTCTGCCCCACGTGAATATCAATATAATGGGTTTTCGATGATCCTCTTGAAATGCTCCCCGATTGATATAGGTGGACTGGCGTCCTCGCTTACTTACATTTGACTCTCGAGCTTTTATCTTGCAAACAACCCACCAATTACATGTTTTTCCTCAGGCTCGATAAGACGCATACTAGACCGCATTTGCTTGCTCCAGCGAGAATAAATGGTTCATATCTATTGAATCTTCTCTAGGTTCATGATCAACAAGCTTATACTCGTGGTGACTCTCGTATCATGCTGGTGTCGGATCAAACCAATCACAATTGAATAATATGACTCTTCGCTGGTAATGCAGGTATTCCTTAACCTGTAAACCTTCATTAGTCGATCATAAAAGTCCAATTCTCGTCACACTAAAATTAGAACCCTTTATGCAATAATCTAATTATTCATGGTTGCTTTATTTGATCCATGTCCCAAAGTGTGAAACTTATATCCATTCACATAATATCCAGAACGTTTTAACACCTCACAGAAGGTCCTTTTGCTGGGTCCTTATGAATTTGTTGAGATATTCAAAATCTGGCCATGAGCTCTATAGAAAATCTGAAAGTTATAAGAATTATGGTAACTAAATCCAACAATATATATATATATATATATATATATATATATATATATATATATATATATATATATATAGTATATATATATATATATATATAGAGTTGAATTTTATTACTCACATGTGCTCTCAAACCAAGATGCAAAGCCCTTTATCAAGTTTAGCACGAACTTCTACTTTCTTCAAATATATGGTTGATGTTCTCTTTAATCTAGCCACAAATAGTCTATAGCAATGACCATTATTTAGCAATTACATAAACATTTTGCATATATAAATTAGTTTTCAATCATTTCTTAAGAAATTCATATACTTACTCAATATAGGCTTTACTTCTTCACAATTCAATAGAATATACTGCATGTAGTTTTATGATATTCATTCTATAAGATATCTAAATTTTCCTTGCCAAATGCTCTACCCCCATGCTTAAAACGTGAAAGCATCCCCTGCTGTTCTTGAAGCTCACCTCTATCAACGACATTAGATTTTCGTGGCACTCTCTTCATGTTCAGATTGATATGGCTCAAAAATAATGAGCACAAAATGAAGATGTCTCCTCAACCAAATATGATCGATATAGAACCTTCAACTTTGCTTTATCACACATTATTTTTCAACCTTCTCGAAGGTACCTAAAGATAATCTCGCTGGGTTTACAAAATAAGTAGTCATTTTAAATTGATCGACATATCAAATTCATATGACTTATTTTGGTGCTAACCTCTCAAAGGGTACATCCATCTAAGATTGAACAGACCCCACATCCTTGCTTCATACTCAAAATGGAATGGGAGATGCTCCATACAATCAAAAAAACTCGAGGTAATATACGCCTAAGCCTACATAATAATGAATTTCATCTTCAAGTCGCCATGTCTTCCTCTCGTACATCAGATGTAAGATCTTTAAAAAAGCTACTCAAATTCTCCGTCAAAGATGACCACATTCTCCGGGCAATAGTTCACGTAAATGCTAGTTGAATTAGCTTCAGATAAACACATGGCAATCACGGTTTTCATGCCAAATAATTTCGAGCTTATTCATATCACCATCTTCTGCCATGTTCCCGAGGTATACCCGCCGTGAAATCAAGTTCTTTCAACCATTCGAAAAATTTTTTTTTCCTCGACTTATCCAAAGTATAAGTAGCTTTTGGATATTTGCCTCAGGCTCTCATTTTGGTGCAACTCTACTGTCGACAAAACTCTTTAAGTCACTTCTGTGACTTCAGATTGTCTTTGTTTTCCTCTTCCAACATCGCACAAAAAGATCAAGACATTATCAAAGACATTTTTTCTGTCATGCATGACATCTAGATTATGTCCATCGAGGTTTGTGCTCCAATAAGGTAACCTAAAGATCTGCTTCTTTTCTTCCATCCAGCATTCGCAACTCTTTGAAAATACGAGAATTAGTGGACTCCAAAAGATCGGCTGACACTTTCTTCCAACCTTAATCGCTTCACCTGGCCGAATATTTTCTCCCGATCGACATGTGGTGCAACTTTTCTCACCGCTTTACTCCTTCAAGAAATAATTTTTATTCCTTCAAATTGATGATGTCTTGTAAGAACCTACGATGATTGTCAAACCACGGCGTCTCGCCCTCTTTACTCAATGTAAATGCATCTCGACCTTCCATGCAATGAGGACAAGCAAGCTTCCCTGCAGTACTCCATCCCGACAACATTGGAGTAAGTGAAAATCACTAATTATCCAAATTAGAGCAAATTTTCATTTGAAAATTTCGTCTCTCAAATGTCATATGTACATACATCACCTCCCACACAATGTTTTCAACTCGCAATTAAAGGTTGTAAGAAAACATCCGCTTTCCTTGATTCTTTTCGCCCTCGGGTTATATAAAAACATATATTCATCTTTCATGCACATCCATGGGGGCAAATTGTGGGCGAAGGCCACATAACCGCCGCGAAGAATATTGTCGTCCTGATTGACCAAATGGATTAAAGCCATCGTTGAAAGACCCAAATAACATTTCGACTTTCGCTTGCAAAATCGATGAGTTTGACTGAAATGTTTCCAAGCTTCGTAGTCCGAACAATGACGATAATACCATCTTCAGATCATGCTCAAAGATGCCACCTCATATCTTTTTACCGTGGCATTAGATGCAAACAATCTCCAGAATCGAGGAGCCAAGGGAAAGTAGTACATTTTATAAGGAACATTTTTCCGCTATGAGATCCACGCATTGGTCTCTCGAAACTGGATGGTGACAAAACTTGCAACTTGCAAGTTCACTATCTTCACCCCGCATATCATGCAACCATTAATGCAACAATGAATCTTTTTCAACGGGTGTAATTCCAAACCCTCGAACTAATTTTTCGTCGTAGGCTATCAATCATCAACGTTGTCCTCATGGTAGTAACTCCTGACATCAATCGACAAATATCATCATAAGCACGCTCGCATAAATGTGTCTGGGATTTAATGTTCGGGAACAATCTCGCAAACAGATAACTTTGAATGATATCTATCATGCCAGATCTCCTCGACTTACCGGGCTCAAGATTTCAAATAATTTTGCAAATTATTGGTTTCCAATCCTCTTCAATGTCATTGATTAAAGGAAGTATGAAAGATCAATCAAGATTGTATCAAAAGCATTGTATGGTTGGAGATTGACAAATCCTACGTCTATGACTTCATTGAATTGACATCTAGTTCCCCAAGATTTCTCGATAGGCTCACTCACAGTGGGATACTAAGTATAATGGTCATGACAAATCCATACTTATTAGATGATATCTCATAGTATCCGCCTTGAAAATTTCTCTGATTCGATTAATTTACGATGGATCGCATGGACACTCAATCCTTACTCCCATTCCATCAATTCCGTGAATCGCGAAAACAATGAATCCTCAATGCCAACTGGGAACCCAGTTAAAGCACCATCTTTCATCCAATAATCAATCCACTGCCGACCGTCTCATTTTCTAAACATGATAAATTCATAATTTAAAAGAAAATCAAAATCCGGGGTATAGATGAATCAATCCATAATCTAAAAGAAAATCACGCTTTAACTATTCACACAATCGAAAAAAAAATTCACACACCACGTCACGATTTATAAGAATGCACATGAATATTTCATATACTAAATCACCCCTCAAGAAAATTTTTAAAATCCTTGTTTTTTTTTTTTTTTTTTTTTACCCTATGAACAGCTCATGAACAATGTCCATGAACAAGACCCCAAACAAAGGCATTGTCACAAAACCGGGTTAAAAATGTGCGGCGCACACCATAACCTGTGTCGCGCAGACCGCGAGCGCCGCGCTCCATGTCGCGGCGCCGGCCACAACAAGACAAAGAAGCTTGTCGAGCGCATGTCGCGAGCTCCGCCAAATAAGCAGGTCGCGCATGTCGGCGGCACTTGTCGCTACCGCCTTAGGTGTTCTACTCCCGTGCCGTGTCACATCGCTCCAGTCACGACCTCCCGGAAGTTTCAGCCCCATGTCGCGACATCAAATCAGGTCGCGACACCACTCAGACAATCCAAGTCGCACTTCCAAAGTGGTCAATGACACCGTCACTAATACCGATCGCCCATGTCGCGACATCAAAATGATGTCGCGACATCCCGCCTAGCCTAACCACTGCCACCCATGTCGCGACCTCGCAATGATGTCGCGACATCAAGCCTGCTCAGCCACTGCCACCCATGTCGCGACATCAAATTCATGTGGCGACGCCGTTTCCTCCTAACCAGCGCACTGTGTCGCGACACCACTTCTCGGTCGCCGACCACTCAACCAAACTCGGCCCTACTACCCGTGTCGCGACACCAAAAGGATGTCGACACCAACTCCTCCAAATTCCGCCTCGCCTTGCAAAAAAATTTTTTTCTTTTCACACTTTGATGTGCAGCCTAACCCACTGCATACATACAACTTCCAATATATTTATAAAAATTATTTTATTCAATCTTCTTCAGTTTTACACTGTAAAACCTTAGAAAATTATTTTCTTCATCTCATGACCAAATAAATTTATAAAATTTATTTTTTTTTTATTTTTTTTTTCTGGACCATGTTGTCCCAAAATTTTCTCAAAACTCTCGCATCTAACACTAACCAAGTAAAATTTATTACGCCATTTCATTACTCAACAAACCAAATAAATTTCTAAAAATTTATTTCTTTTATTTTATTCTTCCAGTTTTACTCACTTTAAAACTCTCAATATTGTTTTCCTATGTGCTAATCACTAAGCACACAAAGTTTCACAACTCATAACATGGTACACATACCATTCATTAAACATTCATATTAAATATTTCATCAAATCACACAAAACACCAAACACGTGCATGCAGTGTCCTAGTTTTGTCCCGTGATTTCCTAGATAATCTCATACCTAAACTCGACATCGAACCACACCTAGTGGTGATGTCCTTACACCTTAAGACTATGGCCTAAGCCCAAATCCCCTCAAGCCCTAGGTAGACGTATACCTAGGTTCTGATACCAAGCTGTGACGCCCAAAAACTCGGGGGTCCGCTGACTGGCCCACAACCTCGCTGACATGAGGTCGGGCTACCCGACGCCACTACAAAATTGGGCAGTCTCCTTTATACTGTGGAGCTCTACCCAAATACAACACATGTATAAACTCCGTCCCAAAATACCAATATATGCAATATATATCCAATACGGCTACTCAGCCCATAATCAAAGACTAATACGACATCCAAACTATATCCAATAGTCAAGAGTTAATAAACTACTCTTATACAATACATATATTAAACTTAAGGAGTTCTAATACATGTAAACATCAACAAAGCCACATTTCGGCTTTCTTCTAGCTGAAATCTAAGACGAGCCGTCTCGCACGCTCCTCGCACTGCAAAAGGATCCCGCGACAGGCGAGCTAAAGCTCGCAGGGAGAATCGCCCTAAGCTGGCTACTCACCACCTAAGTGCGCAATCTAAATTAAACACACATTCAAGCAAATGCATGACTGGCGGTTTCTGAATGTCTACATGACCAACTCGCATCCCGAGTCCTCACCGACTCCTCTCACACCTACTGCTTCCTCGTATGAGAATATTAGTTTTAATAGCTGACAACCCTCCGATGTATATATTTCAATTTGGGGTCGCTCCGACGATTGATATTTTTGCCTGACTACTCCGATCACTTAATAATTTTAGACTACCCTCCGAACCATTTTTCCTCTAGACTCATCTCATGCACTAACTCCTAAAGTCCTAGGATGTTCTAGTGCATATGGAATGCATGTGTGTCAATCCCACTACAACACTTACATAAATATATAAACATGCATATATTTACAAAACAAACTAATTCACACAACTGGGCGCTGGGCGAATTAATTAATTCACACATCAAAATTAAATTTCACTTGGGCTAATGATCATACACGAGTAATTTAATTTAAATCACTCGAATTAACACGTATTTTCACAAAAATATATATTTTTAGTAACACTATTCCCGGAATGTTGAAACCCTTCTATCATTCCTAAAATCACAAACATCTGGGCTCACTTAGTGAACCCGATTTCTACCATTCTACCTCTATACATACCCAAAGAATAAATTTATACATAAATCAATACAATATCAACCCAAACAGTCCCTACGTGCATTTAAACGCCTCTCCAAGTTTCTAAAAAAATTTTCAATAATTCGGTCCCATGTTTTGGGACCGATCCAACGGCCCCTCACGGCCTCATTCAACCGAAACATTAGTAAAACACTTAACAGAGTAAAACCCAAAGAGGGAAATAAAATCCTACCTCTCGAGTTTGTTAAACTCACAAATCCGGTCCACGCTGCAGCTCCCCGCTCCGCGTAGAACGTTTTCCTTCTTGCTCACAACCAACTGGCCCAATTGCTCCTGTGATCTTAGACGTAAAACACCTCTCTCTCTCTAAAAGCTCTCAAAGAAATGGCGCCACTGCATCTCCCAAAAATGAAAAGCCTCTCACGTTTTTCTCATTTGACTTAATGAGGGGGAAGAAGACTATTCCCTATTTCGTCCTCTTGTGACTTAATCAAATCTCTAAATGACCATTACGTCCCTCTTTTACCAGATTTGATATTCGGCACTACCTCGGCCGTCCATTTTCATCATTTCTCTACTCATACCACTTATGGCACATGAGTACGTGTTATATGTGACTTCGTCTGTCGGAAATTGCCTTTACGCACCGAAACGATTCTCTAAAAACGTGGTCGACTCCAACTGCCTCTAAAATTACAAAATTTTAATACGTATAACTAGATTTCAAGCAGACTTATCCAACTGTGCAATCCATTTCATCATCCGGCATCTGCAGAATTAATTACTTGATTTTTTAATCGAATTACCATTTCAGAATCAAAATTACTATTTTGCTCCTTATTCCGTAAATTGGAATTTCTAGCCTTACAAATACAAACAAAAGATCAAAACTGGAGATTATATCAAAGAAGAAGAACAACATACCAACAAAATAAAATCATTAACCGTGTCGAGTCGATACATCCACGATTCTAAGAATAAACCCAAATCAGCCGCTGACAAGAAGGCAGGAGTTTTTGCAAGCAAAACACGAGACTTTTTTGAGCAAAATAGAAGAAAATGACGGTGGTGTCGACGGGCAGATCAAGATGACTAGTGACGGATAAATACTGGCGATGACGGGCGGCAAGACGTGGGCGATAATTACACTGGATTGAAACTGGCCAGAATTTAGGCTACCGTCTAAAAAATCAAGAGAATAAGGTTTTAGGTTTAGGTTAAAGTGACTTAGGGATTTCAAAAATAAAACAAAGTGACTTAGAAGCTCAAAACGACGAAGTTGTGCTGTCGCAAAATAAACAGGCATTGTTTTACAAAAGTAATGATACCAAAGTTAGATTAAAAATATAAATATTGTCTATGGTATGTTGTATAATTATTTCTATTTATATTTTGTAAATAGAAATAATATGGCTATAGAAAATTTACATTTTGTACAAAGATTTTATTTTTAGTAATACTTTTCTATTTATTTTATATATGTTCTTTTATTGTTATTACTTATATTTATTATATTATATAATTATTATTTTATAAATAATTGTTTCACAAAAAAAATAACTACTAACTATTATAATACATTACACAAAAGTTAGCATAAATTTGCTTCCGTTGTGTAACAAAACACAGCTAGCAACCAAATTTTAAATGATTAATTCAATAAATAATATTTTTAAATTCTTTTTATTAAAGTTCCATTAATTGTAAGGAAAAAAAATAATTATAATCATATGAGAAAATAATATTAATATATAAACTAAATAATAAAATATTAATTATCTAACATTTTATCAGTTATTCTTGAATTAAAGCAATATTCATAAAATATAAATAGCTAAACATTTGCCAAATTTAGCGACGGATTCATTTTTTAGCTAAATACTGAAATTCTATAGCGACTGAACCGATAACTGTCAAGCAATATAACGACTTTAACCGATAACCGGGTCGCACCCAATAGTCGCCAATCTCTCGCCAATTTACCGACGAAATATTATCCGTCGGTAAACTGTCATAATATAACGACGAACGAGATCCGTTGCTTATCTAATAGCCCCGCCAACTTCCCTCGGCTCTTATTTTGGCGACGAATATTATCCGTCTGCAAATCTGGGCCGCTAAGTTAGCTTCCACGCGAACCACACTAATTTCTTAATCTGATATAATCCGTCGCTAAAATCCATCGCTAAATCGGCTGTTTTTTGTAGTGATAATGCTACAACTCCAAAATATTAGCAATTTCATCTGCCAACTACAAATCTAAATGATATGTTCTCTCTATCCTCTTCCACATCGGGTTCTGATCACGAGGATCTCCATCCTCCTTGTAATAGTCTTCCACACTACAATTGTCTTTGTGTGAGGCTTTGCAACTTCCGACACAATCTCTGCAGTAATGCATTAGACAAACTGCTTCTCATCACAGTTTTCATTTCCTCCCATGTTTCTATTGGACGCTCTCTATTTTCTCTTATTGTTTAACAATAATTGATCCCACCAAATAATAAAATAATTAGAAAATTCAATGGCTTCAAGTTTTACCTTTTTATGCTCCAAGTAATTGTGGCAATAAAATACTAAATCAACCTTTTTCTCCCACTCAAGGTAAGCTTCAGGGTTGTTCTTGCCTTGAAAAGCTTAAATCTTCATCTTAATACTGCCCAAATTATCATCTCGCCTTTTTCGTGCTTCTCCAAACTGTCCACCATATCTTCTTTGGCTAGGATCCTGGTCATTATCTTCATCAAAGTCTTCACGATTAAATTCATCATTTTCAGTTCTATCTTCCCTTGGTTGAACTTTCCTTCTTTGATGCCTATTAGTAGTGTTTCGGGGATGATCCACTTGGTTCGACTCAATCTGATCTAATCGTTCATGAATCTAGTCCATTTGTCCTTTCATCATCCTCTTCATCTCATTCATTAGAGTCTCCATCATAAACTTTGGATCAAATTACTTCTTATTACTAGGTTTTTTTTTTTTTTCAAAAACAAGGATTAAAATAATTGAACTTGCACTCCCTCACGTGTTTCCACTAAAAGAAAATTCACCAATTACCTATCCTCTTATAGTTCTCACCACTCTTGCCTTTTACCACCAAAAGCCAAGATAACTCAGCAATCAAGAAAATTATAATTTTCCAAAAAGCGTAAATCGTAATTCTCGTGACAAACCCGAATTTTCTGTGATCCCCTGACTTATTTAAACAGATTCACCGTTGAATCGGCTCACGAAATCTAGCTATCACTGCCCACTTCGCTTAATTCCGAGATAGCCTGACTTCACGCTGGCGCGACACGCTGTTTCGTGTCAGAATGGCCAGAGACACGCTGATGACAAAAATCACCTACTACATGTACTCATCTGACACATATTGCATGATTAGAGAGAGGATGAAATGGATGGCCTAGATTGTGCCAAGTGTCAAAAAATCAAGAAAATGGACATGATGGGAATTAAATGAAATGTTAATTAGATAATAAGACAAAAGCCAAATAGTTGTCTTCTTCATTTTCAAGACAAAATGGGCTAATGGAGAAAACTGACAAGTGGTCGGGTCTTGAGTTTTAGAGAGAGAGAGAGTGCCTTCTCTCTAGATTTCCGACCGTTCGAACTGCTGGTTCTAATTTTATAAGAAGTGTGTGTTGTTCTTACGCTACGAGCCACGCGCATTAATCGATTTTGGATGAGTTCCGACAACTTCCAAGAGGTAGGGATCTTTCCTACGGTGATATTCTTCGCTAAGAACCATGTTTATAATAGGATATTCGGTGGTCGACTTATTAAAATTCCTGGCCCCAAAACCTTTGAACCTGAGAGAAAACTTAACAGACTTTATGAAGTCAAAGGCTAACCCGAGGTTTCACCGTTCGCGACAGTCAAGGTGATTTTCGTGCGACTTTATGTGTTTAAGTGGGATTCAAAATGAATTGTCAGGTTTGTTAATTAGCCCATGAGTAATTTTTTGTGTTATTGATGGTGAATTCCAGATAACATGATTTATGTGATTTAATTATGTTAATATATATACATATTTTATATATTAAGAGCGACTATTTTGGATCAGACACATTTCTCTATATGATCAAAGCAACCTAGTCATTAGGTGTGAGTGGATGACATGAATGAAACAAAAAAAAACGAAAATGTTCAGGGGAGTTGAATTTCAAGGAAGATTCGAAGAATCATTTCGAGAGTTGTTCAATGATTACTTCCTACGAGGACCAAGGATCGTTTCCGTAGAAATATCCAAAGAATTTCCCTGAGGGTAGTCCAATGTATTTACCGAAATTTTGTGAGGAGTTTTCGAGAACAAAAGCTTTGTTTTGAAATCGTGATTTTACTCGCATCTCTACTTGTGCATATGTGAGGGAGTTGGTGAGGACTCTGATATGGATTTAATATGTAGACATTCAAGTAAAGTTCTCATAAATTTCTGATGATTGTCACATGACATGCAATGAAAGGAGTAAATCAAATGTAGGAAATTATCACTTCATCGGGCTTTGCTCACCCCGTGGATCACTATTTCGTACAAGGAGTGTATTAAGAGGACGACGCCACTAGGAGGTCGCGCTTAGAAGAAAGTCAAGTTGTGGCTTGGGTATCCGTTTGTATAACATGTATTGAAATTGTACATTTTGATATAAATGATAAAGAGAATTTATTAACTCGAACTATCAGATATAGTCACTGACATTTTGTGAGTATTGATGCAGCTCATGGGCCATTATTTTACTCCGCATGTGGACCCCGTGGTCATTGTTAATCATTGTAATGTGCTTGCACTGGGCAGCCCCTATACAAAGGAGACTCGCTTCAATTTTTCTCGAGCGGTGCTCAAGTTAACCTCGACATCCACGAGTGATTCCGCGGGCCACTTCGTTGGTCAACGGACCCCTGGCCTCTCAAGGCCACAAATAGGACATCATAGCCTAGGTAAACGACACTCTGTGTGGAGCTCCTAAGCCTGGGTATCCATAGTTTAGTCATGATACCAACTTACAAATTTGGTCGTGAGCCTAGGTAGTACAATACCTAGGGCTTGAGGGACTTGGGCTTAGGCCATGGTCACAAGGTGTAAGAGCATTACAACTTGGTAAAGCTCGATGTTAGGGTTTAGGTATGTGGTTACCTAAGCAGTCACGGAACAGGGCTAGAACACTGCATGCATTCTGCCTAGTGTACTTTGGTGTATAAATATGTATAGGATTGTTGTGTGCTTGTATGCTGTGACAATAGCACAGAGGAACGTGGAAAATTGTGTGGTCGAGGAAAAACATAACCTATAAGTTTTATAGGTCTGAGGTTTGAGAATTTGGACACAAATGGTTCGTAATTAAACGAAAAATATTTATGGACAAGAACCTAATCTGAAACATAAACGATTGTGTTGTGAAATTCGAAAATTTTCTAGTTTTCATTACCAAAAAAGTATCAAAATGAAACTCTTAAAATTTTTTTTAATGCATGAATCGGGCAAAGGGTCTCACACGTATTTCGTGAGTGGTAGGAGGCTACCGAGGATTAGAAAAAAAGGAAAAAGGGTTGAGCCGAGCCGGAATGGGCTACTGCCCATTTTCTAAAATTTAGTCATAATACAACAGGCTGTATTGTGGCACACACAAGAGGTTTGAGCAGACACAAAGAGTTCAGCCGCATTTTGGTAATAATAACAGGTTTGAGTACATAAAGTGTGTCGAGCAGCAAAACAAGAGGGGCCGAAAGCAGTACACAATGTACTCGAGTTGTGCATACATGTGTGCAATGGCAGTAATACGTTACTCGGTAGGCAGCAAGCCCGGGCGCGCCAGAGGGGCACACGTCGGCACAACACAAGATGGCCAAATAAGGCGTGATGTGCGCTGAGGAGGCCCGTGACACTGTTGGCCGTGTGAGCGTCTGAGCGCAGCGGTGCGTGCGTGCAGGTCCGCTGGCGTGCACCCTATGCAATCTAACTCAGCTTCTCGACTCAGACATTATTCTGAAGTCATCGCGACACTCGGTTTCATAAACATTGTTCATGAGCACTGTTTCAATGCAAAAAGGTGGCCATTAAATAAAGACAAAATAAAATAAATAAAATAAAAAATTTTATAAAATAAATTTTTTTTGTTGCATATGATTTAATATATGAAATTATTGTCTTGCATACGAGACAGATGGAGGCAGTGTATGAAGACAGAGGGGGCGTGTTCTGGGGGTTGGGAAAGACTGCACTGGGCCAGATAGAGTCAGCTTGGGAGGTTGGAGGCCTGAGGAGCCCTGGTATGTGAGTTCCCTCCCCTAGGGATTAGGCGAGGATGGGATGATATGTCGTGGCTGGGCGAAGTTAGAGATCTCTGGGATTCTACTCACAAAGTGGGGACCTGGTGGCTGCGGACATGTCGAGTTCGACACATCCTTGGGGATGGATCAAGCAATGGTACTACGAGTCAAGTATCGATCAGACCATGTGGAGGGTTACCGCCACATGGGTCGGTACTGTTGTATTTCGTGGGACAAACATGATATTTTGCCCAGACAGCAGACGAAGCTCCAAGTGTCGTAGACAAGCAATGAGTCATTAGCGAGCCTACCTGTATGCGACGATACGAGGACCTGACTCTGGGATTCACCCTCGAGTAAGGCTTGAAGTAGTGATAGAGGGATGTCTAGACTTACACCCAGATCGCCTTCAGAGGGTCTTCCCATCAAACATCGGAAGCTACACCCTGGGCCGCCATCTCTATGACTTCTCAGATAGATGTACCCAAATGAGCAGAACTCAAAGTCCACTACAAGAGTCATCAAGTGTGTCTATTGGGACTGAGCACTTCACCAAGCCGGGCGCTTCTGGCTTATTTGGCAAGAAGAAGGACAAGACCCTTCGACCGTGCATTGACTACCAACAACTGAACATGGTTGAAGGCCAAGAATCGATACCTATTTTCAGATCACGATTTGTTCGATCAGTCGAGGAGCTGAGTCTACCCAAGATGCGACCTTCGCACCGGTTACCATCAACGTATAGGATTGTGAGACACATTCCAAGACAACATGCATACGTTATGGCACTTTGAGTTTACGGGGGATGCCTTTAGATTAACGAATGCGCCGCAAGAACATTCATGGACCTCATGCATAGGGTATTCCTATTTCTATCTAGATTATTTGTCATACTGTGGATGAAATTTTGATCTACTCCATCACAGAGCGGGAGCAGGAGTATCACTTGAGGGGATTGTTTTACAAATATTAGAGACCATCATTGTACGATGTTGAATAAGTGCGAGTTTTGGCTTAATGAGGTGAGATTTTTAGGACACGTGGTGTCAGCATTAGGCTTGTCAGTGGACCTAGAGAAGGTTAAGGCCGTGATGAGTCAGAGAGGCTGAAGTCACTGAGATACGTAGTTTCGACTGGCTAGGTACTACAGGATTCATTGAGGATTTCTCCCGATTAGCCACACCTATGACAGATTGAATCCGGGAATGAGGTCAAGTTTGATTAATAACTGATAAGTAGGGAGGCATTCCAGGAGTTGAAAAGGAGGCTTACTACTACTCCTAGTCTTGGAGTAGTCTCTGACAGTGACAGTACACAGCAGATTGCGATGCCCCGAGGGCCTGACCGGGATGTGCTTTGGATGCAATCCGAGAGGGTGGTAGCTTATGGTCTCCGGTCGCCTGAAGAATCATGAGCAGAATCACTCCCACACACGACATGGAGTCATGGCTCGTGGTCTTCGCCTGAAGATTTAGCCCCACTACTTATATGGCGGCAGTTCGAGGCGCACTCAGACCATAAAAGTCCCGAAGTATATTTTCACGCAGCGGGACTTCAATATGAGGCAACGCAATTGGGATGTGAGTTCCTAGAGGACTATGACTTCACTTTCAGCCACTACCCTAGTAAGGAAAATGTGGTGGTCGATGCACCTACCAAGTCACTGGGAGCATCAAGCAGTATAGCTTCTCGCTATGGAAGACGCCAAGACTCCAGGACAGCCAAGGCGATCACGAGCAGCTCAGTGGTATTACCTGGGAGTTTAAAGAGCTACACCGCCTCTGCCGAGCGCAGTGATCGAGTCCCGTGATAGGACGCAGAGGTGTCCACGCGACCGGCATAGCCAGTATTGTGTGTGATATAATGACCGCCCACGATGGTAGTCTTCTGTATAGAGGATGTGTAGGTTCCTAGTTGACCGATTTGAGAGAGAGATTTCAGGAGTTTCACTGCTCGATTTATCAGGTATCCAGTGGCACGTAAGATGTACTGTGATCTTCGCTACCAAAACTACCGGATGGATGTGAGACATATGTGGACTTTGCTCAACAATGTCTCACGTGTCAACAAGTTAAGGCCGGCACTAGAAGCCGGCGAGCTTACTTCATCGGAGGTGGCCGAGCGGAAGCTGAACACGCCATGATGGATTTTGTGACTACTGGCCACTCGACAATCGCGCGACATGATTGCTGTGATAAGATGGTGGATCAAGCTCACTAAGCTCCGCATTTTCTAGCAATGTGGATGACCTCTGCCATCAAGAGATTCTCACGGCCATATCTTCGAGAGACTGGTCCTAAGCATGGAGTACTAGTATCCATAGTGTCGACCAGAGACCCAAGGCTTTACGACGCACCTTGGAAGAGTTTCAAAGGCTATGTGCACACGGCTGACCATGAGTACAACTTTCCAATCTACGCATGCATAGTAAGTCGATAGTGACTATATTGGCACTATAGATATACGCGAAACATGCGCCCCGGATCATAAGTGGATACCTTGGAATAACATTTGCCCCAGCGGAATTCGCTACAACAATGCTATGTCAGAGTATACTAGATGGCACCCGACAAGACTCCAAATAGTGAAATATCGGGAAGCCTTGTTTATAGCAGGTTTTATGCGCCAGGTACTCCAATCGACTTCAAATAACTCCACTTGTTACATCAGATCCCTAGCTTTGCTACCGATCACATTTTGTAGCTATTTTAGTAGTTTCAGTCAAATGGTCTATAATTCCTCAATCTCGATTCAAACACGATGATCCGAGCCGACCAAGACCATGATCAAACTAGAGGGAAATTTGGAGCATACATCGGAAGCAGAAGGAGCTCCTGGAAATTTTGGCAGGTTGCAAAGTTTGTAACCTCGCGTCGCAGTTGCCAATTTTCGCAACCCGAACACTACTCACCTTAATCGTTTCTCGAACGCTGATCCACTTTGCTGGGTGGTTTTATACAAGTTTCCGCTCTTATGTAATTTTTGGTTCTTAACACACTTTTTTGTAATTTCATCGGGCACCTATATAAGCTCAGTATTGCTTGTAATCAAATCAACTCTTTGTCACTCAATCAATCACAGCATCGAAGCCTTCTCTCTCATTGCTGGTGATTTTCTTTTTCTCCCTTCACTTTCAGATTCTTTTCAGAGGTAGCCAAACCCTCACGATGACAAATCAAGGATGCTTGTATTAATACCTCCCGATCCTTAAAGGGAAGGTCACCGGGTGTTGATTTTAGCTTAAATTTCGCATGTTCTCATGCTCTTCATGTTTATGTTTAAGGGTATTTCAGGCTCCCGCTTCTCTCACCATAGGTTAAAATTCTTAAGCATGCTCTCTTAATGTGTATTTTTGGCAAGCTTTTGGTTCAAGATATTTACTTAGATCCACCGAGGCCCAGTTAGTTGTCTCCTATTAGTTATCGTAGGGTAGTGTTTTTGAGATGTGTTTTCACTGCTAGGGACATTTATGCCTAATAAAATTCCATCTTTCAAAAGGAAAACTCATAGGGTTTAGGTTTTAAAGTTAAATGAAGATCCGGTTCAGGAAATGACTATGTGTCATGCTTCCAAACGCGAGGATAAAGACCTGAGTACATGTTGGTTAACCTAGAACCCTAAGCCCAAAGTGGCCCAGACTCAGAATTTTTCTCAACTTTTCACTTCGCTTATTTCAAGCCAACCATTCACACACACTGTTTCCTACAAACCCTTTGAATCCAACGAGAAAACACCATTTTCAATGCAATCAGAATTCCCTTCTCTCATGAAGAAACCCATCATCAGGTTCGACCTAGAGCCACTATATCAAGAGTAGCTTCTATACGCCAAGAGAGGAATCCTAGGCTATAAATTTTGTTGATTCCAAACACCTACTTGGCCGTAACTTAATCAAATCCACGACGTTGCTCGGGATGGTGCCCTAGCGAGAAAGAGTTACAAATAACTCATTCACATCAGTTTTGTTGTAATCTTATTTCTTTTATTTTACTCATTTTTCCCCACTCTTGCAGCTCACCTAGGAGTTTAAGGATTTCACTGCAGGGAGTTTGAAAACTTCCCTGAGCAGACTGTTACCATTGTTTTGATTTTAGCTAACCAATAACCTTTTTTTTAGTCTAGTTTTTGTTGGTTTCTTGCTTTTGGTGTGAGAATAGCAGCTTATGCAGTGGGATAGAAACATCAGAGACAGACCGAAAGGCTAGGTGTTTCAATCAAGAGAAGGTGAAGTTACCGCATACCAATCAAATGGAGACTTCAATCAAGAGCAAAGCAGAGCTAACAAGGGGTTCATCAGGAACCCAATGCATACAGATCAATGAGGGATCACATTCACTCCACCATAGCGAGCGCACCTCATGCATTATAAATCTCCAGAGGATGTGGCAAAGAGACCTTATTTGGTGCCCCCGTCTCGACTCTTCATGGTATGGAAAATGAAAATCCATACACACATATTCGGATTTTATGAAGCTCAGACCGCCAAGGAAGGTGCATTCGATATGACTGGCTTCCAAGTCAAGGTTTTTGACCTTCAAAGATAAAGCCAAAATTTTGCTTAACTCACTAAGGCCAAGGACCATCAGGAACTGGACCGAGTTGCAGGCGGAATTTTTGAAGAAGTTCTTCAGTGCCCATAAGACCAATAACCTGAAGAGGAAAATCTACACCTTGCAAAATTTCATGATGGAAAGATTTTATCAATGCTGGGAAAGGTATCTTGAGACCATCAATGCATGCCCTCACCATGGCTTTGATACATGGATGTTAGTGAACCATTTCTACGATGGAATGTCCTCTTCCATGAAACAACTATCGAACTATGTGCGGGGGACTTCCTCAACAAAAATCCGCATTTAAGCTATGGATTTCAACTATGTCTGACCCTCCAAAGCTTGGGATGAACCAAACCCTAGGGAAACTGACAGACATAGGCCCTCAGCGAACCACAAAAAGGCATTTTTCACCATCGAGGATACGGGAAATGAAAGCCGTTCACTAAGACGTAAGAGCTAGAATCATGAATCGCATGAAGTACACAATCGAATCCGCCCGCACTCTCCAATCCTATTTTTAATTGCCAACTACTAGTCAAGGAGATTAATGTCCACCTCGTTCTCAATTGGGAGATGCCTGACGTGAAGAGCAGCAAACATATTGATCAAAGTAGGCACCCAATAAGTGTCTGGGTATGGAATGCCTACAATCCGCAATGGAGGAACCATCCTAATTTATCGGAAGCCAAACCCCCAAATTTTATACTCCCATTGTGTTCACAAAGAAGAACAACCTCATCATCACACCGTGAGCAAGCCATTGTGAATCTGAGCAAGGTAGTGGGTCACTATGAAGAACAAGACTGAATGCTCGCACCACACAAAAAATCAAATGCCGGAAGGCATACTTAACAAAAGATTAGATGACTCGCAGCACTCAATCTCCATGTTTCCAAAGAGAAAATGCAAGAAAAGGAAAATTTCCTCTCAAAAACAACCAAACCCCGTGAGGATTACATGAAGAGAGCTCTCCAAAGGGACCAATCCAAATTGAATGAGGTCAAGGCAATCATCACAATCAGGAGTGGCAAAGAGCTTACAAAACCATCACCAAAGGCAATAAACCCTGCATTAGGTGCCACATACCGAACCAGGGGAGGTGGTGACCAAGCAGACTGATGAGGAATATCAGCCATCCCACCTTTCCCTCAATCACTAAAAACTAAAAAGCATGCCATTAACTGTGCTGAAATTTTGTGGCGTCGAGGCAAAGGTCAACATTCCACTACTTGACATGATCAAGCAAGTCCCTACTTATGCAAAATTTCTAAAGGATTTGTGCACAGTTAAAAAGGGGTTGAGCATTAACAAGAAAGCTTTCCTAACTGAACAAGTCAGTGCCATTATTCAATGCAAGACTCCAGTGAAATACAAAGATCCAGGTTCTCCGACCATCTCAGTCAATATAGGGGGCATTTGCGTAGAGAAAGCACTATTAGATCTGGGAGTGAATCTCCCTCCCTATTCCATGTACATGCGTACGGTCGGGGGAGCCAGCCCACCTCCATCACACTTTCTCACGACAGTTTATCAAAATACCAAAGGCGACAAGGAGGATGTCCCCGATTCAAGTGGACAAATTTTACTATCTCGTAGATTTTGTGGTACGATTACCAGAACCAGCAACAAAGAGGACCAATTATGTACCTATCATCTTGGGAAGACCATTCTTAGCCACCTCCAATGCAATAATCAACTGTAGGAATGATGTCATGCAACTCACCTTCGGAAACATGACTTTAGAGCTCAACATCCACATAAGTAAAAAGCACATGCAACCGGAAGAAGATGTCTCAGAAGAAGCATGCATCATTGATACCATCCTGGAGGAACAAGCTGATCGCCAGGTATGTTAGATATACTAGATGAAGAGTCGACCGAGTGTGCGTAGTGCAGGAGGAAGTTGACATGAACCAGACAAGGATATCGGATAGTTAAGAAACGAAATTTTCCATTGGTGATCTGAGGAAACTGAGCCCCGTAAAATGTATCTCAGTTTCCCGCTCTCGCTGAATCGAAGTATGCTTACTTGGAAGACCATGAACAATGTCTAGTGGTCATTTCAGCCTTGCTCAGCACTGCACAGGAGGGTAGCCTGCTGCAAGTCCTCAAACAGAACAAGAAAGCCCTTGGGTGGAGAATTTCCGATTTAAAGGGCATTAGCCCAGCAGTTTGCACCCACCACATCTACTTAGAGGAGGAGGCAAAGTCACAGAAAATCCATAAAAAGGCTGAACCCACATACGCAAGAAGTGGTTGTGAGCGTGTCTTAAAGCTACCGCAAGCCGGCATCATATACCCTATATCGACAAAGACCTCGTGAGTCCAACCTAGGTAGTACCTAAGAAATCGGGGATAACCACGGTGCATAATGAAAAAGGAGAGGAGATACCCACTCGCCTTACTACAGGGTGGAGGGTATGCATTGATTATCGCAGGTTAAATGAAGTAACACGGAAAGATCACTTCCCTCTTCCATTTATGGATCAACTGCTTGAGAGGATTTCTGGCCACCCTTTTTATTGTTTCCTGGATGGTTATTCAGGATATTTCCAAATCGAGATCGCTGCAGAGGATCAGGAAAAGACAACTTTCACCTGTCCATTTGGCACGTATGCATACAGAAGGATGCCCTTTGGCCTTTTATAACGCCCTCGCCACATTTCAACGAAGTGTATGCCTCGCATTTTCAGCGAATAGCAGTAACGACATGGAGGCTTACATGGATGATATTGCGCCTATGGAGGAATTTTGAGGAGTGCCTAAATAACTTTGAAACCATCCCCGCACAAAAAGTACAGAGAAAACCTAGTGTTGAACTGAGAATATACTTATATCACTGAGAGCATTGTATCAAAGTGGCATATCATTTCGTAGAAATGGATTGGTGCTGATAAGGCAAAAAGTTGACTTGATTTCCAAACTACCCACTCCACAAAATGTAAAGATCGGTGAGGCACTTTCGTGGCATGTGTTTCTACGTAAGGTTCATACAAGACTTCTCAAAAATTGCTGCTTCACTTTATAAGCTTCTTGAAAAAGACGCTACATTTGAAACGGGATTCGAATGTCAACAAAGGTTTGAAGAACTCAAGGCTTATTTTACCACTGAACCAATAGTGAGGGTCCCTAACCCGGGCAAGCATCTTTCGAGGTTATGTGCGATGTAAGTGACTCATTGGTTTACACCCTGACAAGGGCAGAAGGAAAACCGTATGTAGTTTACTATGCTAGCAAAACACTGAATGAAGCTCAGAAGAATTACACTACCACTGAGAAAAAATTGCTGGCAGTGGTTTATTCCCTGGACAAGTTTCGTGCTTATTTGTTAGGGGCAGAAATAATTATCTTCACAGACCATTTAGCTTTGAAATATTTGCTCACTAAGCAAAATGCAAAGGCTAGGCTTATCAGGTGGGTCCTCTTACTTACAAGCACCAACCCGCAAATCTCGGATAAAAAGCGGGGTAGAAAATGTGGTTGCTCGACACCTCCGTACTCAACCATAGCACACAACACCCATAACCCGCTCAACTTCTCGATGAATTCCCTGAGGAGTCTTTACTCACGTGGACAAAGGCTCGTTCCGCCCACATCGCCAACTTTTTAGTACTGTGGAGTTACAACATAATGGAAAGCACAGACAAGCAGTTCTTCCATGCAAAAATCCACTCCTACTATTGGAGGAACCCTATTTGTTCAACATTGTGCCGGAGCAAGATAATCGTAAGGTGTGTGCGGAAGGAGAACAACTGGTGGATTCTCAGCCACCGCTATGATACAAGCTCGTGGAGGCCATTTCGCTCTTAAAACAACAACAGTGTGCCGAACGCAGTTTTATCGCTATCTTTGTTTAAGGATGCCTATGCCATATGCAAACAATGCGACAAATGCCAAAGGTTGGGAAAATCTCGGCCATATGATGCCACCGATCCCCATTCGTTAATACACTGACGCCAGCATCGACCACGGACCATTTCCCACTTCCTTCGGGTATACATACATCCTCGTGGGAGTCGACTATGTGTCAAAGTAGGTGGAAGCAGTGTCGTGTAGAGCATCAGACCACAAGACCGTATTGAAGTTCTTGAAGGAGAACATTTTCTCCAGATTAGGAGTTCCCAAGGCCATAATCACATGAGGTTCACACTTTCTGCAACAAACCTGAGAATCTCCTATCCAAGTATGGTGTCAAGATAAAGTGGCCACCCCTTACCATCCTCGCACTCGGCCACCCCTTTATCATCCCTAATTAAAGGGCTAAGCAGAGCTAGCCAACAGGGAAATCAAGACTATATTGATGAGCGTGAACCTAAACAAGAAAGACGGGTCTCTAAGCTCGATTCCTTGTGGGCATAGCTGCATCAACATACAAGACCATCCTTGGAATGTCCTATCGCCTGGGCTATGGAAGGCCCACCGCCGGTGGAAATTGAATATAAGGTATGGTGGGCATTTAAAAATTGAATTCCGATGCGGGAAGAGCCGACCTAAGAGACTCCTTGATCTCAATGAGTTAGAGGAGCTCAGGAATGACACCTACTTCAATTCGAAAATTGCGAAAGACAAATTAAAGAAGTGGCATGATCAGCTCATAACCCGGAAGAACTTCAACCAAGGGGACCAAGTCCTACTCTATGACTCCAAACTCCACCTTTACGAGCAAGCTCTCAAATCAAGATGGATCGACCATTCATCGTTCAACAAGCATACCCTTAATGGTCTGCGACCTACTCAATCCAAATGATAATAGAGTGTTTAAGGTCAATGGACAGAGAGTGAAGCCCTATGTTGTGTAGCAGACTGCAGATAGGGAGGAAATTCTCCTTCTGGACCCTTCTTAAGACCCTCAGGCTATACATTTAGGAGTGGCTCCTGCAGTATCTCAGAAGCCACTAATTTAATTGCTTAGTCTTGTTTCGTTTCTATTTTGTTAATGATCTTGTTGTGATCATTATTTGATGACTTGTTTTTTTCTACAGAACAAAGAAGATTTCACCACTTACTCAATGTTATCAAACGCCAAATGAGGATGATCCTTCCAAAACCCACCACCGACAGGTGTACCACTTCTTCCACTAACTTTCTCGTTGTCGACGCTTAGTGTCGAAGTGATATTCATACTTTTGGTTTTATTCCCTACTTGTACCACGCTCCAAAGAAAGCCCCTTTGTTTATAAAGAGGCTTGTTGTTTACTTCTCTTTGCAAAAGTCGAAAATTTTGTAAATTCAATTCTTATTTATATAATACAAATCTATTTTTCTACATTGTTGCAGCCATTTCGTCTCTATATTTTTGATTTCGCTTCTTCGTAAATTGAAAATTGAAGCATCAGATAATATCAAAATGCTAGAATGGTTCCATGTCTGATACATTAACACTGATGACCCCGTAATTACTCCTCTGTCTCCACCATCTCCAGAGCCACTACGCCTACATTAGTTTTCATTAACGGGCTAAAAGTCGCATTCCTTTACTTTACAAATCGGCCTTAGCTTCATTACTCCACCCTTAATAGATTTGAGTTCCCAAGATGAAGGCTAATGTGTCTTCCCAAAAGAAAAAGAAAAGACAAAAGAAAAGAAAAGAGATATGCAGTTTCGCGCTGCCACTTCTCAAAACCCGAGCACTGGGCCCGCGAGGGGTCTACTTCTGCGAAAGCCTTAAAGCCTGGTGCCCTAAATCAACTAGTTGGGAGTCACCGACTTTGTGCTCACACATAGGTGCATGGGTGAGTTTAGCTAGCCATTGTAGGCGCTGGATTTTCAAATCATTCGAAGTCCCAAGAAACTCAGAGTTCAGGTTGGAGATCCTTTACTGATGCCCAAACCAAAGTCAGTCGGGTCATCTGAACTCGCTACACCTGACTTTGTGAAGTCGAATTTTCAGCATTGCACCCCTACAATACAATTGAAATATTAGACAGGTGGGAACTGAATCTATTTAGGCTAATAACACTAAGGTATCGCGTAGTTCGTCGGGGGAGCGTAAAGCAGTGGGTAGCTTAGCAAATCTTATCAGTAAACCGATCACCCAAAAAACACTTAGATTTTCGTAAATTAAAATACTCTTGGAATAATTGCTGTCCCAAACTTGATCCCGTATGGCATTTGTTCTCCCAAGTCGGCTCCTTAGTTATTGCAGTCTAATTTATTTATAATTAGGGGCCTGAGTAGCCACTGCATATACTTTAATACAAAGTACCATTTTTGCAAAAGCATATCCCGCAGGATCTTCCTTCTTTTTATCATTGCTAAGGGACAAGCAATGTCTCTGGTTGGGGAGAGTGATTGAAAACTAATATGTTATTGAGCCTTGTTTAGTGCGGTGTTTTACGCGCTTGTGTACTAATCGACTTCAATAACTCAATTGTTACATTGGGATCCCGACTTTGCTACTGATCACATTTTGTAGCTATTTTAGTAGTTTTGCAGGTCAAATGCCTCATAATTCCTCAATTCGATTCAAACACGATGATCCCGAGCCGAATCTGGGAGACCATAGATCCAACCAGAGGAAATTCTTATAAAGATATATCAAGCAGGCTGAGCCTGAAATTCTCAAGTAGGTCGCAAAGCTCGCAACTCCGCAAATCCTCAGAAGGCCACTCGCAACCTCGCGAACACCACTCACCCGACTACTTTTCTGACTGCTTTTTTATCCACTTGTTGGTGGTTTTATACAAGTTTGCCCTCATGTACCTTTTTTGGTTCCTTTTTAACACACTTTTGTAATTTCCTTTACTGTGCACCTATATAAGCCCGCATCGTTTGTAATTCCAAATCAACTCTTTGTCACTTCAATCAATCGCCAGCACGGCTTCCTCCTCTCCGATACATGATTTTCTTCTTCTCCCCTTTCACTTCTTTTGTATTTTTCAGAGCCAAACACCCTCAATACGACAAATCAAGGATGCTCACACACTTCATCCGGAAATATGGAAGGCCACTGGGTGTTGCTTTAGGCTTAGCCTGCATGATGTTCCTCATGCTCTTCATGTTTGTGTGAGGGCATTTGTGCCTCAAGCCACCATAGGTTAAAATCTCTTAAAGCATGCTCTTTAATGTGTATTTGCAAGTTTTTGTGTTCAAAGGATACTTCACTGTGATCCACCGAGGCCCAGCTTAGTTGTCTCCTATTAGTTATCGTAGGTAGTGTTTTGAGATGTGTTTTCACCGCTGTGTGGACATTATGCCTAATAAATGCCATCTTCAAAAGGAAACTCTAGTTTAGGTTTGTGTTAATGAAGATCTGCCAGAAATGACTATATGTCATGCTTCTCCAAACGCGAGACAAAGACCCGAAAGTACATGTCAAGCAACCTAGAACCCTAAGCCCAGCGGGCCCGAGACTTCGAGGATTTTCTCTCAACTTTTCACTTCGCCATTTCGCTTTCAAACTTATCTACTACACATTGTTTCCCACAAACCCTTAAATCCAACGAGAAAACACCATTTTCAATGCATCAGAATCCTTCTCTCACGAAGAAAACTCATCCCTATGTTCACTCCTAGAGCCACTATATCGCAAAGAGCCTTCCGCTACGCCGCAGTAGGAACTCAGGCTATAAATTTTGTTGATTCCAACACCCACTGGCCGTAACGGACCACACCCACATGAGGCATTGTGGCGGAGGCCACGTGTGTTATCATGAAGGGACCGAGGTGGAGAGCTCCATCACTGGTCCCTATTTGATTGTGAGACACCTCCGGTAGCTGCGAGCTTGATACGACAATGTCTTCTCACCAGCTAGAGCCTGTACATAAGAGCTTTGTCGATGTACGACATCGACCTAGAGCTCTATAACAGATCATGTCTCGCGACGCCTCGCAGAATGGTCGTTCGCAAGCTGCTGTGGTTATCACCGCGGCTTCATCGCATTTTCTGAGATACTGGCAGAGTGACTGTACACCGCTACTTTTACCACAAAGATGTCGTGTCCACGAGGTAGCCTCACGCCTCCATGCTCTGTAGGTACACCTGCATCCACTCAAGTGTAGTGGATCGGGGAGATCGAGGTCAGACACGGATGAGACCTTCGAGGAGGGACCACGTGCATTATGATAGCCGAGATCGTGCTCTTGGGCACTTAAGACCGTGGAGGGCTAGTGAGGGTGCTATGGCAACACCGTGGAGTAGAGAAGGCAACGTAGGAGCGCGAGGACACGATGCGAGCCTCATATCCCTTCTTGTTTAGGGATTACAGATTAGCACTGTCATTTACTTAATGACTAGTTTACATGCATGGTATAGTGCACGTTGCATATGCATGTGATTTGTTGTGATTGTCCAGAATTTCGGGACAAAATTCCTTTTAAGTAGGGGAGAATGTAAGACCCGAAAAAATTATAATTTTCTGAAAAATGGTCCAACGGTAATTTCGGTAAGAACCCGAAATTTTTCTAGATCTCAGATGAAGAAACGGATTTCACCGTTGGAATCGTCTCGCGAAATCGTTACCATGTCGACTCGTCGAATCTCAGACACCTTAATTTATGTTTTTCGGTAACCGATGTTCGTGCCGTGAAACGGGTTCAGAGACATGATGTGACAGGTCACCATTACATGTACCCATGTGACATATGTTGCATGAGTAGAGAGAGAAGATGGAAAGGATGGCCTAGATTGTGCCAAGTGTCAAAATCAAGAAATGGACATTAAGGGAATTAAATGAAATGTTATTTAGATAATAAGACAAAGCCAAATAGTTGTCTTCATTTGAAGACAAAAACGGCTGGGCTGGAGAAAAATCGCAGTGGCCGGGCCTTTGAGTTTAGAGAGAGAGGCCTTCTCTTTAGATTTCAGCCGTCTTGGACGTCTGGCTCTCGGCTGGAGCAAGAAGTAAAGTTGTTCTCGAGGCTTTCACAAAGGACTAATTTGTGAGTCTGACAACCTCAAGAGGTAGGATCTTTCCTACTTGTGATATTCTTTGGCTAAGAGTCATGTTTATGGTTAGGGATATTCTGAGGCTTGATTTGAATTAATCAGCCTCAAAACCTGAATCAGAGCGGAGAAATCTACCAGGATCATCAGTACAACTAGGGTTTCACTGCTCACGTGAATAGTTGCACTTTTGTCTTCGATTTTTAGTGTGTTTAAGTGATTCAAAATGAATTGCTTGTGTTTAATTAGCCCATGTGAGCTTAATTTTGGTGTTATTGATGGAATTTTCATAACATGATTATGTGATTTAATTATGTTAATATATATACATGTTTTATATTAGCATGACTATTTTGAATTAATATAATGACCATATGCGCACTTGTAAGCAACCTAGAATATTAGGTGTGAGTGCATGATTATAATAAAAAAAAAACGAAAAATGTTTGGGTAGAAAGGAATTTCAAGGAAGATTTTCCGAAGAATTGCCTTGGAGAGTTGTCCAACATATCAATTCGGATGAGGACCATGACTGCTTCAAGAAATATCCAAAGAATTCATCGAAGGTAGTCCTGAATGTATTTACCAAAATTCTAGCGAAGTTTTCTATGAACAAAAAGCTTTTGTTTTAAAATGTGATTTTAATTTCGCATTAGGCTTAGTGATATGTGTGAGAGCCTGTGAGGACTCCTGACGTGGATTGGTCATGACATTCGAGCAGGTTCAATAAATTTCGATGTGATTGCTTGTCGTGACATGTGCACTTAGGTGGGGAGTAGCCCATGTAGGAAATTTTCACTACTGGGCTTTGCTCACCTCCGTCAGGATCACTATTTTAGGCACAGGAGTGTACAAGAGAACGCTTCACTAGAGGACGATTTAGAAGAAAGTTTCGCCGTGGCTTGGGGTATCTGCTTGTGGCAATACATTAAATTGTACATTTTGATATATGTTTGATAAAGAGTAATTTATTAACTCTTGAACTATTGTATATAATTGGTTGATGCATTTGTGAGTATTGATGCAGCCTAAGTGGCCATTATTTTACTCGCATGTGGACCCTCATAGTCATCGTTAATTGTTGGGGACAAGTTTTGCACCTCGGGGGTAGAGCCCCGCACAAAGGAGACTCGCCAATTTCACAGTGTGCCGGTTGATCAGACATCTACGAAGTATTCCGAAGGGTTGACGGGCTGTCAAATCTGACCTCGGTCTTGTACGCCAAACTCTCTTCCTTTTTTTAATAAAATCAAAGATAATCAACAAATCTAAAGAGCAACAAGTTAGATAGTGGCAATCTCAAAATCAAAACTTAGTTGTGACAAATGTTGGAATGGAACAAGAATCAAAGATACCCACTCTCATATACTAGAAACTCGAATATAAACCAAATAACATGTGAAAGAACACACTAAAATGAAGTTATTTGATATAGACAAAACGTCAAATACCTTGTAGGCAAATAACATTTCTTTCTGAATTTCAACACGCAACCTTGTTGTATTCTTTTTTTTTCTTTTTTTCTTTTTTCTTTGACTATCTTTCATCTTTATTTTGTAATTAATCGTTAATAACAAGGATATCAATCAAAAAATTTCCTGGGATAAAGGAATTTAAGAAAATAAGAAAAATAGTGAAAAACTTCTTAGGAATTTCGACATAAGAAAGGTGAAATTCTTATGTAAAATGTTCAATAGATGACTTGAACACTATTCAAATTCATGGGATTAGCAAAGAGATTTGATTTATTATGCTTATACAAGTCGCTTTTGATATCTGGATCAAGTTACAATTGTTTTAAGATGGTAGCCCCCTAAGAACGATTTTAGAATTTTGATAGAAGAAATGTGAAATTTTTATGTAAGGATGTGTGGTAGATGACCTACACACTATCTAGATTCATGGAGATCGAAAAGGGCTTTGATTTGATATGCTATACCAGTCGCTTTGATATTTAGATCAAAAGTTACGACTGTTTTAAGATGGTAGCCCTCTAAGAACAATTTCTTGTTTTTGAATTAAAACATCCAACGAGACAAAAGAGATAAGGATATAGAAACAAAACCTAATTTCAGCACCAAAAGCTCTAACACCAATTGATACAGACCCTCTAGATGACCAGCCCTAGGAACCCTTGAATTCAATAGAAGATAATCGCTCCCAATGCTGAGCCAGCACATTTTCGAGACCGATTAGAACCAAATGAAACTAAACCCCAAACTTAATCTTGAGACGCCTACAAGGTTGTGATCACCCTTAATAAGTTAGGAGTTCCATGCTCAATCAAGAACAAAAGAAACAAAGCAAAAGCTTTTGAATAAACTTTCATTAGGACATCGTTCATACTTTTCTAAAATGGCAATTGCTTCATAGTTAAACAACCCCAAAAGAAAGCCCTAAAACCCTAGAAAATAAATTTGGCCTAATTAGAATGGATAAGGCCTAAATAAACACAATAGAACAATTAAAAAGAAAATCATAATTAAATAAAAAAGATCTCAATAATTAAATAATATAGAGAAAAGGCTTCAAAACTAATAAAATGAAATTCTTAATTAAATCATGCCCTCATTTGGGTCCTTCGAATCTTATCCCTTCCGTTACAAGATAGATAACCATGTTTCGTGAAGTTATCAAACCTTCAAATTTGGTCCTAGAATCTTCTAATGTACATCTTTGTCTTGCACTTGTAAGATTAAACCTTAAAAAGCGTCCTTTATCCTTTTTGTTTTTGTCCGAGTCATTAGATCTCCAATTTCATGTAAAGGATCTTATAAATATTTGATCTCATCAACTTGATCAGTTTAATCGACACCACCATCTTATTACAGGAGCATTGAACATTCCTCTCTAGCAATGATTATTGCACTTTATTTTTCGCAAAACTTTCTCGCGACATGTCGGCCGATGTTAGTTTATTTCCTCAACAATAAAATTAACCTAGCTAAGTTGTTTTGTACGAACTATAACTCAATCATCATGTTATCTGTTGTTGTTTTAGGGACTTGTGGAGGAGGCGGATCGTTCAACCTTCCTATGTACTATCCCTATGAGGGTGATGTGAGGGCTCTTGGTTGAAGAGGAGGGGTCTTTCAATCTTGATAAGATGGAAACTTTCCAAGAAAGTTGGGACCCCTACGATGAATGTGACAAGCTCAGGGGCGATGAATCTGGTTAAATGATATTTAACTTTATTTTAAGCTAGAGGTTAAGGGTCAAGTTCTTATACAAATAAACTTTTTTCCCAAATTCCAATGGGGGCAAATGCCCCCCAAGCCTTATGTAAATCTGCCCCTTCCTATGATAAAATATATTCTAGATTTGGCGCGGTGCTGATACACGTACGCACCATGTAATTTTAATGAAGGAAATAAGTTTCGAGGACAAGAATTAGTACGCATTATGTGGCATGTGAACAATCGATGTGGTTCGTCATTATAATTTGATAGTTTGTATCAAATGTTTCTGTCTTGGTGAAGAAATGTTAGTTTAATTTATTAATTATGAATTCAGCATAACCATATTATAATTTTAATTGTGTAAAATAATTATATATGTTAATTATAAATCATTTATAAGCTCGATTAGTATTAATTAGGTATAAGTCTATGGTTTATCTTCTCACATGTTGTGATAAGTCCATTAGACTAAAATAAAATTGTTCTCGTGTACACTATATATAAATAAATAAAGCTTTAAAATTTCATAAATGTTTTATAGAACACGTTTGAAGTGAACGAAAGAATCATTTTCTACCATAGTTTTTTTTTAATCTCATCCCTTATAGATTTTAGAGACTAATAAAAGTCAACAATTTCGAATCCATATTAGACATGTTTTCTTCTATCTAACAACAACACATGTCACAGCACAAAGTCTGATCTCAATACAATAATGATTGATGTGCAATCACACTTTATTTCAAGTTTATCACTAGGTCCCAACTTCTTATCCATAAGACTTCCCATCCCCTGTTGTTCTCTGCCATCTATTATCAATTCATTCATTTAAAAGAAAATTGTTATTACCATTCGCATGTTTCGATTTATAAGATTCACTGTCCCCTGTCACTACTTAAAACAGTGGAAGTCCATAAAGTACCAGAACTGAATGCAGATATTGGCCAGCTTTATTGAATTCTTCCAGCTTGGTTGATCCAAAATATTATTATTATTTTATATCAATCAAAATTTATATATAACTGATTGTTAAAATTTATATGTCACTCTGATATTATTAAAAAATTTATCTTCTCCCAATTCTTCACTTCTTACATCACAATAATAATTTAAACATGCCAATAAAAGTGAAGTGCAGATTTAAAACTATGCTGACTATAGGATCCATTAGATTCTCTACACGCCAAACATAGATAAAAACACAAACTAAATTTGTAGTCTTGATTTAATGGATTTGGTCACAGGCTTAATCATGAAATGATCTGTCCATAATAGTAGGGAATCATGGAGCCTGATAGAAAACCAAAAGGTTCAGCCATAAAACACAAATAAAATAGATAAAACTAAGTTTAGTCGGTTCACGCAGTCACTATATGGTAATATTCATATTCAGTCCTCTGGACATGCGATCAGCCACAATCTTTTGGTACCTGCTGAACACTTCCTCTATTATTCCACCATCGAAGTGGCTTACTAGCAATGGCTCTGCAACTGCTCTCATCAACATGGCCACGTTGTACGCACCATCTTTATGATCATCTGACGGGCAGAATTCACCGTGATATGCATTCCAGTTCACTTTAGAAACTTCTAGACGATTTATGGTAAAAGATCCTTCCTTTTCAACCTCACATTTTACTTCAGCTGGGGATGGTGTGTATTGAGGAATATTGAAGGAATCCATCTTCTCCTCGTCTATGAGCCCCTGCATTTGAACATAATTAATTGTTAAATTACATGCAAATTTAAACATAGATCTGTTTGATAAACTATTGAAAATATTCAAACTATTGAAAATATTCAAACCATTGAAAAAAAAAAAATTTTAGTGGTTTTAATTTTTTAATATGTTTACAGAACAAAATTTTGTAGTTCTTAATCGAAAATTTTAAATTAAAATCACTGGTAATTATAACAAAGAAAGACCTACTTAATGCTGAATGTAGAATATCATTAACAAAAATTTTTTAAATAAAATAAATTGGACCAAAAACCCTTATAAATAATATAATATTTTGCAAATATCTCTTGGTTAGTTTGATAAGCCAAAAAAGTTTTAGATTCTATTTGTTATTTTTTTAAACATATTTACGCTCTTTTTTTTTTTTTTTTATATTATGATTTGTTTATGGATATGTTTAGTGATATTATTTTTATAATAATTAATAATTGTAGGAAAATAAAATATTATTAGAAACTCTATTTATTTTATATAATATGTAATTTAACGATAATAATAAGAAATACGTAAAATCACATCATTTTCAGTATTCAAGATTTACGCTATCAAACAATATATATTTATTCCGCATTCAATCATGAACTATCAAACAATTTTTACAAAGATGCATTCAATACTTTAAGTAAATTCAAGACTTAATTTTTTCATTTTATCAAACAGGGCCATAGAATGATTTAATATGCAAGAAGAAGAATTAAAAGTGTACCTCTGAAACCATATCATTGAGAGCCAAAGCTAAGAGCTCCCAGATATAACAACATTCTTTGCTTGAGGGATCATCATTTCTTCTTCCTAAAAAGGTTAAAACCATACTCCCTCCTTCTACCAGTTCCTCTGACCGACACCGGAGAAACATGCTGAAATCGCTTTGGAATTGCTCAAAGTATGCTTTAAGCACGCTTGGTGGGCTCGAGCTTGCCATGTAAATATTCCGTTCGTTACCCTCCAGCCCTTGAGGAACCTGATCAACAATTGAAAATTTTAATTCCATGCTTTCTTCTAATTAGTTAATAACAAATCATTATGAACCAGCTGAATTTGATTAATTAAGAGCAAATAGTCACCTGAGAGAGCCATTGGAGACTGTACGAAGAGTGGACAAAATGAAGACTTTTGCTGGGGAAACGCCTGCCGTAGAAAGAACCTGGAACTCCGGTCACAAAACATGATTCGGCGCTTGTTCCGATTCTTTTCTGAAGATCTTTTTGGAACTCGGACACAGATTTGAAAATAGTGTTGAAATCATTTCCCGGCAGATCGTTCAAAAACACTTGAAGTTCAGGTAATTGACGCCCCATTTTCTTGCACAACTTGGCCACCGCATTGACTATTTCCAAGACCGCAAAAAAAGTGTTGGGTCCAGAAGAACACCCCAAGTCTGCGATGCGTAAGCTGGCTGGGAAGTTGTTGTCGTACAGATTTGTTATGGCCTCCTCCATTATAGGCTTTGTCAAGGATATTACCTTTTTCTACACCATTAAAGTAGTTGTCATTAAACCCTTTTAGAAAAAACGGCGGTACATATATAATAAAAGAAACAGTTCATAAATGCATCATAGATATCGAAAGAAGATTTTAAATTTAGCAAAAGGCAGACCTGAACTAATGAGTTGTTTGCATAACTGGAGTCTCCATTTCCTCCCTTCATGCAAAGCACTTGAACTACTTCCATATCTTTCTGGCTTTCTGCCTCTTCGCTGATTGCTTTGATTTCTCAATTGGAATGTGGATTATGTGGACGGAGATACTCCTTATTTATAGAGAACTTGGAGGCAGATCGTATGGCTATTAATTATTTCATCTTCACTGAGCACCAATTTTTCAACGAATACCCACATGGTGTGGGGTCAAGAGTCCTGACGTCCACAATTACATATTGGTGTTTGTTCCAATTGGATAGATGCTTCGTCATTGGTGGATCCCACCAATTAAAAATAACTTAAGAAACAAGATTTTATTTGTGACTCCTACATTCATGGAAGAAATATGTCATGGTTTCCATTTCATTGGAAAATTATGTGCAAAAGACCTCTAACCGTTCCCATAATAATAATAATAATAATAATAATAATAATAATAATAAGACAGCATGGAATAAGGTAAAATCTAACCTTTTCCCTCACAATAATCTTAAACAATTTATTTATTTATTTGACCTACTAAACTTCAAGTGATAGACAGATACGAAAAATAGTAGTATCGAAGTCGTGAAACACGATGAGGTGAGTAGGACAAGGTGAAGGTGGGGGAGGCTCTTGGGTCGGTAGCAACTAGCAACTAGCAACCACCCGAAAAGTTAAAACAAATTGGGTATCAGTCACAAAATATTGGAGGTACCGTACCACCCCACCGGAGCATGGCTATCCACGAATGACTTGCTGACGTTGCTTTCCAATATAATGTGAAGTTAATTTGTTTCCTTCCTCTACTTTTCTTTCTCACATCAGAGGTGCTACCAAGTCATTTGTTGTTCAAAAATAGCTACTTGCAAAAAGTTAATTGGCGTGGAGGAAACATGCGCGCGTCTAACAACCCACATTATTGGACTACCTAGTTCTGCTCTCGTCATGATAATTAAGATCCGTGTGTAACCTCAAAAGTAGTTAGAATATAAAAAATAGTAAAGGAAATTAATTTCTTATTTTTGGTTTCGCATGAAAAATATATAAGAAAAATAAAAAGGTTTACCTGTTTCTATACAAAATTATTTGTAAGGTCTATACATGAAAAAGTCAAATATACTCAAAAAAATCCCCTAATTACCTTATAATAATATGTTATTATGTTATAATAGATATAATATGTTATTTACTATTATAATATACGGGTAGTTACTATCTCCTTCATTTACTACTATAACAAAGAGGGAGTTTGGAAATTTTTTTGGGTTACTTTTCAACAAAATCATAATTATTTTTGGAGAACATGTACTACCCTATCTTGCTTTCTTGATCACTGGAATATAAATATTTTTGTATAGACGTAGGAAAACCTAATTTTTCCAAAATTAAATATATTTAAAATTCTTTAAAATTTTACACGTTTTAAATTTCTTAATCTTGATATAATAAAAATAAACAAATGAAATACGTTTGAATAAATATATAAAATTAATTTATTAAATTTAAACTTATTTTTTTATTTTCCTTCAAATTTTCTTTTCGTTTCATTTTTATTTTTCTCGCTTGAGTATTTTTTGGATTTCAAGCAGAGCCTTGGACATGTTTAGAACCCAAAAAGTACCAAGACTAAAAAAAAAAATACTAAATAAAATTATTTTCTCATCCAAACCATCTGAAAGAATTTTAATTAAATAATCTGCTGGTAAAGAGACCCAAAGATGCAAGACTCTTCTTTGTTAAGAGTCCTAGTCGAACAGAACAATAATAGAGTCCTATGCAAAAAAGACTTCTCTGGTGCTCATGACTTGGTCTATCGGTAGACTTGAGATAACTTTTGTAACACCCAACCTTTAGTCTCAATTATATGACTGGAACATGTAGCAAGGTTTTGCCTAAGATTATACCAACTATCAGCTCCAACATAATATATGATATGTGTGTGTGTGGTTTTTATATAAATCAATGTGCTCTTATTCCATTTTTCTCATTTGTCTGTTCTTGTTATTTTACTGCAATTCAATATTTGCTACTAAATCTCTATTATGCCGCTACTAAATCTTCTTCTTTTTTTTTCGAGATAGCTACTGAATCTTCTTAAAATTGCTCCATTACATATATTGTATCATAAATATTTTGTTTCTAAGTTGAACAAAATTCAGATCATCAAACTTTAACAATATTTATGATTTTTTTTTTTTGAAAGCTAATCAATTTTTACAATATAATAAATTACCTCTACTAATCTATTGAGACTCAGAATCCCTCATCTTTCTATGTTCTATATTTAAACATTGAACGTTCTAACCAATTGAGTTAGGCATATAAACAACAACATTTATGATAATAAACTAATGCTCAACTGCTTTATATGACATGTCGTTCATTTGAGAGGTTCAAGAATTTGTTCATTCATGTATCTTGCATTTATGTTTATTTAAGTTTTTGTATCTTAAAATAAATGTGTCACACTTATATGACTTGATATAGTGACTTTTTAGCTTGGACTTGATTTAACTTATGATTAATTTACATGTTACTAAACTTTCCCTTTTCTAAAAGGAGAAAAGACATTTTCTTTTACATTATCATGACCACTTTCGGAAATTAGCTACCTTCATCACCATATTTTATACATATATAATAAAAGAAAGACTTTAATTAATTTAATTTTAAAGTCAATACTAATAATACCTCATTGTTTTTTTTAATTCCTTGGTCGGTCATACTTCCCTTAATCAATGAAAGCAAAAACATTATGAAAACATCTTGTCTAAAGGAAAAATAAAAAAAGGTAAAAAGTGAAAGTAAAGAGGTGTATTATATATATATATATATATATATATATATATATATAGGGTCTTTAGTTAAATGGAAGATTATGAGGTACTGATCTCAACAACCTTTTTTAGTTGAGATCCTATGTAGCGCCCTTTCCTCTCACTGCAACAGGTGAGGAGATGCCACACAGAGTTGAGACCTGTTAACCTAATTTTCTGACATTATTTGGGGCTATATTTCAAGCATAGATTCATATGTGATATAAACTTGTTTCAAAAAATCAGAATTATGAAAATTTTTAACTTCATATCATAACATCGTAAAACTATCATCGTAGTGGTGTTTAGAATGTCTTATACATATATGCTTGAGTCCATAACTACTTGTATTCATACAAATTTTACTATAACAAAATATTACATTTACATTTGTATTACGAAAAAAAAAAATAATAATCAAGGACCTACATAAGGTGGACTCCTAATGTTGTGTTGTCAAGAGCGCAAGATGTCCTTTGTCGACTTTTCAAAAACCTACACGGCACGAAACACTCGTGCAAGCCCCATGTAAATTTAGTGGGAAATGCACAACATATATGACCATTTATAGTGATCTTCAATTACAGTATACATGTAGGTGTAAATGTTTCACACATCATTTCATTCATCTCTCCCGTAGGAGTACATGTAATGTGAGATTTCATAATGTAATGTACCTAGGTACACTATAAGATAGAATGTAGAGAGTATGCCTTAGACTCCGAAATGGACATTTGTGTTTTCATATTGTCCATTATTCAAATACTTTTCTATATAAATGTTTTTTAAAGCTTAGACCAAAGAATAAATGAACGAGAGGGACGCAATAATAGGTACCCAAAGATACCTTATAGTATTTTGGGAACGATAAAGACATAATTTGACCATAATTTCTTCACACAGTTATTATCATAAAAGGTTCTTGCTTAAGGTAATTTTGATTCACCTTATTTGGATCAAGATAAACTTCAAGATATGGTACAAA
>JAEQBH010007639.1:0-157209 GCA_016808115.1 Tetrastigma voinierianum
ATATTACTAACTTGATGGCGAGATCGTATTTACCTCGATTTGTATTTCATACGAAGTTTATAGTATAGAAAAGAAATTGAATGAAAACTTGTATAGTGAAGATCGAGGTGATCAAAGATATGGCGATAAGGATGAAGGTAAATTTTGATGATAAGTACTAGGCGAGCCATTATCACTCTTGCACTTAGATGTATTCTTGACCTCGTTCTAAGTTGAATTTTTTGAGGGTATTGCTATAGGAACTTTATTCATATGACATAGAAAGTGAATAAATTGAGAAGGGGTGAGGGTGCCACATAAATCTTTCTTTGAATATACAAAGTATGGGGCTGCATTAAGGTTTGGGTAGCTCATTTGATCTAGCTCATCATCAATGACCCATGGTGCTCAGTTCCATTCATAGCAATGTCCTTGAATATTAATGACGGAACATACTTTCGACATCATCTGACATCATATAATATTAAGTCTGAAAGTGTGATGTGACTCATCAAATGAAACAGGATTGTTTTAAGTACTTGATGATCAATTACATATTCAAATTTATTTATTACAAGAGCACGAGCGGTTTAAAAAGAAGCTTTTTGAATGAGCTTATCAATAAGTGAGCTAAACAAATGACGAGATCTGATTCCAAGAAGAAGTGACCATAGTTAAAAGAGCAGAGCTAACACGTTAAAGATCAAATGTTGAGGCTTTTTGGGGTGAAGACAATGTCTGAGATTTAGTAGCTTGGGCTTATAACCATACTTGAAATTTGGCTTATGACTTAACTTGTTTGTTTTTGGGTTGTATGTTTGGTGCAAGATACCTTGAAATTTAGCAATTTTAGCTTGTTTTCTGATTGATATTTTCATTTTTCTAGAAGTCTTTAATTTGTTGTTTTTCCAAGGTGTTTTGTTTCCTAGGCTAATTAAATCAATCTATATAAACCTTTGTAACTTGATATTTTAGCGAATCAATACATATCAGTGATCTTCGAATTTTCATAATTTAGAGGAGTTCTTCTCCTTGAGTTTGTTCAGTCAGACCTTTTGTAAGCTTATCAAGGATTTATCACCCTTGTGGCATTCTTAACACTTAGGGTTCTTGTAGAGGTATTCAAGGACCTGAGTGGATCAACCGAATCAGGTTAGCTTTCAGGTTGGATTGTACCCAACTTTGATGTGGGTTCTAGGATCTAGTCCTTGTCTTCACACCATACATGGCCATCTAGATTCAATTTAAAATCGAGGTTTCTATCATTCATCTGCTTTGTGTTTCTACTTCATTTTCTTGGTTTTGCTTCCTTCCATCTCTCATCTTTGTCTATAATCGAGAATTACAGCAATAACCTGTCTCCATTGTTCCCGTCTCCGGATTTTTGTTTGTTTTCCTCACGTCTCTTCATCTTCTATCACATATTAAGTTTTATTGAATTAAGAGATTTTCCATCTGGTTAAAAAAAAAAAATTCTAGAAAGAAAAGGAAAGAGAAAATAAGTATCATAAAGAAAGAATGTGGCGGAAGAAAAATCAAACTCAAACAAGGTTTTTTGATCAATAGGAAGAGAATATTATTTGCAAATGCTTTATCCCGAAGGTGATGATTCGAGGACATATCCTTTTGAGGAGGGAATGGATGATGTGACTCATCAAGTGGAGCAAGCTGTTTCAAGTACTTCAAGTGATACATTACTTGATTTAAGTGAACATTACAATGGCATAAGCAGATTTAAAAAAGCTTTGAATGAGTTTATCGAAGATGTGTGGGCTAAACAAATTGACTAAGAATCTACGATTGCCAAGAAGGAACTAACTATGATTCAAGCAACCATTAATGTTAAAGATTAAGCTGTTGAAGGCTTTTGGGCCGAAGATAATGCAAATTAAGTAGGCAGGAGCATGTTCATGCTAAGGGCAGAGCTTATTGGGAAACCCAAAGCTTTGTTTATTTTTAGGTTGTATGTGTGATCTTAGATATCTTCAAATGGGCTAAACAAATTTAGCTTGTTTTCCAAGTTTAGTCTTTATTTTACATAGTCTTTAATTTGTTGTTTTAAAGGTTTTGTTTCTGGCTTGTTAAAATCCAATCTATATAAACCTTTGTAACCGAGTATTTTAAGCGAGATAAATCGTATATTTGATCTTCTAATTTAGTGAGAGGAGTTCTTCTCCTTGGTTCTTCATTGAACTTTTTGTAAACTTATCAAGGATTGGTCACCCTTGTGGGGTTCTTAACACTTAGAGTTCTTGTTTCTCATTATTCAAGGGTTATAGTGGATCAATTAATATGATTTTCCCTTTCCGAGGTTGTTTGTATCTTTGACTATGGGTTCATAAGATCTAATTCCTTGTGGGTTTGCACTAGGGCATATGCCCTCCTAAGCCTCTATTAGCTCCGCCAGTGAGTATAACTCTATTTTATTTTTCTTCATTTTTTTTTTTTTTTACTTTTCTTTCCTATTTTCTTTCGCTTGCATTTTTCTCAAATTTTCCTAGAATCGAACATAACCTTTGATGAACAGTTGTTTATTCCTGCGTATGTTATGAAAATGAACTTTAATTATTCACCATATTGGTATCGTAGTGGTGGGATACTTGCCCTTTTCTTGAAGCGGTCACTTTCTGGGTGTCGAATAATATACAGAAGTGATATGGAAAAAATTGGGCCACTACCTATTTAGCTGTGTTTGAAACTGGAAAATAGGAAATAAAATATCATGGAGAAAAAATAGAAGGAAAAGAAAATGAAAACAAACAGATTTAATAAATTAATTTTATATGTTTATTATTTTATTTTATTTGTTTCTTTCCATTAGATAAGGACTAAAAACTTTTAAAATATTTAAAATTTGAGGAGTTTGATTATTTTATTTTAACATATTAACTACGATAAATTGGCAATGAGAAAATAATTTCATTTAATATTTTTTCTCTTGTCTTCGAGGTTCGGGGCCATATAGGGTTTAAGAATCTTTAGTTGTTGAATTTCTTAGTCTCATAAGTTCACGATACTACAAAATGTGTCATAGACAAAATTTCTCATGTTGCTGAATTAATTTCCTTACAAGACGAAAAGGACAGTCTGCCGGCAGTTGATGGTCACCGCCACCATCTATGACTTTATGAGCATACAAGAGCTTGTGATAATTTTTTTCTTCCGCTCTTTATTTTAAACTGGTATTTCTCTATAATCTTTGTAACAATACAACATTATAACTTTTAGGATCTTGAGTCAAAAAGATATATAATGATGGTGTAAAAACATAATCCCCATATGAAACATCATCTGTAGACTCTTGAAGTGGGTTGGTTGGTGAGGACTATAAACTGCTGACTGCCTCTAGGTGACTTGAAACAACGATTAATTAAATAACAAATTTCACTTTAAAGTATTTAATCTTTTGAACTCTTCTTATAAATCTCTCTAAATCCTTTTATATAATTTCATTTTGAAATTCCTAAATTTTCTATAGTCACCCTACAAAAAAAAATTAGAGATGAGTATATCCTGATCTTGTGCTGCGCTCTCTAGGAAAATATATGGGTGCTATTTTACATGGGAATTTCGCTGTACTTTCTTTGAAGAAGATTATGAGCAACTTTATTGCAACTTTTAATGGATTAATTAACTTCTTCAGAAATTTTCACTAAGGTAAAAAATTTTGAATCAAGTAATTTAATATACTTTTTAGAACTGAAAATTTAAAATCAAAATGAATTAATACTAGATTTTCATTATTTTTAACCTCAATAATGAATATATCTTGTTGCTGTCATTTCAAAACTGTATTATATTTTAGTGTTATAGAATAATGTTATGGTAGTGCAATAGCAAAATGTAAAATGAAATGGTCCAAGCAATAAGGATAAACTTTTGAACAAAGTCGTCCCTCTTTGATAGGACATGGTTTCTGGCATACAAATCATGAGGTCAAATCCATTAAAATGTTTGAGCAATTTTAGAGACAATGAAACAGTAAGGACTTGACCCTCATCTTTTAATTTGAGCTCGTAGAAGAAAAGTGTAATATTTGATTACAATCAAATTAACAAAAGTAATGAAATATTACAATAATATTGTCGATTTCAAAGATAAAAACCTTTATTGGCTCCTAGGTGACAACACTAAAAGGACCATTTTCCATTACCTCACTTAATTTGTGATTGTAGGAATGCTGTGTAGCACAACAGTTTCGATGGTCAAGCCTGGCCCAAAGCCAAATAGCACGCCCCAATCCAATCCGTCACCCGTGGTGGTCTTCTCCCCCTTTAGGGATTTCTTTCTCATCTCATCCAAAATAAATAATACACATGCACTAGACATGTTACCATACTCATAACACATGCGCTGTTGGTTGGGTTCTTTTTCTAAATTGAGTTTTGCTTCAGCGCATCAAAAATTGCGAGGACCACCTGGATGAGCAATCCAAAATAGCAGTTCAATCGCTAATACCAGTGGTTCAAAAGCTTTTTAACCAAGCGTTTGCGCGTGTTACCGGAAATGAAAGTAGGCGCTTTAGGCCTGATGAAAGGTGAGTCCCACCTCACGTTGCACTGCTGATACTTTCTTGAATTAGGGATAAATGTTTGGGCTGCTGAAACAAGTTGGAAAAGAGGTCGTTCAATTGAGATATCGGGATCGATCAGTCCAGCTGATCCCGCTGTGCGAGATCCATCACCAAAAAGGGCTTGGCCAGCTAAAAGAGTCGAGGAACTTCTTCGGAAGGTCGCGAGAATGTGGCTGCTTGGTGATCTCGAGCACACACCGCAGGCACAGTGCTTTCGCATTAATACCACTGCGAAGATCTTTTGCGGTCGAAGGGCAGTTCGCGGCGGCATGGCATCCTTGATGATACAACCCATAAACTCTTGACCGAAGGATCAAGACCGAAGATTACTTGAGTTTATAATGGCGCCGAGCATTTACACGAGTTTGTACCAAAATACAAGGTGGGTGATTTTGGACATGGGCTGGTCCCACTCCTTAAGTGCCTTCAAGGCGGCTTCCTTACCTAGCAGGTATCTCGACGTGTTGATGATCTCTTGGCGAGAATATTAAGGAGATGGGATTATGGCACCGATATTTGGATGCTCTTCAAAAGCATGCTTCAGTCACAAATCTTGGCCTGCGGCTTAATCATTGATTTTTCACCTGTAAATCAAATAGCAAGAACACATTAGCTTAGTCTTAATTATGATGAAAATCACTGTGTTACTTAACAATGCTACACATAATTGAAAGAACATATATATACTTACAGATGCGATTGAACTTCTTCTTCAACTCAGTCATATGCTCGCTCTTAATAACACAAGCGAAGTAATCAGCAAAATCAGGAAGCTGATAGATACAGTTTTCAAGGTAGCAGTGCCAATAGCTAGAACGGTGGCCGGGCCTTAGCACGTTGAGCGTTTCTGATTTCCTCAACTGAAGCCATTGATGCCATCTACAAATGTACTAAAATCAAAGCTAAAAATTAGAGTTTAGGAAGGAGAGAACTCAAATGCTCAGGCTGGAGATGAAAGCTGGTCTGGAGTTTGGGAGTATTTATAAGATATGTCTCACCAACTCTCATTCAATGATAAGTTGGCTTCAAAGTATGTGGGCGTGAGCTTATTTTTGTGCAACAAAGTCCGCTCTTCACCTACCACATGTATGAAGAGCAGTAAAATTTCCAATCTTGTCACTTCTGATTAATATTTCATTTTTTATACACGGACATAAAGAGACTTTCAGCCTCAGCTGATTAAATTCATTCTGTATTCTTGCCATATTGTTACGAAATAATAATCTCCAACAACCGTATCTAGCTATTACGTGATCTAAGAAGCGGAGAACTCTTTTGTTCCCCAAACGATAAGAGATCGAAGACAGTGCACGAAAACAACTTGAAACGAAAGTGCAAATTATATATATTTTTTGTTTTAGTTTTTTAGTATAAAATTTTGCAAATTAATTAAATATCATGTAATTGTAGAGGCGTTATACAAGAGTATTACTTGTGTATGTGAACAAGTTGCAGGGACCCACGAAAGTGCATGAATATTGACTACTGAAAAAGCATTTTTAGCAACATATACCATTCTAAATACATCAATTAAAGTAAATTCTTTCATGGAAAAAAATTTAAATAAATGCACATTTTATTTCAATAACAACATTACTATTGAAGAGTCTGCAAAACATACTTTAGGATTATTGTTGCTATGATTTACCGAGTAAATAATCGATGGGAACTGTTTCTTATAAAATTTTGTTATATTGATTTCTCATAAAATTCTGTACTAAATGGAATTATTGTTTGTGAGAACACTGAGTCCAAGAATCACAAATAATTGGTCAAACATTATGGTAGTTGAAGGATATGAAAGTGACCCTCAACCAGCTTAGAATCAAAGGGAGTAGCTTGGGCATAAACGTGACAATTAAAGCGTTCAATGCATGCAAGTGGATGGTGTCGTGCGTCTGAAATAATGTTAACGAAGTATAGAGCCAGCAAAGAGCGAAGAAAAATAGAGGCAAATAATTTAACAAGATTGATATAAATACACATGTTACTCGGTAGCCTGTGAGCAATGCCAATTAAGAAAGTGATGGCTTAGAGATTCATGAATCCCGATTTCTTAGAAATTGTGCCAATAATTGATATCACCTGAAATACGCCCAGAGTAGATGGGGAAGATGTGCAAATATTACAAAGCATCAAATGCCCTTTTATAGACATGGGGTTGGAAGCAAATCCCACTGGATTGCAAAATGAGACAAAGTATAACAAATCCCCACCTTGACAAATATATCCATCCCACCTCGAAACTTCTCTTTAACAAGAGCTGCAACACCTCCAAATGCTCTCAACGGTGCAACCAAACTTTCGCAATGTTGATCAAGTCCAAACAATGATTGAACTTCGATCGATTTCATGCCACTAGCAATTCGGCTTATATCTATGAGATTTCGGCAGTCTCAAGCAAGATTGCGTCCTTCACTAATAAATCCTATAATTATTGATAGCGGTATCAATATGCTTCAAATGAACATGGAACTTACTAGATTATTTGTTAAACAAATAGCACTCATTGTCGGAATAAATGGAGATTTTCTTGAATGACTGATTCATCCAGTGGTCCTCCTAGCAAATGCTTCTCCTTTACGACCAGTGATGCCATGTACTACCTTGATAGTAGACAAAACAAGCGTAGATTGTAAGTAGACTTCAAAGTGCTGTTGCTTCTTCAAGGTAGCACCTTATTTGGTTGTCAGTATCAGAACATTCAAGTCACCAAACACAATCCCGAATCAAGCAAAGCTAATAACATGCGATCACACATGTGTATCATCTCGCTAAGAACTAAACCAACATCTACAATTTCAATAAGTACCATAGAATCATTTTTGCGCCTACGATAATCTTCTGGGATCATGCATATACATGTTCCACCACTCCAGCTAGACCCCAAATAATGTATGCCCTGAATTAGTAATCTCTAAATCTTTATCACTGCAAGAAATTGTGGCAACTACTCCAGCAACTTATTTCTTCTTATGCCTTTCATAACCAAAAGAGCGCCTGAAATGACATTTAGAACTTCATCTCTAATAATTACAACTAGGCCTTTAGATTCTAGGGCCCTCAAAGAGATGAGATTCTTTTTCAACTTTGGTACATACTGAACATCTGTTAGAACTCTAATTGATCCATCATGATTCCTCAATTAGATCGAACCCATCCTAGCTAGTGATATAGCTAACATCACCATTACCCATATAAACAACTCCACCATCAACTTCTTCAAACTTGAAGAACCACTCCTTATAATGGACACATATGATAAGTCTAAATGGCATCCAAAAATCAATTCATCAAAACCCGAACTCAAAATCACTATAATCACCACCATGCTCTATAACTACGCATTAGAAATAGACTTGCCACTTATCACTTCTTTTTCAACTTGGGGATGAAATCTTTCTTCCGAAGTACCCACTTCTCATATGAAAAAATGCACACTCTCTCATCTTTTTCCCGATCTTCTTTTGATGTCACATTTCCCCTTTTCCCTTCATATCCACTTTTAAAGCAAAAATTATTCCAGCCATCAAAATTTAAATCTACTTTGTTTGATTGTTCTTTTTAACGAATTCTACCATCTTTCCTATTTGCACTACGAATACTAGGACGGTTCCAGGAAGGTCGTTGACTTCACCATAATCACTTAGAACGTCTTCTTAGGCAAACAAATTCACAAGAGGAACTAGATTAACGTAAATTTGTCAAAATACCAATCTCCTTAGACACAACTTCCATAGATATTCTAACTAATGGGCTTTGATGAGTGTAAAGCTCATCTATTTTAATCATTTTTAAATGTTTTAACAATTTTAGATCTATTTGTATACCCCGATTATGGAATATTCACCAACTTTTATTTCTGAGAGTTATTAAAGCAGAAAGCAAGCGAAAAGAAGCAAAAAGGTGAAAAAAGCAGTAGTTTGTGTTGCGACACAATTTTTATATGTCGCAACACAAAATTCCCAAACGAGACGAAAAGGAATGTGTCGCGACACAGAAATTCAAGCGGGGAGCCCCGAAGAGGAAGTATGTCGCGACCCGGCGACTAAATGTCGCAACAAAAACAGGACATAACTCAATGGCTAAAGGAGAAATTTTGTTGCGACAATCCTTTACTCTGTCGCAACAAAGATCAAAACAGAGGGCAAAGAAGCTGTGTCGCGACAATATAATTTATGTTGCAACATGAAAAGTTGAAGGCTAACGAGGATGAACTACGTCGCGACAAAAGAATTATGCATGTGTAATTGTAGATTACAACACAAGTCGGCGAAGACAGAGGAAATGTTATTTTTTTATGTTGCGACAAAGCTTCAACATCGAAGCCAACTCGGAAGAAGCGTTGTTCAACAAAGAAAATCATGGCCATGGCCCCATTTGGTGCACGTTTTTCGATGCCTAGACTAACCACTCAATTTTAACACTCCTACTAGAGCCTTACGATTACAAGCAGTCATGCCTAAGTGAAGTTAAGATGTTTAAAAATAAAAAAAAAATGGTTTCTGTATTTGAAATTATAAAATGGGTTTAGTGCCAGGAGCAGCTGCCAAAGTGCAGCGAGTCACTCTGAAATAGTAAAAATGGATGTAAGTCCGGATATCATTCCACAAAGATTGACAAGAATTTTAAATTAACTACGACTACTCAAGGTCCACACTATTTGAACCTCCTTGCTTAGCAGGTTTAATAACTAATTTGAAAAATAGAAGTTGTACTATATAATATATGTAAACGATAAAAATCAAAAATAAAACAAATAAAATGAGATAAACTTAAAATAAACTGGATTGAATCAATTCTATGTGAGAAGTAAACACTGTTAAGGAACTGTTGTGAAACAGTCAATTTCTGCATTAGAATCTATTGATTTTCTCTATCCTGATTTTGGATCTGGATTTGTCAAAGATGCCCTAATAAAAGCGACGGATTTCTCATAATTCACAATTAGAGGTCGTTGTTTCTTTGAACATGGATAACAGGTTACTTGTATTCAGAACACTACTTTATAAGATGCGGGTGTTTTCTTTTCAATACTTCGTACCCATTTCTTAAAAGCTACCGTTTCTTGCTTCGAATGAGGTCATTACGAAACCTCTACAAAATGGTTGATGACTCTTCCTTTGAATCGATGGTTTTTCCATACCTTGGATTGGAATCTCAGTTAACCTTTGGATCAAAATCTTTCCATGGATTAAGGTAAAATCTACGATTATTTAGGGTGATAAATAATCACTTGGCTCCTGTATGGTGAATTGGAAATTTATCAAAGTGAACTCTCAAAGCTCATAAAGTTCTTCAATAGTAGTCTAACATACCCTGGGAGTGAATGTTCCAAGCTCTCAAAGATATCTCCATCACAGTGTCACTCGGGGGCCTCCCGGAAATTAGAGCGGGATACGAGTCCGCCAAGAAAGGTATTGATATATCCAGTGGAATTATTCAGTCGTAAACAACATCAACCAAATAAATCCAAACCCGGAAATTTCCTACAATTTATGCGAAAAGACTACAAAACTAACAATATATCCATTCCGATTAGGCTGCGGCTTCTCAGCGAATCTGTCGATAATGGAGTAGTTACATCAGCGTCCCTTGTAATTGTAATATAGCGGGGCTGAATTCAGAGAAATTGTCCCGGAGCTTCATTTAATTCCGAGGCGCGTGGTGGAAAAGAGATGAACTAATTGATCCGACTACAATTCAGCAGTTGGTGTTTCGAGATCCAAAAAATCAAAACAATTCTAACTAATCTATTCTAAAAATATACAAGTGGTGCTATTGACCCCAAAGGATGCGGGTTAGAAAGAAGCGCTTTCCTCACTAACCTTATGAGTTATTTATTTATACCTTTCATAAGTGAGCACGATTCAGAGCTTAAGTGAGATTTTCCCCCAGAATTAAATGGCCGAAGCTCACTGTTTCGGGAGTGCGACCTAAAGACTTGTCGCGGCGAGTTGCGGGTTATGAGCTTAAGTACGTCGTGACTTGTCGCGTTGCGACTGAGGTTGTCTTGTCGATTATCCACGACATATAAGCGTCTTCATGACAAATCTTTCTTAAACTCTTTCTGTCTAAAAGCAACTTTTCTCTTGTCGCAACAGCTTTCGTTTGGCCTAGAATTCTTTCTTGTTGTGATCTCAATTCTCTGTCTCGACCTGAGGTCTTTGTCTAATAGATTTGTAGCAACATTCTCACTCAGGTCGTGACTTAAAAAAAAACTGTTGATCTGAGGAATCCATTGTCGCGACCTCACAAGTCCGTCGCGACCTAGCTGCCTTGACCATATATATCTTTTTCTTGCTGGAATTGCCAATTCTTTTGTAAAAAAATTGCAAAACATAAATTTGGTAAGGTCTCCATATTTCTGCATAATAATACTTGATTATATTATGACCTGAAGTCGGAAAAATGGATTAAAATCAATGAGTTTTTACTCATCGATATGCGATCGAGAATTCACAACGAAGGCAACACAATAAATACCTGTGGCGACAAAGATTATTTCTGTCGAAACAGCCGCATGAAGAAGGTGAATTCACAATCGGCGATCTTTGAAAATCAACCTGAAGAATGGCGGCAGTGTCTGTTTGACATGTCGAGACTTGAAGAAATGGCTTGTATCGGCGAAGAAGTTTTATCGTGACCGATAAAGCTAATGAATGATAAAATTCTGTCCACTTAGAAATGAAAGTAGGTCGCGACATAAATTGAAAGACTTGAGAATGGCGAGGCATGTCCATCTGACCCCTTCCCAGCGCGGATGAAGGGGAACCTGGCTATCTGGGACTCTTTACTTTTCAGTGGTGACTGAGTCTTATAATTGAATCAAAATATCATATATAAAGATACGAGAATAAAACTCTGTTGTAGTGAAAAGTGTTCTGATGTCAATACATACAATCCACGAGTCATTTACATACATATACAAAAGCTGTACATTTGCATTTACATGATCGGAAGCATGAAACCTAATTGGACCCCTACAGAGTGTGCTGCCGGCAGAATACGAGAGGAGGAAGATCACGAGGACGTCCTCTCTGTGCTACGCGGATTAAAACCCATGCTAAGCTTATACCTTAGTGGGAAACTTATGACTTATACATGTACACATGCGTGATAATCAACTACGGTAGACATGTAACGGATATCACGATGAGATATTAGAATTTTTCATGAATTCATTTAACAAACTTATACACATACTTGTACTTATAGCAAACTTATACTTGCTCAAATCTCCCATAGGAGTTATAAGGAGAAGCTTATACTTATGCGGAGGTACGTAAAGTCTCTGAAAACTGCTCTCTTATCTGAATTGCAAAGTAAGGGTACCCTACTGAGCTTATACTTGTGGGAGGTATAGTAGGTACATTCGAGAAGCGAGAAACGATGTATATTAGCACTCTTATTAAGTTGTTCATACTCTTATCATATAACGGTTTAACTACGAGCCGGTAATAAGAAATGAATAAACGCAGCCTGATAAGTACTCGAAGGTGCAGTGCGATGCGAGGTGTCGTAGCACAAGTAAGTGCCAGAATCAGCGTGACTAGTGTCGTCTCACCCCCTGTCGAGAGAAATGCCCAGAAGTACTATAAGTGTCTGCCCATGTAACAGAGGTGCCGTGTCATTCAGTATCTGGTCTTAAGCAGTCCTACAATTATATGTGTTCGAGACACTATCTTATCATAAGGGCATTAAGTTTTGCAGCATTGAACTCGCTTAGCCTCGGCCGGTGAATCTAGTACCGCTACCTTACAAACATGAATGGACCCTTTCTGCCCACACTTATAGGGTCCTCGTATTAGTCCGATAGACAAGTCCTCGAGGAGATAACGGAATAGCAAAACATGACAAGAAGAGCACGTAATGCGTGAGCGATTACGCCTCGGTGGCACCCAGGGAGCTTGTCGAAAGCACTCCCTCTCGAGCCCGCCACATTGCATGGAGCCGTGCCCGTAGCAGCGTGGACCTACGCTGCTGCGTGGGATCCCTACGCCACAACGTGGGACCCGGGAGTATCAGTTTTGCTTGGTTGATCTTTTTCCAAAAATCCAACCAAAATCAAAAGAAAACTCATATACTCTCCAGAAAACATCTCCCAAGTGTGTTCAATCCCAACCAAACCAAACGTATAGATTAATTAGGGTTTTTCCAAACCCAAACTCAAATACTTGAAAGTTAGGTTAAATTCCTAACACCCAAATAGGTATCCATACATCATAAACCAAGAATTCATACTCAAAGGGAGGATTCCATACTCATCTTATACAAACTAGGGTTTTACCAACCCAACTTTCAACAAATCTAGGGTTAGGATGAAGTCCTAACTAAACGCTAAAATTGGAACAAACTAATATCCATATAAAAGTCTAAAAATCCATACTAATCCATAGTAATCCCATACAAGCTTCATGGCAATCCGCCTGAAATCCTTACAAATCATTTTGCTCTTGGCTTTCTTTCTTTTCTTCTTCTTCTTCTTTTTCTTCTTCTCCCCCTCTCTACGTTTTTTTTTTTTTTTTTGCTCTCTCAATCCCCCAAATGAGAGACCCTAATTGGTCTTATCCTAATTTGGTCAAATTTTCCTTTTATTACACTTTGGCCCTCAAACTCCATTCTATTTGCACCACAACTTAAGCCATTTCTATAATAGCATCTCATCTTCTTATCTTATGACTTTTAAACATGTTTGACAAATTCCACTTTTACCCTTGTATCACTTGTATAAATTAAGGTTTTGAAATTTTCTCACTTAGCAAGTAATAATTACGAAAAATTCAAACTATACCTACAAAATACCTATACATGATGAAAACAACTAGAATTTATTTAGAGTGTTACAATGCAATTTATTAACCATGACATATAATTCTATGTCGCGACAAGCGACTCAATGACGACAATAACCCGAGAGAAGAAAAAATGCAGCCAGCGACCCGAAGAGTTTCTTATTCTACGATAGAAATTGCTAGGATTGAAAGAAATCCTGCTCAGCGAGTTGTCATTTGAAAAACAATTGTTTGTTGCGACAAGGAAAATTATGTCGCGACAAACTCGAACAGAACAAGGACATGGCATTTGGGTGCGAAACCGAAGGTTTTGGTGTGTCGCGACCCGCGAGGCGATTTCACTGTCCACGACAAGACCCGAGATTGCTGAATCACAATTATGTCGTGAACACGTCCCATTAAGGTATGTCCAGCCATGATCAAACGACCTGAAGACGGGTCGCGACATAAGATTACAAGCTTCTGATAAAGGCCCGGTAATGAGGACTTAAGTATGTGTGACAAAGCTACACCAATTGGGCGGCTTTAGGGATCCACAATGCAATTAATGAAAATTCACTACCCTGACGTGGAAAGTCATAAATAGACACATCTAGGGCGCATTGTGCGCAACTTTCGGCGCTCAGTTATGGGTGGTTAAAGACTCTTGTAAATTTTATTTTTTTCCATTTTATTAAGACTTAAGCTCGGTATAGTTTTATTTTATTGGTTTTCTTTGTAATTTTTTGGATTTGAGATATTTACCCTAAGTCTGACTTAGTAGTATTTCTTTATAAATTCACATCTCTTCCATTCTTGTTTGATTCCAAACGTGAATGATGGAAAGTTTGATTTATTTCTTGGTTTGTTCATATTCAATGAATTTTCTACATTGGGTTAGTATTAATGTGCAGTGTTAGGTTTGAAAAGTTGAGCTCACTGGAAGCGGAGTCATTGATGATAGTCATTTTGCTACATAAGGAGAAAGAAATTTAACTACAGGTCTTGAATTTATTTGATTGGTATTGTTGCCCATTTACTTTGTTCTCGGGTACTATGCAGGTGCTTTGATGCAAAGTCTTTGTATCTCACTCATTTCCATGAGGCTCACGGTGACAGAGATGGAGAATCTGAGGTGTGAGCAGTTCCTGTGGGTATGGTAGACTAATGCTAGCAAAACTAAATGAACTTTGAAGGATTACTCGAGATAGATCGCAGCACTTATAAGTTGAGATGGGGTTGAATGATACCACGTTTAATCCTCGGAAGTCTCTCATTTCGATGAATTAATTCTAATCAAGAGTGTTAAAGTGAGATCCTAATCAAGAGATGAAATTTACATCAGAAGTGAGAAGGATGAGGAGTGTCAATCAAATTAGAGAATGCTTGCAATATCTTTGTATGTGAGGGCAAGATTTGTTTGATCACTAAGATCTAAGTATGAGTCTTGAAGGAAAGATACTTAAAATCTTAGAAGAGGTTACTCATATTATAGTACTTATTAAGTCATCATCTTCGAAATGAATATGAACCTTTAATCGGTAAAGTATGGTTAAGGGGAGAAATCCGAGCTAACTACCTTGCATCTTTGACAAACTCAATTTCCCGAGTTTGATGAAGTTTGAGGCGCCAGATAGAAAGATGCAGAAAGTGACTATTACTAATTGATCCATTTCCAGTTTTGTCTCACTTAGTGAATCCTCTACCCCAGTTTTTATTATCTTTTACTTTTTGTATTCAGAAATTTAGTTTAGGACTACATTTCCAATCCTATTGTCATCATAACAGTGGAGTTCAAATAGTAATGATCTTGAGTAATTGGGGTAGTTAAATGTGGATTATCATCTTTCTCATGGGAGCGATGCTCCCGGACTTTAAATATCCACTTTTATTACTTGCACGACCTGTGCACTTGTTGTGATCTAGACCACAAACACAAATTTTAAATGAGTCATTTTCAAAAGAAAGAGCAATTCCATCTTTTCATACACATGAGAAATGGTCTTATCAAGTTATTGGCACCGTTGCCGGGGATTAGGTAATAGTCCTTTGGTAGCAGTGTCATAAATTTGTATATATCATTTGGTCTTAACAAGTTTTTTGCGTCGTTGGCCAGGGATAGAAATGATAAATTTAAAGATCAATATTGTAACCAAAAAGGGATTTACTAATTTAGACGTTTTTCTTTTCAATATTATTTTTCAGAAAATCACAAAAACAATTTTAATGGCAGTAGCCCAAGAAGCTATTGACATGTTTCTATGAGCTTAAATAGATATAACTGTTTCCCACATAAGTCATTTGATCTTAGTGTGTTTCTATTTCAGGAAGATTTTAAATGCATAGAAGACTGATAGATCTGTGCCTCTGAACCTTTAAGTGAGAACACTACGAGATATGAGGAGATCACGGAGTTGCGAATCCAAAATATAGCAAATCAAAGAGAAAGATTGCCGAGGCTATTCGAAGAAAAGAGCAGTAAGAAATCAGGCCTAATACTATGGAGGCCTTTGGGCTATTATCGAGAAATTAACATGCGATACAAAGACAGCACATAGTGAAGCCAACAATTTTGAAATTTGGCGAACATTGGTCGCCATGGTCTGGCAGCCACCGGTTCATGTCGCCTCGAAGATCTGATGTGGCGTATAGGAGATTCATAAGGGATGCTTGGCTCAAATCAAGCGAGGTGAGGCTAGAAGTAATCAAGGCTGCGAGTTCTTCCCTTTTCAGAGATGTAGCAGCAACATGATTTGATTAATTTCCAGTGGGATCAGTGAACACTTGGGAAGAGTTGGTAGAAGCCCATAGCAGACGATTTTCCTCCACTCACAGCGTTGAAGAGGAGAAATAATTGTCTTGACGGGGAGAAGAAGAGAGTCTCCTGATAAATGGGAGAGATTCGAGAGATTCTTGAAAAGATGTCATATGCATGGAATAGATCTGACCACTTTCGGATATTTTTCTATCGTGCTATGAATTATGCCTCAAGGGTATAATTGGTGCATCCTATTCGTGGAGCTTTTAAAAGAAATACGAGAGGAAGCAAGGCAGAGGCTGATTGAAGACCTTGCCAAAAATCGACTACAAGGCTCATCTGAAGCTTCAAGGGTAGCGACGGTGAGGGGAAGTGGTCTTATTGGACTTGATGGGATGGCTTGACCATCGAAGCGAAAGTTAGATGCAGTTATGAACAAACTGGGGAACAATGAGAAAAGAATGCATACTGCAAATGAAGTGGGAGCAGAAGATAACGGAGAAAGAAGAATAAGTGCGGAGGGGCCAATTGAAGAAGAGCCTTATCAGGTTGAGAGGCCATGGTACCTCGATCGAGCAGGAGCTACGCCTTCCCTAACTGACCTGCTAACACACTATACACCGGTAGCGGAACCATGAAGCTTTCATATGGTGGAGGAGCACAGCAGGGCCCCAAACCTAGACAAAATTACCATCATACTTATGCTTTCAAACCTAGGTACCCGAACGACCTTGTGAGGGACAATAGAGGAGAATATCAGGGTCAAAAAATGACTCAATCTTTTGAAGATCAGATGCTACAGTTCATGGGGGAAAACAAAAGAATTTTAAATAGGCATGAGAAGAGATTATCTGAACTTGAGAATTTCCAAGCAAACACAATTGTGTTTCAGACAAATACTAATGCTTCATTGAGGAACATAAGAACTTAAGTAGAGGCGATTGGCCTATCCTTGCAAAACCAATCCAAATGCATTTCCTAGTAGAGCTGAGATAAATCAAAGATCTCACACCTCATTTGCATTGAGAGGTATGATGGTGCAGAAACAAGAAGATGTAGGACAAAGTATGCAGTGGAAATGAATTAAAGAAGAATAGCTCATCCTAGAGGAGCAAACAAAGAGATGTTGAAAGGAAGTCATCAAGAAGCATATGTCTAGCTAAGGACATTAAACTGAGTAGCTTCTTAGGAGGCAACCCAAGCAGGATTTTTAATTTTTAAGTTTTAATAGTTTGATTAATTCAGTTAAATCTGGTGAGGTTAATGTTTTAGTTTAATCACATTAGTAGTTTTTATTTTTCGGTTGTTGATTTTTCAGGACAATGAAACTAAATTCAAGAAGAATTTTATTAAGAAGCACACTATCTAAAAAAGAAATATGCAGAAAATGACTACAAGGGGGAGTAATTCTAATTCCATCGACTTGTTTTTAATGATAATGCATAATTGAAGATTGAGAGAATGTGTTTTATTTTAAAAGCAGAAAGGAAATATTAGCTTTGTTGAGTAAAAATATATTCTAAATATCTGGGGCAAATCATATTGAATTAAGAAATGAAACAAGTGTTCATACTTGAATTGAGGTTCTTTGATTGTTTAAATAAGTTTTCACAAGTATGTTCAAATGAGTATAAGTGGATGCACTTTGCCTTAAATGTCTCATGAGAAAATTGAGAAAGATGCAATTTCGAAGAATTTTAGTTAAATGTCGCAACATACTTTTACATTAGCCATAACACAATTGATTTAGGAGTTAAATTGAAAAGGAAAGTTTATATCGCGACACAATTCTTTAATACCGTGACATAAATTTAAGAGCACTAAAAATGTCGCCTTATTTTCTATTATGTGTGAGAATTCGCCATACTGTCTCGAATAATTATGAAACTATGCCATGATAGTATTTACGTAATAATCGTGTGAGCATTAAGAAGGAACAAATCCTAAGGCAGTTGTTGTCTCGACATTTAATGAAGGGCAAAATAAAACAATTGGCTTATAAATTGAACTTTTTTGAAAACTGAAAAGCTACCTTTCTCATAAAATCTCAACCTTCTCAGTTTCTTTACTCAAATCTCTCTAATCTCACCACCACAACAAAACCTAAAGCTCCAAAGCCCAACCCTACCATGTCATTTATACGATTCCAAACCTCAACGAAATCATGAAAGAGTACACTGAGTTGGAAAATCAAACATAACAAGTTTCTTGAGCAGCAGTTGGGCAAGTTGAGGAAAGGGATGATGAAAATGAAGAGCATCAGCAAACAGTGGAAGAATCAAGAAAAAGAAAAAGGGGAGCGGATGAAATTTGAAGCCAGGAATAGAGGAAAGAGCAAGAAACTCTATTTCGAAAAACAACTGACTCTAATGGAAAGAAGTTTGAAGGGCCAGAGGCTTCATTCTTGAAAGGGGATTCAAAGGAAACTATCTCCCCTTTTCTTGAAATCTTTGGAAAAGAGAGGATGGCGGTCATTTGGGTGAACACCACGAACACCCCAGTTGTCTTTGCTTTAGTGAAGGAATTCTTTGCCATCTGGTGGAAGAAGGAAGAGAGTATATGTCGAGAGGGCATTGGGTAGACTTGGCCAAAGAAAGATAAATGGATAGTTTAGTGCGAGTGCGGATGGCAGTTCGAAACCGCTAAAGGAACCCCGGGAGCACGGGAAAATAGTAGACCCTACTAACGGTTCAGGAAAAGGTGAATGGAAAGGAATGAAAACTCTTTTAAAATCCATTGCCGCCAGGAATCTAGCGAAGAAGCGGGTGGTTACACTTTATCGATTTTGTCCTTATGCCATCGAAGCATCGACACGGTGAAGGGAGGCGTCCTCCTCCTTCGTCTTTGAGAAGGGTTCTGAAGATAAATATGGGGAAAATCGTGAAAGTCCATATTGGGCTACTACGAAGCAAATCTGGTTTGATTCCACACCCGGCCACAATAACGGACTACATGTGAGGGTTGAGGGAAAGGGCTAGGGGCCCAGGGAAGCCTACCCCGGGGCCTCCCCTCGAGGCTTTAACGAGGGTAACTAAGGTTCAAAGAAACGGAGAAGGGCAAGGAAAAGAAGTAGAGAAAAAAGAATATAAAGAGGTGCAGACGGAACGATTGAAAGCCCAACTCGATGCAACAAGAAACTCGAGAGAAGTCAAAGCCCGATGCGGAATGCATCCCCAATTTGAAAGCGGACCCGCCAGGAACAAGTTGGAAGTTCGGGCACCCGGTGTAACAATACGGGGTGATGGAGGTGCTAAAATCCATGAAACATGAGATGGAAGAAAGGGACAACCAGCTAAAGCTTCAACTGCAACTCAGGGATGAATACATGGAGGCAGAACTCAAAAGAAGGGACCAAAATCTGGAATATGCATTAAAGAAAAGAGATGAAGAATGGAGAGGTGAATGAGAAAATAGGGACTAATACTGGTTGAATAGTATGGGACACATGAAGCAAAGTTTTCGACTAATGACTTATGAGCAAATCAACAATAGAGCATTCCTTGAGTCATTGGCTAAAAGGCGGAGAGAACTGACAGAGAGCAATGCAAAAAATTTTGATTGGGCTATGAAGACAGTCTCGAACAAAAAGAAAGTGCCATTGCCACAAATCAGGATCTCAGATTGTGTGCCATACACAATAGTCCCTCCAGGAGAAACAAATCCAGTACTACCTTTCTTAAACCCAAATCCAGCTAGAGAAGGACCTTCTGAACCTTATAAAGAGCAGGTTAAAAATAAAACCCCTGGTGTAAAGAAGAAGAAAGAACTAACCCCAGTAGAGGAAGTAGAAGAATATTTAAGGATGGAAGGTGCTAAGGAAAAGGCTGCAATGAATAAAAAATGAAAATCACCTTGCTCTTCCATCTCTTCCATATCTCATCCTCTCTCTCAATGTCAGTCATGAAATAGTCGATAAAATAAAATTTCTTTCTGAGTGCAGTGTTCATTTGTGTTTTTGATTGTTTGGTGTTGTTTTGCTTAATTTTCTTTGTTTCATGATTGATAATTACTTAGTTGAATAAAGAAGAAAGCAACTTTCTTGATCAAATTGTCTAATTGCTGCTGCATATTTGGTTGAAATGACTTGGTGAAATTGTGGTTGTGTTGGATTATTTTGAGCTGAATGTGAACCTCTTGAATTATTAGGCAACACAACAACAGATCTCAAAGCCAAACAAACCATTGATAGATGCATTGGGGTAGGATGAAATGAATGGAAATGGAAAGTTGTAAGGTTATGAATAAATGTGTTGAACTTCAAGAATAAGGAAGACTTTAATAAATTGAATGGAACAGATAAAACCTATAATTCTTTTTGTGTAAACAGTTTGGTTACAAAATCTTGATAAACCTTACACATGGTCAACAACAACTCTGAAAGAAACTGTGCCAAGACTAGGAACATCTTCTGGGATCCATCACAATGAGCTCTTTAATGTTCTAGAACTTGTTGGATTATTAGTCAAGGCGAAATCCTAGGCAATTCCACTAACAGGAAATGATTTAGGCCATCCTTGGAAGTTTGAGCCTTGCAAAGCCTATCCTATTATATGCATATGCATATACACTAGTTCCTTATTTGAGCCTTCAGCCAATCTCATCATCAAACAACAAATAAGAAGCAAATTCTTCCTTTCACCTTGATCTACAGTATAAAGAACCCTTAATTGCGGATCGTGAAGACGAAGTGCATAAAACGAAAGGACAAGTTTGGGGGGAATATCGTATTGAGGGGATGTAGAAAAGGAAAATGGGTTGAAAGAGGTGCATAGAATGTGAGATCTGAAAGTAATAAAAGAAGTTGTGAAGAAGAAACATGAGAGGAATGAGTTGGTCTTGTAGCCTTCCTCCCTTGAGCAATTAAGTTCTTAGGGTGTTTAACACCTAGTACTCTAATGTCAGCGATATAGAGTTATTAACACAAGTTCGTTAAGGGTGATAGAAAGCAAAAAGACCCGACATTTACTTTTTCATTCGAAACATTGAAATGGAAGGTAGTAAACTTACAGGAAATAAGGAAAGTTATCTTCTTAGTGTGAGAGCGATGAAAGAAAAGATACAGTTGAAGAATATCTGAAGTTCACTAAACACATTGGGAAGGTTAGAATCACAATCAGAGAAATCAAGGATATATCAAAGAGCGAGTGTAGTTAATAAAATGGGTTAAATTGAGCACAAAGTGTCTAATTATCTACCTCATTACCCCGAGCCATTACATTTACAAACTAAAGACCTATTTGATTCGAAGGTGGTATTATGCCTACATTAGTGATAAACAAGCATATGGGACTTTAAAAATGAAAGAGTATCTTGCTTGAGTATTATCGAGAGAAGATGACTGATGCAAAGAAAAGAGTAAAGACCGGCCTACCTGAATCGAGTTGAATGATTAAATTGTTACACATTATGAATTATTGGTTGGTTTAGTGAACATAATTGGAAATCTTCCTGATTCTAGATTGGAAACATGTTTAGAAGTAATTCTACAAGCGACATGTTTCACCTTGATTGAAGTTGTAAATAGAAAAAATGTCCTTAAAATAAAAAGATGAATTGTTTGAATGAGCAAAATTTCTTTTTCTTTTGCTTGGGGACAAACAAAACTTTAAGGTTGGGGGAATTTGATGAGTGTAAAACTCATCTATTTTTAATCCATTTTTTCTAGCATGTTTTTAACAATTTTAGATCTACTTGTATGCCCAATTATGGAATATTCACCAACTTTTTGTTTTACAGAAGTTAATTGAAAACATAGAAAACAAGCGAAGAAAAAGGTAGAAAAACGTGGTTGTGTCGCAACACAATTTTTATATGTCGCGTACAAAAATTAACCGAGCAAGGAAATATGTCCACCGGCCGGCAACTAAATGTCGCAACAAGTACTTAGAGCGTAGCTTCGATGGATGAAGGAGAAATTTTGTCATGACAATCCTTTACTCTGTTGCGACAAAGACTAAAACAAAGAGCAAAGAAGTTGTGTCGCGACAATATAATTTCTGTCGCAACATGAAAAGTTGAAGGCTAACAAATGAACTCTATCGTGACAAAAGACAATTTTTGTCCACGGCGATACTCAAAATTACAACACAAGTCAAGCGAGACCAAGTGTTTTTATGTTCAGAGCAAAGCTTCCAGCATCAAAGGTAGCTTCGGAAGAATTGTTGTTGCAACAAAGAAAATCATGTCGCAACATAGCAGTCGAATTCGCAACGAAGGCAACACAATCTGCATTCGCGATAAAGATTATTTTATTTGCGACAAACAAAACTATAAAGTGAATTCCTTGTTTGCAATAAGATCTTTGAAGAACCTTGAAGAATGGCTACAAAAGAAATTCTTGTTGCGACATAATCCAGAGTTGAAGGCAAAACATTATTAGTGACAAAAGTTTTAAATCGTGACAACAAAAGCTAAGGAATGGTAAAATTCTATCGCGACAGAGAAAAGTAGGTCACGAAAGAAATTGAAGAAGACTTGAGAATGGCCAAGGCAATTGTGTCGCAACATATAATTCTATGTCGCGACAAACAGCTCAACAAGCGACAAGAACCATAGAAGAAAAAAATCTGTCGCAACCAAAGAGTTTTTGTAGCGACAAAAAATTGCTAAGGACTGAAAAACAATTGTTTGTCGGGACAAGGAAAATTATGTCGCGACAAACTCTAGCAGAACAAGGACATGAAATTTGGGTGCAAAAGCGAGGTTTGAATTATTAATGACACAAGGCATTCGGTCGCGTGAGAACAAGATTGCTGAATGGAAATTATGTCGCGACATTATCAAAGTATGTCTGACACAATCCAAAACAGAAAGCCCGGAAGAGCAGTCTGGCAGAGATTTTAGCTACGATGAGGCGACTAGGACTTAAAGCTATGTCGACATAATTTTGTAATCGCGACGCAAGCGACCAATTAGGTGAAACTTTGGGGATCCACATTGCCCGATTAATGAAGTGCGTCCCAACATTGAAAAGTTTATAAATAAACGCATCTAGGGAACTATGCGTAGCTTTCGGTAGCTCCAAGATTTCTGGGTGGTTGAAGACTCTTGTACATTTTTATCTTTATTTTATTTATTTTATTTTCCATTTTAGTAGACTTAGCTCAGTATAGTTTTATTTTGTTAGTTTTCCTGTAATTTTTTGGATTTGGGTATTTTACTGAAGTGCAACTTCGAGCTAGTGTTTCTTTATAAATTCATCTTTTCCATTACTGTTTGATTTAAATGAATGATGGAAAGTTTCTAGAGTTCATTTCTTTCAGTTTGTTCATGATTTCAGTGAATTTTCTTGATCAGTTAGTCACTAATATGACTGAACCAGTTTTGAAAAGTTGAGCTCACTAGAAATGAGTCATTGATGATAGTCATTTTGCTGCATAAGGAGGAAGAAAGCCTTAGAATTCTTGAATTTATTTTATTGGTATTGTTTATAAATTTACTTGTTCTCAATACAAATGCAAGTGTACCCGATGCAAAATCTTGTATCTCACTTTGATTTCTAGGAGGCCCTACGGTGAAGCAGAGATGGAGAATCCACGAGGGTGTAAACAATACCTTGTGGGTATGGTAGACTAATACTATGAAACTAATGAACTTTGAAGGATTACTCAAATAGATCACCAACTTACTTATAAGTTGAGATAGGTTGAATGAAGTATCTGTTTAATCACTCAAAGATCTCTCCTATTTCTGATGAATTGATTTTGATCCCATGTTAGCTGAGATATAATCAAGGATATGGAAATTTACATCATAACTGAAGGATGAGGTGTCAATCAAATTAGAGAAGGCTTGCAATATCCTATCTATGAAGCGAGTGCTGTCATGGAATCACAGTATGAAATGCGAAAAGGAAAAATACTTAAAATGCAGACGAGGAGGGTTATATATTACAAATGTGACTATAATCATGTCTCATAAATGAATATGAACCTTTAATGGAGTGCAAAAGTAGTTGGGAAATCGAACTATACTACCTTGCATCTTTAGTGAGCTCAGGTTCCAGTTATTGGTTGAGCTATGAATAGAAAAGATGCTTAGAAAGTGACTATTACTAATTGATCCATGTCGATTTTGTCTTACTCCGGTGAATCCTCGACCCTAGTTTTATTATCCTTTGGTACATGTTGAGAAATTTAGTTTAGGACTCACATTTCCGATCCTATTATCATCATAGGTGGAGGTTTAAATAGTAATGATCTTGAGTAGTCAAAGGTAAGTTAGTCTTTTTGATTTATCATCTTTTCCACATGGGAGCGATATCTAGACTTTAAATATCACTTTATTGCTTGTCGACATGTGTACTTACATTGATCTAGACCACAAACACAAATTTTAAATGAGTCATTTTCCAAAGAGCAATTCCATCTTTTCATACGCGAAATGATCTTATCAAGTTTTGGGTCCCGTTCTTTGGAGATTAGGTAATAGTCCTTTAGTAGCAATGTCATAAATTTGTTTATATCATTTGGTGGCAACAAACCTCTCGAGCAAACATATTTAAACTATATGGTTTAAGGACAAATTTCGTGTGGAAGATCGGAGCTGTAGCAGCCATAGAAACATACCATAACTTCATTTGAACAAATTTCAACACTCAATATTATATATAAATCATGAGGTCAAATCCATTCAAAATATATAAAATCCAATATTATATGAACACAACATTAGAATGTTTGAGAAATCCTTAAGACAATTAAACAATGAGAACTTGACACTAATATTTTTTTAATTTAAGCTCATAAAAGAAAAAGTGTATGATAGTTTGGATTTACAATCCAAATTAACAAAGTAATGAAATATTACAAGAGTATTATCAATTTCAAAGTGAATACCTTTATTAGCCCTACGTGATGCACTAAAACATTAGAGGACTATTCACCATTCACTTCACTTAATGCGTGATTGTAGGAATCTTTGTGTAGCACAAGCGGTTTCGATGGTCAAGCGGCTAAACCGAATAGTACTCCCGATCAATCATCACTGTGGTGGCCTTTTCCTCCTTTAGGGATTTCTTTCTCATCTCATCCAAAATAAACAACACAGACGCACTAGACATGTTACCATACTCACTTAACACATGCCTTGTTGGTTGAAGTTTCTTTTCAGAATTAGGTTGCTTCAAATGCATCAAAATTGGGGCCGCACAGTTAAGAGTAATCAAAAATAACGAGTTCAATCGCTAATTCGAGTAGTTTAGCTTTAACCAAACATTTCTCTATGTTTTGAGAAATTAGAGTGGGCACGGTGGGCCATCAATGAAAGGTGAGTCCTACTTCACGTAAGTTACGCGTACTTTTCTTGAATTAGGGATAAATGTTTGTGCTGCTGAGACGAGTTGGAAGAGTGGTCGTTCAATGGAATATCACGGATGCGATCAATGATGGCTAGCTGTGACCCATCTGAGGACTTGACCAACTAAAGAGTCCATTGCTTCTTCAGAAGGTCCACGAAATGTAACGACGGTGATCTCAGAACACACCACAAGCACTCGTGCTCCTGCATTATTTTCTGCAAGATCTTTTGCGGTTCTAAGAGACGATCCCACCCGCATATGGCATCATGATGTCTGACATACTTTCTTAACCGAAGGATCAAGACCCAAGAGATTAGCAAGTTTATAATCAGCACCAGGCATTTCTACACCCGATGTTGTACAAAATACAAGGTGAGTGATCTTGGACTTTGGCTGGCCCCACTCTTTAAGTGCCTTCAAGGCGGCTTCCTTACCCAACTTAGGTATCTCAGCAGTGATGATCTCTTGACGTATGTTAAGAGACGGGGCCATATAAGCACCAATATTTGGGTGCTCTTCAAGCATCTTTTCAGTCAAATGAATGTATCGTTTCTTGATCATTGATTTTTCACCTATAAAAAAATAACATGAAGACATCAGCTTAAGCAATCAACGTCATATGGTATATTGTTCAAGATGATGGACATGCATATAAAGTGTTAGCCATGGAAGAATATATATATACTTACAGATGCGATTGAACTTTTTCTTTAACTCAGTCATGTGCTCGCTCTTAGTGACCCGAAAATAATCGCGTAATCAGACTGGTTGATGCAGTTTTCTGGAGTAGCTGTCCCAATGGCTAGAATGGTGGCCGGGCCCTTAGCACGTTGAGCGTTTCTGATTTCCTCAACTGAAGCCAGTGATGCCATCTACAAGGACTCAAAATGGGATCTAAAAATTAGAGTTGAGGAAGGAAAGAGAACTCAAAGTGCTTGGGGCTTGGTTGAGATAGCTGGGTGTGGAGTGATGGGTATTTATATAAGATTAGTCTCACCAGCTCCGATCAGTCAATGATAAGTTTGGCTTCAAAGTATGTGTGCCTGATTTTAACACATGTGAGAATTAAGTGTCTGCTCTTCACCTACCCATATATTAATTACATTTTTTATACACAGAGGTAAAGTCTTTATTCTATTTTCCATGGGTGGGAAGCTGCCGCCAGCTTTCTTAATACTGTTGACGAAATGAAAATCATTCAAATGTGGATGTCTAAATTTGAAATAATAATCATCTCAACAACCCAATATCTAAAACATCGTTTTCATTTAATCTATTTGGTGATGTAAGGGATAAGATGCATAAATGTCTTAAAGTTTTATCTGTATGCTTCATAAATGCTTAGTTGATTGTGATTTTTTTAATAGGATATGCATGGGTAACCACGGAAGTAAATGTTAAAGGCATTTGGGGATATAAAAAAAAGTTCAAAAGCAAAATGAGACAAACGCGTAAAACTTGAGGACATTTGTATACTATCTATTGATCTAAGATGGCAAGAACACGTTCACTCTCCAAACAAAAAAAAAAACAATTAAAGAGAAGATAGCAAAAGAAAACACTTTTGAAACTTAAGTACAAATTATATAATTTTTTAATATAAATTTTGCAAATTAATTAAATATGATGTAATTGTAGATAGTGGCGGAGCCAGAAAATATAGCAAGGACTAGAGGCATAAAAATTTTCAGGAGGGCATGGTAGTTCAATAGTAAAGTAATTTACTTATAACCCGAAATTTAAAAATCGTTTTTAGCTGGGTTTTCGACAAAATCGGTTTTTCGGTTACAGGTTGGAAACGATTTTGGGAAGGAAAAATCGGAAGTAAAAAAATCGGAGAAAAAATCGCCGATTTTTCGGAAAAATCCGATATTTTCCCTGTTTTTTCCTTGGCTCCAAAAATATGAAAAAATTGCTTTTGTAGGGTTCGAGCCGCGAAAATCTTGCAAAGTGGCCTCCCGTAGTAATGCATAGATTGCATATTATATATAGTCATGACTTTTATATTCTCTTATTATTTATTTGTTCGTAATCCTTTATAATATTTATTTTATTTTATTTTACATTATAACTTATAATATTAAATCAAATATTAATTTGAAAGAAAAATAAATAAAATAATATTATTTAAAAATTTTAAAATTATAATATATATAATATTTTGAATATAAAAATACACATAATATTTATAATAATATAACAATAAATAATATATAGTTAACGTAATAATATCGGAATACAATATTAAATATAACATATTTAATTTAATAATTACTAATCCATTTGATTTTAATCTACCTTATTAAGATAAGAATCATTTCTCATAATCTATATAATTAAAATATGAAAAATTTTAATAGCAAATATTTTTGTAAAAATATCCATTTGATATTTTACGTCTTCCAGTAAAATGAAATTGCAAATATATCCAGAGTGTTCTAGATATTTTTTGATCATGCTTTATAGCGTGAATTACAGTGTTGATTTGTTATTTTTCGAAATTTTAGTGAGAGTATTTATTACATAAACCCATATATGGCTCCACTTATGTAGATGCGTAATACAAAAGCATTATTCTATGTGCATATGAACAAGTTGCAGGGACCCACGATGACTACTGAAGAGCTTTTTTTAGCATTATATATCATTCCTAGTACATTAAGCAGTTTAAAAGTAAATTTTTTAAGGAAAAAAAATTAAATAAATGCCACATTTGTTTCGACAATAACATTACCTGCAAAACATATTTCAGAAATATCGTCGATATGATATACAGAGTAAATGATCGATGGAAATGTTCTATTAAGTTTTGTCATATTGATTTCATAGAATTCTGTATTAAAATGGAATTATTGGCTTAGCTTGGGCCCATCACATGAAAGACACTGAGTCAAGAATCCCGAATCATTGGTCAAACATTTGGACTTTGGAGGATATGAAAGTTGATAGAATTTTGGATAACAAATAATCTTCATTAATAATTTAATATTATTGAATGAGTGTACAACTAAGTAGGTTTCTTAAACACAACTTAAAACGAAAAATAAAATATAAAAAATAAATATGAAAACTAAATAAAATAATTAAAATAACTCATTCTTATAAAAAATGACCTCAGCTTAGAGAGTAAAATCTAATTGTTATTAAGTCATTTAAGTAATTTATACTTTATTATTTGCCCACTCAAATTAAAGTTATGTTTAGTTTTAGAAAAATGTAAGAGAAAGAAAATTAATATGAAGGGAAAAAATAGAGTTAAATCTCACGTATTATTTTTATTAAGTACTTCAAACAAAATTTATTATTTTAACTCATTAATATAAAGATTAAATAATTTAAGAAGGAGTAAGTTTTTAAGTAATTTTATTTATATTTGATTTTCTTTATATCTATATTTGGTTTCTGGAAAATTTGAGGGAAAATCAAAGGATAGAAAATGGGAAGGAAAAAAAAATAAAGGAATATAAAAATATAATTATAATTTAATTAACATATAATATTTTATTTCTTACCTCCCTTATCAATTTTATTTATTTAACTCATCAATACAAAGATTAAATGATTTTAAAATACTTAAATTTTTTGAATAATTTTATTTATATTTGATTTTCTTTGAATTTGTTTAATGAAATGATGACCTGAGAGAAGAAAATTATTTTCTTGCGTTTTTCTTTCGCGGTATTTCTTGAGCCTGGCATGTCCCAATTTTTTTATATTAGATATGAGCGTGAGAAAATCGTTTTTTTAACGTTTTTTTCATTAATATTTTAAAAGCCATTGTACTAATATTTTGCTCAACTTATTTCAGATTAAATCATTGCATTTGACAATCTCTTGTTGATTCTACAACTACTCCACAAAGGAGAGATTCCGACGTAGTCCCTATTAACACATTTTGATTTGGATTTATGTCAACAAGCGTGGGGTGTCAGATAGATGATTTTATTAGGACTTTTGTAAAGTATGACACCATGCATGATGGCGCAGAGTTACAAGCGATGGCGAGACGGGAAAAGCATGCGTGGTTGGCATTCGTGGTATCGGTGATTAGCATTCGCGATTAGAGACATACTTGGAATCATGATATATCGATCGATACATAAAATAAGATAATTAAAAAATTATGTAAATTATTAGAAAATATATATAATTGAGTGAAGAAAAATTAATAAAATAATTTTCTTACATTTAAGATTATTTAAATGGTTATAAAAGCATTCAACCAAGGTCGTACTCCTAAAGGACAACCAAGAGTGGGTAGAAAATCATACCAACCTGTGTCGTATGGCGATTGCCTATTTTAATAGTACACATGGGAAAGACGGGAAAGAACAACAACCAAACTTTCAAAGGGTAGTTTAAATGTAAAGCTTTTGGATGGAGTCCTCCAAAGCTAATGGAATCAATCGAGATACGTACAAATTGGTCTGGACATCCACGATTATCAAAAAATTAAAACAAAAAACAAAAAAAAACCTACAACCGAGGCCGGAATATATATAGCTAGGCGAGTGACACTAGACCATAACTCGCGTATGTTAAAACCTCTCTCAGGAATGTTATGCTTGGCTTAACAAGAATAAATTCCCACCATCCATCAACGACACTACCATCACCCTGATCCTAAAGATCGGAACAAAAAATCGGAAAAATCGTTTGATATTTCGGTGAAATCCTGATATTTTTCGATTTTTCGGTCTTCATTTTGGTGTCTCTTCAAAACTTTGCCCAAAAACGTGGTTTAACTAGCTCTTCTCCACAAGGCTATGACTATAACTATTAATTTTAAGTGTAATTTGTTATTATATTCTTATTTTTTTTATTATTTATGAATATTTTTAACAAATAAAACATTTTGTATAAATCATAAAAATAGTTTATTTCTTATTTTAGATTATGTTTTAACAAAAATAATTGAAGTAATAAAATAAAATAAAATAAATTTATTTGTTAATAAATAAATATTTTTCAAAGATCAAATCATGTTATCATTTTTATACTTAATTATCAAAATAATTTTAATACGTAAATTCTTGTTTAATTTTAATATTTTGTTGAAAAAAATTAAATATTGAAATTTTTAGTCTGAAATAATTTTTGTAAAAATATTCGTGATATTTAAATATATCAGTAAAATCGAATATCGATATATCAGTATTCTGCGATATTTTAATCGTAGTCGCCCAAACGATTCGTCTTGTACATCGCAGACAATGCCTCAAGTGTCTCCCACCTTCTATTCGTGGATGATAGTTTCATTTTCTTCAAGTCTAATGAGAGAGAAGCGGTTACCATGCATAATCTCTTTAGGCACTACGAGACAGAATCAGGACAAGCCATAAATTGCCAAAAATCTGGTATTTTCTACAATAAAAATGTTCCCGAAGCAGACCAAAAAATAATCTCACATAGTTGGTGTTTCTAGCCCTCTAAACACAAGACTCTTAGAATGTATCTGATCACCATGTCGGTTTATGAAGATTATAAAATAATCTTTAAATTTGAGAAGTTCTTGCTTTTATTATCACAAATATTTTGGGTTGAAATTTATTGATTAGACTTGAATCCTCTGGAAATTACCATCCATAATAGGCAAAAGTAAGAATTGAGTTTTCAATTTTCTTCCGGATCCAATGAGGAACAGAGTGCAAGGATATAGTAAAAGTCGGCTTCTATCACAGGTAGGCAAGAAGTGAAGGTGATGATAAAGGCACTAGGATCTTGTGGAGTCTAAGGGGCATTTGTTTTTGTTTTTGTTTTTATTTAACGTTGAATATAATTTTTGTTATTTGAATCTTAATATAGTTTAATAGTATTAAATATTAAATTGTTTGTTTTTAATATTAATTTTTATTAAGTATTAAGTTGTTTGATTTTATATGTAAAATCAATATCTTAAATATATTAAGAAAAATAATTTCGGTTAGTACTTGTTTGTGTAACGATGATATACCTTTATTATTGGAAATATTTTATTTTTGTAAGAATATATATATATGGTTAAAAGTCCTCCGATAACTCAAAATTTGTAAAACTAATTATTTTCATGTTTTTTATTGAAGAATGGCAAATAATGGACAAAAATGTCATTTTCTATTTAATGTATTTATATATCTTTAAAAAGTGATTATTTTTATAGAAAACAATAAGTATTTTTGTCAAAATGAGATAAAATTAATAAATGATTAGATTTATGAAATTTAGTTTTAAAAGGTCTTTTAATCAAAGTGATAAAATAAAAATATTTATATAATATATGTATAACATATTATATTTACAAAAAATTAAAATGATAAAATTGTATGATAATAATTTATTATTATCACTCTTACCTAAAATAATTATTTTATTTATTTTATATAACTAAAATAAAATATATAAATCAACAATTTAGAAAATAATAGATTGATGAAACCAAAAAATTAAAAATACTTCATGTTTAAAAATATTTAGAAATATTTTATGTGGATTTGATAAGATTTTAAAATATTTTGTTCAGATTCTAAAATATGACTTTTTCTTGAATTTTTCTAAATAGAAAAATTGAAATATCAGAAAAAAAAAAATTCAAAAATTTAGTACTAAGTTATGTAAAAATGAAAAAGCAAACTATCTAAAATTAGGAAATGCAATTTGTTTTTAGAAAAAAACAAAAAAAACAGACGCCCCTGACTCAAACATAATTTTATGTGGGTTTCAGGGTTTGAGATTTGGGCCAAATAATACCCACATCCATACACAACGTAATGGATCCAACTCGGATCCGAAAACCGGCCCATTTGAGGGCCGACGAAACATAATTGTGTATCACCCTAGATCCTACGGCCAGGATCTGATCTCTCCCTGCAGAGAAATGTAAGCCGTTGGATGACTGAATACGAACCCATAAACAAACCCTACAAAACCCTAGTTTTTTCACTCTACGTCTGCTTCTGCTTCTCAAGATTCCGATCTTCTCCACTGACCACAGCCGCCACTCTCGGTGAGTACAAGTTATTCTCCGTTTGGCTCCGTAGAAAATGTGCTGGGAAATGCTTAAGTTTGGATCTCATTACGGTTTATGTGCGTTTGGTTTGGTTCAGTTCGGTTCCTACTTGAATTAAGCTGGTGGAAGTGATTGTTTCTTGTTTGATTCCCAGGAAAATAGAATAGCATTTGAAAGTTTTTTTTTTTTTTAAATATTGTCATGCTTCATGCTGTTCCAGTTTTGGTTCTAAACAGATAGAAATATTAATTTAAACCCATCATTTCGGGTTCCTCAGTTTCTGACTTTCCTGGCACCCAAACATGGTTTTTAGTTTGGAGTTGCCAGAAGTGACTCTTCATGTTTGCCCCCGAATGAGGGGAAAAATGGAAAAACCTTGAATCTTATTCTGTTTTATGTTTGGTTCCAGAAGAATGCAAACGTGGTAAGAAATTTCAATCTTACTTCATTATCCTATTTTTTCTTGGCTGCCAAACATGTGCTTATAGTTTAGACTTCGCCGTATATCTGCAAAAAAAAGAACCCTAAATATTATCATTCAGTCAGTTCTGGCATCCAGAAAAGAATGAACTGAAAAAGAGAGCTTGTTGAATTAGTATAGTTTAGTTTTAAATTTTCTATGATCTCAAATGAATTGAGGCATTCACTTATGCTATCAAGGTCTATAGCTTTGAGGCTCAAACCTCAATCACCGGATGGGTTTTAAGCTTTTATGGGTGAAAAAGAGTGATTGGTGATTATTTTAATGGCTGATCTCATATAATCTGAGTATTGATAGATCAAAAACCATAATCCTATAATTGGTCGGCAAGGAAGAAGAAAGATGGGTGGATCTGTCGTTTTTCCTCACCGTATTGTGTGGAATTCAGTAGTTCCCCCAAAAAATTGGTGTCTTTGCTTGGGAAGCTGCTTGGGGCAAAGTTCTCACTCTGGACCAACTAAAACGCTGTGGTATGTATTTTGCAAATAGATGCTTTATGTGCGAAGAGGAAGAGGAGAACATAGATCATCTTCTGATCCATTGCAAATTCGCTAAAATGTTATGGGATCTTTTATTGTCAATTGTCGGTATCAGTTGGGTCTTCCCGCAATCAAGTCATCCACACTCTTCTTGCTTGGCAAGGTACTGTGGGCAAAGCGCAGAAAAATCTGGTTTGCAACCCCGCTGTGCCTGTTCTGGAATCTCTGGCGAGCTAGGAATCTGTTGGTGTTTGAGAACGAGGTCCCTTCCGCTCAAAGAATTAAAATTAATTTTGTTTCCAACTTGTGGACTTGGGCTAATTTACACAGTGGTGTTCATACACACTCTGTTATAGACTTTTTTACTTGGTTGGGGAGTAGGTAGTTATCTAGTGGTTCTTGTTTTCTTTGCTGCCGGTGTTTTAGTCCCTTTTGTTCACAACTTGTGTACTCCAGGGTTCTTTGTTATCTATATATTGTTGCTTTTTATCGATCAAAAAAAAAAATTATGTTCCTTTGGTGGGGAGGGGTTTGTTCTTGTTAGTGGTTGGTAACTGTAATGTCGAAAATTATAGTGTACTGCCTGTATACTTGGGATTTTCCCTCCTATTCTTTTGTTTTTTTGGCTCTGGAGAGCTTGTAGTATACTGCCTGTATACTTGAGATTTTCTCTTATTTCTTCTATACATTTCGCTGCCTCATCAAAAAAATAAATTTTGAAAAATTGGAAATCATCCCATAAATTCATGAGATGAAGCTAAAATTTCATGAGAAAAATAGAATTAAAACATTTTACAATGAAAAAATTATTTTTATCATTATGATATTTTACCTACAAAACAATCATTATGGTGTCTTTTTATTATTTGACTTTCCTGTGATTTTATGAGTTGCTTTTAAATTTTTAGAATAATTTCTGTTATTCATTTGTTTAAATGAGCCTTACACCTCATTTGCCACAAGGCTCAAGTCATCTCGTTTAGACAAAATGCCTAAAGAGCGTCTTTAGCTATTTAAAACATTGGACCTACCTTTTCTTTTTGATTTATTCATGTTTCTTTTGAGCTTTTGTTGTCTTTGTAGTGCATATTAACTGTCAAATGTTTCTGATGGATCTAGAATTGGTCATTTGATTGGTTTTTGGCTTGGTATAGAGATGGGTGAAGAGGAAGCCAAGGGAGGAGTGGTGATTCCAGAGTCTGTGTTGAAGAAACAGAAGAGGACTGAAGAATGGGCATTGGCAAAGAAGCAAGAGGTTGAAGCAACAAAGAAGAAGAATGGTGAGAATCGGAAGCTGATTTTCAGTAGAGCTAAGCAGTATGCAAAGGAGTATGAGGAGCAGGTACTCCCATGGTTTTGTCTCATGTATTTGCTTTTCTATTTTTCTCATGATCGGGTAGTTTTCAGTGATAGATGACACATTTTTCAGTGATAGATGACACATTTTTCATGCAGCAAAAGGAACTGATTCAATTGAAGCGTGAGGCTAAGCTTAAGGGTGGATTTTACGTTGACCCAGAGGCTAAACTTCTATTCATTATTCGTATCCGTGGGTATGCACTTAAACTTTTATTTTTGTTGATACCTTTACTTTCATCTTAATGTGCTGGTTCTCATTCCTGTTCACTATGGAACTTTCAGTATCAATGCTATGCACCCGAAGACAAGAAAGATCTTGCAGCTGTTGCGTTTGAGGCAGGTTAGATGTCAACCCATTGCATTGGGAAATAAGAAATTAATCTGTTATAAATCTAATACCATGCTTGTTTAGTTTCTTCCCTTGTTGAGATATTTTATGTAGACACTCATCTTCAGAGGATATAGTGGGGTAGGGAATTTGTGTTGAACACTAAGACTCCCTTTTAGAATGTTGTGCTTGTTCTTGCATTGTTAATGAAATAGTATTCTTACTGTTTTAGATCACACATGTATGTATATGTGTATGCATGCTAATGTCGTCTCAGTATGGAGCTTGCAGCTGTGATGAAAACTTTGGGCAGATAGGAGTGGTATTATCTCATTTTTATACTTTCCAGTAGTCTGTGACAGTGTTTGGCAGTTAGCTATACCCAGGTACTATGGGTGATGCTGTAGGATGTTGCTTCTGAGATAGGTTATGGAGCTGTGACCCATTAGGATTTATATTCTTTCCATGAACACACTTGACATACAAATTGTGAAGACAAACTAGTATTTTAATTAAAATTGTCTAGTGAGAGTAAATTATCTAGATTGAAACATTGAAAACCATTGCCTAGCTGGTTATACTCAAGAAGCTGAATTAAATACCTATAAAATAAAGGCTTAATTAAATGTGTCTTGAATCAAATGTTTCAAACCTGTAATTCTTGATGTTGTTTTGGTTGGTGAATCATTGGTTCATCCAATAAACTGCTTAATTAGTGATTGAACATTATTAGTTTAATGTCTTAAGTGAATCAGTTATACATCATCAATAAAGACAGAATATTTGTTATCATTAGAAAAATGGAGCGTTCAATGAATATTAGATCTCATTCACTTTTTCAAATACAGATATTCAACGGGGTGTTTCTTAAAGTGAACAAAGCAACAATGAACATGTTGCACAGGGTTGAGCCTTATGTGACTTATGGGTATGAATCTATCTCACTCTTCTTTTTCTTAAAATCCTATCCTATAAAAGTTTGAATTTGCAGAAATTATTCCTTTCTAATGTATTAATATTGCAAAATCTCCAGTTACCCTAATTTGAAGAGTGTGCGGGAACTGATTTACAAGAGGGGCTATGGAAAATTGAACAAGCACAGAACTGCTTTGACCGACAACTCCATTGTGGAACAGGTTTGTATGTTCCTTTCTGTATCTCGGTTTCCTATGAGCGATTGTTTGCTACATCTTGTTGCTAACCTGCTTGTGCGATGATAGGCTTTGGGGAAGTTCGGAATCATTTGCATGGAAGATCTTATTCACGAGATCATGACTGTTGGACCTCATTTTAAGGAGGCCAACAACTTCCTATGGCCATTTAAGCTAAAGGCACCATTGGGTGGTTGAAGAAAGAGAGGAATCACTACGTTGAAGGAGATGCTGGAAACCGTGAAAATTACATCAACGAGCTCATTAGAAGAATGAATTAGGCGCGTTTTGTGGTACTTTTTGGCCTTTTCTTATTGGAAATTTGATGCCTTTTGCTTCTTAGCAAATGATCAAGTTGGGGAATCCTTTTTTGAGTCATAAATATGAACAAAGTGTTGAGAAATTTAATTTGATTTTTGTTTTTTTAAGTCTTTGATAATAGATAACTTCATTACCTCTTACAATTTTATTAGCATCCATGGAAAAATGATAAATGAGTGATTTTCTATTACAGCTGTTGCATTCATAGTTTTTTTTTTATTGCAAGCCTAAATTTATATATGCAGCATTTTCACAGCATTTTCCATATGACATTACTATACATATATATATATATATGGAGTTACTTGTTAGTGTTAAATGAACAGGACCACGTAATAATTGTTTCAATGCTTACGTCATGTTTGAATTGGACCATATCCTTTTTTCATCCTCATCTCCCTCAATTTGTCCAATCATAAAGATGCTTCCCTTTTTAACTTGTAAGTAACAAATTTGTCTATTTTAGTCAATCAATCTAAAAACCTCTTAATGATCACCAAGTGAGTCTCCTCATTTAAAGTGTCATCAAAATGTGTGTGGTGGTTTTCTTTAGATTTTGTATGTTTGGATGAGATTAAAAATGAGTCTAGTGAGGCTAATTCCTCCATCTTGTTGCTTATCATTTTCAATTGCTTATCTAATTTTTGGATTGATTATTATTCCTAATCTCCAAACAGTCTATAATCTTTCATTTTGGGATTGGTTGTTATCACTAACATCAATATTAATCATCGATTAAAAGATACATACTCTAATACCATTTGACACAACGACTTATCAACACACGATTAAGTAACCATATCTCAATCCAATTCCCGATTTAGAGAATAAAGTAAAACAAAAGCTTTAATTTTGATTAATAACTTAATAAAAGTGATATAAACCCAAAATAAATCTTAAAACATATATTTATACCTAGACATAATAGAACATAGATAGAAATAAAAATAATATCTCAAAACAATAGCGGAAATAAAAATAATAACCCAAAACAGTGATTTATCTTGATCTAACATTCCGATCCAGGCTTTGTAGTGACTGATTGAGCCATAAGCAGATTTGGCTAGTGCCCAAATGCCCATTGAAATTTTTTCCAAAAACTTTTCCCATCATATTAGTATGATGAGGGTAATCAACGCATGTGATGTTTCTACCCATTGAAATGTATAAGGGTTTTTTTGTATTAAACCATTGGAATGGAAGCGCACATTTATAAGAATTTGCAAAACTTCACGTTCCGCCAATCTTGCCCACTAAATTGAACCTTGGCTCTGCCATCGGCCATAAGTTTATCATTAAGTATGTGTGAACATTTTGGTTGAAAGGTAGCTTTGGTTTTGGAAAAAAACACACTAGTGTCTGCTATTCTTGAATACTTTCGTTTGAAGGATAGCTTGGTTTTGGTATATTTCATTCTTGAACATTCTTTGAGGGTAGCTTGTTTTGGAAAGAAAAGAAAAAAAACAAAGAGTAGGCACATTCTTAATATTTTAAAAACGGGATCGGATCAGTTTGGATCGTCGTCGACTGGTAGGTTTTCGGTCGGTCGCCGAATTTGGGCGGACAAATATTGAGCCGATGGTTTCGATGGGTAAGGCCCAGCTTGAATCCCGCAGTTCGCCTGGTCAAAAACTATCTAGATTGGACTGGTCCAATGGCCCATTAAATTTCTATATAAAATGAAAACCGTTTTGTCAGCAATGACATTACAATGACGCTGGCCCACTTAAACACTTGTAATTCCCAAAATTGCAATGAACTTATAAAGGCTTTAAAATCTCCTCCCTTTCCGAGATAGGAGGGTTAAGGAATAGGAGAGGTTGAAAGTTTTAAGCCATAAAAATTAACTTTGGTGGGATTCAGACAGAAATACCTCTTACACCATAAACAAGACATACTAAACTGTTAGGCTATGTTTGTTAATTTTTACTAACAAAACAATAATATTCGTTTTTTAGCATTATAATATATTACAGATAAATGTATATATATATATATATATATATATATATATATATATATATATATATATATATATATATATATATATATATATATATATATATTATTTTATTTTCAATAAATTTTTATATTTAAATATTATTAATGTCATGTTTTCATAAACACTAAAATATTAATACAATTATATAAAAATAAGTAAATAACATATAAATATTGAATTATATATTTTAAAATTTTTAAAAATACAAATTATATATTTATGACATCATCAGTTCAATCGTCAATCTGATCAATAAACTATGAACCGAAAACTTTTTTGATTCCTGTCATCAATTCGATTTTTAAATCATTGTTAGCTATTTCTTCGTTACCCTTTACGCGTGAAGATGACCATGACTAGTAAATTAGTGGGCCCATTGGCCAAGTTTGGTTGACTTGACTAGACTTGAAGGATTCTTCTGACCCACCCCACCCTATTCCGCATAAGCTGAGCATTCCCCAACTCTCACTTATTAGTTGTGGCATTACACAGATGGGGGTTGGTAGATCTCAGCCGGTGTGATGGGGTTTGCAATAATAGGCCTTGCTTACATCTGCTATGCCCAAAACTCTCCACAAGACTTCCTTGATGCTCACAACGCCGCCCGTGCAGATGTTGGTGTTGGGCCTATGACATGGAGCAGCACAGTCGCCGCCTACACCCACAACTACACTGACCAGAGGATTGCCGATTGCAAGATGGTGCACTCAGTTGGGCCTTACGGTGAGAACATTGCCTGGGGCACCAGTTCACTCACGGGCACCGATGCGGTGAAATTGTGGAGTGTCGGAAGGCTAACTATGACTACAACACCAACTCAGAATGCGTTCATTAAGGACGTGCGGGCACTACCTCCAGGTCACGTCTGGCGCACCTCCGGGTGCGTCTTGGGTGTGGTAGGGTTCAATGCAACGACGACACTGGGTTCATCTTATGCAATTACGATCCTCCAGGCAGCCATATCGGACAACGTCTTATGGGGGTGAACTCTGACACTGATAATCATCTGTGTATACTTGCTATTGACTGAGCGATTCGATCCACCTCATCTCTCTCTCTCTCTCGTTTTACCCCATTATGGTTGCTGTATCTTTTAAGGTATGTTAGATGAATCATTAGAAAATTGCTTCTGAAGTATAGTTTTTCGTGGAAACTCATTCTCCTTGTTGGGTATGCACCCAAATTCTAATGAATGTTTTATATCGGTTAAGAATATGAGGGATTATGAATATATACGCATGAATAACGTTGATTGGTATGAAGCAAACCAGCAGCGGAGACTTGGATCAAAAATGAATAATATCATCTGCGATGTGGATAGAAAAGTGCATAAAAGGTTTCGGCCTCTTAATAAAAGGTATTAGCATAACAAATTTTTGGAAAAATTTTAGGCTTCTTTTAAAACCCGAAAAAGTACAGGAAAAACAAAATATTAAAATTTCTCATATTTGGTTTTACCACGTATATATTTTAAATTCTTAGTCATTATATGATAGGAAGAAAAGTTTAAATAACTATATAAAATTAATTTATTATGTTTAAATTTATTTTTTATTTCTTCCTAAATTTTCTTTTTATTAGGAAACCACATGGTTTGGCCCTTCCCTATTGTCTACTGTATGTCTAAACCCTCATGATTTTGTTTTTAAACTTCTCCCTTAAAATACTTTATATCAATTAGATATTGTTCATAAGTCTTCTCAATAACTGATATGTGACTTTGTACATACATCCAACACTTTCCTTCCACTATTTTATTTCCTTGCTACTTTGCAAATTCCAAATAGAGCCTTAAGCAACTTCTCATAACCTTGGAATTGTTTTAGAGAAATTTCCTGAGAAGTTCCTGAAAATGGCATAGGAATAAGATATTTATTTTGAAGCATCCATCTAGTGTTTTCAAATAAAAATTAATCACCGTACTAGTTAAATTGTTAATATTTATATTTAATTTTATATTTACAATATTTAAATTTTATATTTATAATCTACAAATTATTCCACAATAGACTTGGATTCCAATGTTGACCCAACGAGGCGAGTATTCGAAGAATTGGGTCTATGCCGTGCGTGCGTGAATGGAAAAAAAAAACGGTGAGACAAATTATTCGTAGGAAAAGAAACGAAACCAAAAAGAACGATATGATAACTATCTTTTGTTGTCCATTCTTATAAATGGACAAATATTTTTCGAATTCACGAAAACAAGTTTGATAATTTTTTTAATAAAAATTACTCTCTTTTTTTTTCAAAACTAGGATTAAAAATTAGGGTGTTTTTTAAAACATATTTTAATTAATTTTTGGATTGTTTGACAAAATTACTAATTTGAAAACTATTTCCCATATATTTTAATGATTTTAGGTATTTTTTGGATTGTTCATTAAATAATTGAAAATTAAAATATGGAGATTGAATGAAGAGAAGAATATTCTCACAACTTTTTAAAGTACTGTTTAATTTAAATACATTATGCAAAAGATAGTTTAAAAAATATTTTAGACATTTATTTGAGGACCAGATAAAAAACATAAAACTTTCTTATTAAGTTAAAAACAATGTGTTCGTATCAGATATCATAATTAAAATAAAATTATCAATAATAAGTTTATTTTATTAGTTAGTGAAAGAGAAAAAACTGTTTGTTATGACAATGATTCAAGAGATATTACACCAAACGGTGCGACATTGTCGTAAGCGCTGCAGTCAGTTATACTATGTTATGCAACATGCTGCATTAATTTGTGATGGATCTAGTGAAGTAATGTAATTCGAAGAGATATGAAATCACATGTATAAACTCACACACATAGAAGAACCCAAAGATTGGTTACGCGATTCGACAATTGCCTACGTCAACGCGGCTAAACCCTTATGTAAAATATTTCACTATAGATCAATTAGGTTACAAATTGATCTAAAGTGAGACAAGGCTCCCCCTTTTCTCACAGCCGTCTTCTCTCAACTATACTATGTCATAAAGAAACATAGAAATAAGCTCCATTTATTTCCCATACGCATTTGGACTCTAAGTCTTACGATACATTTAATGCTCTAGAGTAACCACCTTGTTCATAATTGAGGTTGAGTAGTACATGTTTAGCCTACTTGCGATGTAGTTCCCTCCATAAAATCTCCTTTGTGTGTAGAATTGATGATTACCAAAAAAAACGTCTTTACAACTTTTTAAGCAACCATTTGGAAATATTTTCTCAATATTCTATGTCATTATGTTTCCTAATATGTCTCAACAAGCCAATTGCGATATTCTGATTTCCTTCCATACTTATCATAGTAAAATATCTTCCTTCCTTGGAAATCTCACAATATAATATTTGATCTCTCTGATTTGATTCGTGAAATATTGCCCAATATTCTCCTCTAACCTTCCTTATTCATCACACCGAATATTGACTCTTGACTTGAAGAATATTGGCTCCAAAATTGGATTTGGCTGAATATGATAAGTTGCATCACACAGCATGATGCACCAACTTGTGCGACATCAGTTGTAACAATAGGTTCTGCTACCGGAAACATGCGATTTATTTTTTCCTAAAATTATGACAAGAAATATCCCCAATAATCTCCCCATTTGGCATTTCTTTGGCAAAAATAAATAGTATAAGAGAATCATGTTTTGGAGAGACATATAAGGCCATATTTCCCCCTTCTTTTTTGTCGGCGTGAAGGCGAAAAAAGGCTGCTTACTCATCACTTATCAAAGAGATACCCAGTCTGGAAGTATCACCACGACAATGGTGAGGCAATTGTAGAAAGACAGAGGGTAAACCTTAGTCCAGTAGATGGTGGAACACCTTGTGAAGCACTTCTTAATTAGTCTAGCTATCAAGGCCTATTATCACTAAACATGGCCCACTTCCTTCTCCCCCTTGGTCATGAACTCACTTAAATAGTTAAAGGAACACATAGTCGAAGTTAAAAGTGCTTCAAAGCAGATGCATCAGATGTTGAGAGAAAGATATCGCCTGTTGTCTTTCGTTAGAATGTAAGCGATCTTTATCACCTTATCTTCAGCAAACACGATAAAGTGATGTCTAATATGCTTGGGTCATGAATACTAAACTGGGTTTTTGAAGAAATTAAATGCATTAATGTTCTTACTATACAATGTCATATTAGATGATGTACCATCTTGTGGGGCACCATAATCTTTCGACCTATTTTTAATCCAAATGAGCTGGGAACAATTGCTACTAGCGACTATGCACTCTACTTCTACATCATAAGAACCCTTTAAGCTAGCAATAGAGTCCTGAGTGTACCATAATTCAAATTATATGGTTTTGCTGACATTTGCATCTTTAGGTCTAAGCACCAAGTCCCAAACTTCATTCTTGGTGAATTGCCTCAACTCTTCGTGCACATTAATCAACCAGTAGACATTCTTTGGCTTTGTTTTTAAGGTGTAGCATGTGTCCAATCATCTCTCTATCATTGACTTTGGAATTCCCTCGTGTCTAAACACCAGCTTTAAGATCTCAAATAGTCGGAGGTGACTTATGGGCAGAAAATTCCAATTTTTCAGAATGGCAAAATGGTAATTTAATTTGAAAATCAGAATTTTCTAGACCTCGAGATGATGAAGCGGACCTGCCGTTGAAATCGTGCCATGAGGAATTTAGCTACCACGTCGAATTTCGTTGGGTCAGGAGTGGTCGGAGTTTCACGTTTTTCGAGGCGTGGGGTGTCGGATGACATGGCATGGTGAGGAGATCATGCATGCTTTCAGATGAAGTGACCTTGGCATAAAAGGAATAATTGCAATTAGCCATGTGTGGAAAGGAATCTCATGGCTCACAATGAACCACTTGAGTGCATGATGTCATAAAAGGAAATAAAGAAATAAGAGAAAAATATGGAAAAGTGAGAGCCACACCTTTGGTTTGAGGAAATGGGGAGGTAATTTCCTCCTTTGACCGGATGTGAGGTGTTCTCCAAATTGGAGGAGAGAAATGAGAAGAGAAAAGAGAAAAAGAATAGAAAAGCAAAAAAGGAAAGAAAAGAAAGGAAAGAAGGAACAAAGAGAAAAGAATTATTAGAGGAAGGGAGGAAAAGGAGAAGGAAGGTAAGGAAAATGAGGATTTCCGGGTTCAGTGATCGGCGTTCGGCTTGATTCGAGGACTAAAGTTGGTGCAACGGTGGATGCGTGTGGATCTGCGAAAAGGTTGGAGTTTCGTGCCGAACTGCGAGGTGGGATATTTTCTCTTGATTTACTTTTAAGCGCAAAGAACTTTATAATGAAGTAAGGAGTTGCTTGTGGGAGGCCGTGAGAGGCGTGTAAATTAGTTCGAGCTTTGGAATTAAAGGGTATGAATTTCATGACCAGTTCACCTGATCCTTGCATTGTGGGAGATTAGGGTTAGAAGCCCAAAGCCAAGTTTAAGATGTCATGGTTGATGTGATGATGAGGATTGGAATAAAATGGTTAATGTTTGCGAAGGCCAGTGGTACCACTGTTGAATGGTCCCAAGTTGGTGGCCCAGTTGTGTTAGTGCTTGCTTGAATAACATGCAGTGTGTGGAAATGTGACATTGATGCATGTTATTTGATGTATTAATATGGTTTGCATGGAGGTAGATTATATGTATAAATTATAATTTTCCATGGTTTGTAAATGTTTCATGTAGTGCTCATTCATGCATGTAACATGAGGGGAAATGCATTATCCTTAGGCATTTTCATATGGAGTCACATCGGCGTCGGGTCGGTGTGGGTGCGGGTAAGGTTATTCATCGAGTGTTGGTGAATGGGTATTGAACTTTCGGGAAAAATGGGACAAGTCGAGGTAGAATTCAGTGTGTAAAATGATAGTGATAAAATTACGTGTTTTGGAAATGGAGCAAGTTGGGGTAGATCCCTCCCCCCCGGGGTGAAAGTCGGAAATATTATTGGCGGTTAGACATGAATCAAGGCGATGTAAGTTCGTGAAAATGTTGAAGGCGTCTGCGGCGTCGCAACGGTGTAAGTCCGTGACGCAAGAAAACCGTCGAGGTTTTGATAGATAAAATTGGAGAGTGCCGATGGTTTGAATCGTAGTGTGTGGCCGGTTTTATTGGCTTGGCATTCAAGGTGTGAAATTAGTTATGACTTCAGTCGTGAAGCGTGAGGGTTGCGTCACCATCGATATAAACATTCGTATAATAGAAAATAATTGTATGGAATGCTGATTGATTGTTTATATATGTCGTTGCGTATGCGTTTTAGGTGGAATGCTTAAGCGTAGGAAAACTTTCTCTTGGGCTTTGCTCACCGGATTATCGGACCCCCTTTCGAGTACGGGGACTATCGGGGAGGCGAAGTGCGCGATGGGAGTAGCTTTTGAGAAGAAAGTCATTTGTGGGCTTTGGGTAAACCCATTTGTAAATATGTATAAATCTTTTTGTAGGTGATGGAAACTATGAGGATATAGTTGATTATTTTGGTTTTATGAGTATGGATGTATGGGCTACGTGTGGCTATTTTACTCGAGGTGTGTGTCCATTAACGAGGCGTGTAGATTCACGAGTTGTGGTAGTTAACGGACCCCCGGGTTTTGGGGCGTCACATGAACGATTCTTCTAAACTTGTTTGGATGGCTCAAGAACTAAGATATCAATTTTCAGATCAGTCTCAAGATCTCTATGTTGAAGGGATGAGTCACGGAGGTGGATCGAAACCTACGACAGTGGTGTATATCGAAATACGCAGTCGTTTTTAAACATAATTAGGGTATATTATAAGTACATTTAGAAATTTTTCGTATTTAGAAATTTTTCGTAATTATTATTTTGCTAAGTGAGAAAATTTCGAAAATCCGGAATTTGTACAAGATACAAGGGGTAAATTTGTAATTTGTCAAAATATGACATAAAAGTCATAAGATAAGAAGATTATGAGCGAAAGTGCAATATAGCATGAGTTGATTTGCAAAAAGAAAGGAACTTGAGGACTAAAGTGCAACAAAGGAGAAATTTGATCAAATAAGACCCATTTAGGGTATCTCATTTGGGCATTTGGAGAGTAAATCGGTTTAGAGAAGAGAAGAGGAGAAGAAGAAGATAAAGAAGAAGAAGAAGAAGAAGAAGAAGAGAAGAGAAGGAAGAAGGAAGGAGAAAAGAAGAGAAGAAAGGTATGGAATGCTATCGATTTCTATAGTTTTGTATGGAACTTGTTAAGTTTTTTGTGGAATCATTAGTATGGTTTTTGGGTATGGAATGCTAGGGTTTTCTATGGATTCTTGGGTTCTTGATCTAGTTCCTTGAGCTAGGGTTTGAGGTGTTAAAGAGTGTGAGTACTTGTTGGGAGTATATAATCCCACCCTTGGAGTATGAATTCTTGTTTATGATGTAGAGATACATGTTTGGGTGTTAGGAAGTTAACCTAACTTACAAGAATTTGAGTTTGGCTTTGGCTAAAACCCTAATTAATCTATATGTTTGGTTTTGTTTAGGTTATGAACCATTTTGGAATGTTTTCACAAATTATGCAAGTACCCTTTTGATTTTGGTGGAATTTCTGGAAAGAGCATGAAATCTGCCATTTCTTGGTAATCCCGCAATTCGATGCAGGTACCCCAAGCGGTGAATCTGGTACCACTAAACATAACAAAATGGTACGATTACCAAGACAAAGTGAAATGCCGTACCAACTTACAGGAGCAAAGTGATGCCAATTTTACAAAGACAAAGTGGTCTTAGGTACCAACTTCTTGAATAGGGTTGAGTAAGTGCAGATCAAAATAATGTCCGGTACCAATGCTTTTAGCGACCACGATTTTTGTATTCGATGCAGTGATCTGGCCCAAATTCATTTACATCGATAGTATAGGAACCTAATAAATGATTAATGGGGGTTGAATAAGGATGAAGCTAAGTGAAAGCGCCATTACCTCGTAAGCCTCGGAGGAAAGCCGCTTCACCTCGGCCGAGTTCGATGTGGAGTAAATAATGCCCCTATGATAAGATAGTAAGTTCTTGAACACATATAATTGTAGGGTATCCCCAGGCCGGATATTAAATGACCGGCACTTACATTGCGTGGGCATGCACGTCTACGATAAATGCCCGGCACTCCTGCTGGTGCTACGACATACATTACGTGGCGGGACACGTCTACGATCAGAGTTCTTCGATTACTCTGCTAGTGCTCGGCAGCCATTACGTGACGAACCACGTATCGATTAGTCTTGGCGCTCCTGCTAGTCTTCTGACGGCTTACGTATGTGGGCGGCACGTCTCGACTAATTCTTGGCACTCTGGCACTAATCTTCTGACATACCGATCTTATATAGTGCGCCACAGTCTCTTTATTGTGTTGTGTCCTCTTTCATTTCTTATTCTTGGTCTAAGTAGTCGCTTGATTATATGATAAGAGTTTGAATGATGAATAAGAGTAAAGTAATGTACATCGTTATGCTCTGAAAGTACCTATGGGTACCTCTGTATACGTATAAGTTCTGTAGTACCTACGGGTACCTATGCATGCAGTATAAATGTGCTATAAGTCTGAGTAGGCGTATAAGTTTATTATATGGTCGCTGATAAATTTGATATATGCTATTGTATATACATTCTTGTTTATGCTTACTATAAATGAGTAATAATGCATGTGTATATATATAAGTCGCTATGTTTCTACGCAAGCGTAAAACTTAGCACGTGTTTTAATCAGTGTAAGTGAGGGATGGCGTGTGATCTTCATCTTCTTTGAGCGGCAGCTTAGTAAGGAGGTTCGTCGCACTTGTAGGTTTGTCTTTCTGTCTTGTAAATGTAAATGTACAGTTTTTGTATATGTATATGTAAATGGGACTTAGGAATGTATGTATGGACACTGCAAACACCACTACGGTGGTAGTTTTATTTTGTACCTTGTATATGATATTTTGATTCAATTATAAAACTTGGTACCCTGATGTTTGAAAAGTAAGTAAGAGTCTGGTACGAGGTTCGTGCCCCTTAAATCCTTGAGGGGAGGCGTGACAATTTGGTGTTGTTGCTAGGTGATGCATCATCTTTTGAAACACTGTTTCTGTTGTACCGATTGAGTATTAGGAATTCAACATCTGAATCGTTTGACCTTGTTTGAGTAGATTTTGATTCTGATCATCAACCACCACATTAACGAATTCCATAATTGCATTGGTCCTTTTGTTGTAGACTCTATAGGCTCAACTATTTAGGGGATATCATAAAAACACGCCTTCATCGCTTTTGGCATCGAATTTGCTTCTTTGCTTCTTGTCATTGAGAGGTACTATCAAACTCATGAAAGCACTTTAGGTTAGGTTTCTTACCTCTCCAAATTTCATAAGGTGTCATAGTTGTTCCTGGGCAAAGGTAGACCTTGTTTAAAGTATAACATGTTGTGTTCAAGGCTTCAGTCCAAAATTTTACTATACCATTTTTTGCTTTGAGCATAATTCGAGTTGTTTCCCGTAGTTCTTTGTTCTTCTCTTCTTCCTCGTGCAATTTGAGGTGTCTTGGGAACGAAGAAAGAATTCGTAGTCTGCCCAGTGTTTATTCGAACTTAGTGAAGTGAGAGTTTTCAAACTCCTTCCCATGATCACTCCTTATCATGATAGCCTTCTTGATTTGTCTGTTCTTTTCACTCATCAACTTTAGAAACAATATCTTAAATGCATTAAATGTGTCGGATTTCTCTCTAAGAAAGCTTACCCATGAGAATCTTGAGTAGTCATCAACACATACAAACACATACCTTTTCCCCCTAAGCTTTCAACTTGCATTGGTCCCATTAGGTCTGTGTGAAGGAGTTCTAGGATCCTGGTGGTAGAAGGATGTTGCATCATCTTATAAGACATCCGAATTTGTTTCCTGATTTGACATGGACCGCACACCTCTTCAAGGTTAATCTCCATCTTTGGAATTCCCATAACAACATCAGCTTCAATAGTTTCACTAAAAGTAACAAGAAACAAGGCCTATAGCCGCAATCAACAACCCCCACTAAAAGTAACAAATAATGTGACTATAAAATATAGATGCGAATTAAATGAACCGTCGAATGGTGCGGCTATAAGGGGCATGGGTAAATGCTAAGGACACAATCAAGGCTAATTGCATGGCTATACTGTCCAAGATCTAAAGCTGCAGGTTTTTTTTTGTGTAGCTAAATAGGGTTTATAGTTGTGGTCAAAGAAAACCGCGGACATAGCACGTTTTATAACCACATTCCTTCTAATTATGCTTAAAGGGTTTATAGCCGCGGTCAAAGAAACCCTTGTAAAGTGTTGAAATGCACCTTAACAGTTGAGTCTGTTTGAAGCAAGCGAAAGACCTCATAAACTCTGTTATATCTTTGAGTTTCCATTATTCTTTGAACCGACTCTGTCCCAGATGAAGAAATCCCATGCAAAAAACTGGGTAAGAGACAATTTCATCAGATATTGAGAAATAAACCACCAACCAAAGGTATGAAAGCACAAACAATCTACAGCAAAGAAAAGTTTCAGTCCAGAAAACCCAAATATTTCACTTGGTAAGGAAATAAATTCATGAGCATCCTCAATTAAATTACTAATAGAATCTGCAACTGAACACACCAAAAACAAAAATGAGAAACAGAATTGATGATTTTCACCCAGATTTGCAACACATCAATGGCATTTTCAACTTCAATCGAGATAGGAAATTTGGCCCAAAAACACGATTTATGAAAGGCACATTTCCTCTTTCACCTCTGATGGCATGTCCACACCTTTTTAACCCTTGAAAATAGGATTCATATATGCACATCAGGTGGTCATTCTTTTGGAAAATTTCAGATTCTCTTTCATCAATTCTTCTGCTTCCTTTCTTTAGATCTGCCTGAAAATTTCATAAACTAATTTTTTTTTTTTTGATAATTAAGCACTCTGTTATAACGTAAATTGTCTTTATTGGGATTCGAACCTGGGACCCTCGAACCCTCTCTGAATATCTTGTTTTTTTAAGTTTTGAACGCTATACCGACTAATTTCATAAACTAATGAATTTATCAAACATTGTGGTTACTGTTGCACTGGTGATGCAATGCATGAACAAATTTGGCATGCTAGGAAAAAATATTCGGAATATCACTTATAGGGTTTGAAATACTCAAACATCCCCCATGGGATTATTCAGCACTAGTTGATATGATAGACTTTAAGGTACAAAAAGAGAAAATTGAAAGGATTCTAAATGAACAGAGGTTTAGAAAAATACCAATTTAAACTTCAAATCTGAGATGTAGTCATGGCCTGTTGTTCGATTCCTAGTTTTACCTTTCCTTATTGCCCAACATATAAATCGGAGCAAAAAAAAAAAACCCTAAGAACTCACAGAAAGATAATCACGCAAAAAAAAAATCCAAAAACCGAAGATGAAAACGAAGGAAAAAAAATTCTCACCACAAAGAGGTGAAGCAGAGTAATCAGATCAGCCTTGAAGAAGTCGGCTTCCTAGGCCTTGAGATTATCTTTTCGTTGCGATCCTCGGACTTGGAACACTCCGAGTGCTTCTGGCAATACTCGATCATCTTCGAGAGGATCTATGCAGACAAATGCTATAACAGCTACAGTTTTTCCACATTCTCGTCATCAAGTTTTAGGCACTTTAGGGATTACGAGGATGTATGGGACAATAACAGGTTAGGGTTTTTAGACGAGGAACATGGGGTTTCGAGAATGGGGGAGAAGAGGGCATGCAGATGGGAGGAGTAAGGCGAATCTAGATTTCGGAAATTGGATTTCGAACATCTCAAGGCAGGTCGGTATTTCAAGATCCCACCATCAATCCTTTTTTACTGACTGTGGGAGAGACGATGAGAAGGAATGAGAGAGGGGGAATTATTTAGGCTTGTGTACAACTTCAATGACGGCGGTCAAAAAGGTCATGTGTCAATTGGGCTATCCATAGTAGCAGGCTAAGATTTTTGTGTCCATTGAGTCACTATATAGCAGCGATAATATTCTCTCCAGCTATATGGACCTATATAGTTGAGCTCGTTTAATTTCCATGGCTATAAGGTATGAAATTTAAAAACCCCTACTAAAATTATGTCACTATACCTCAAAGTTCTTGCAGTGAAGCTTTTATATAACACATCACAAAAAAACTATAAATATATAGCTTGTTAGCTTTATATAACACAACCCAGCCTACAAATTTAATTGAATTAAACTTATGGGTCTAAGCTTAACTCTAGGTCTACCCAAATCATCTGTCAGCCACACGAAAATTCGGAGGTTCGTTGACAATAGTCGAAACTCATAGAAAAGCTTGTGGATGTCGGGTAACTTCAATCTGCTTCTTGTGTCCTTTAAGGACTCGTAATTTAATAAAAAATCGAGGCATGGTGCGGCACATGCGGGAAGGCTCTACACGAGAAATCGACGTATAGGACGTATAATAGCATGACTCATCACAGGGCTGATATAACAGGAATGACCACATGGGATCCATTTATGGTAAGTGGCGAGCAGGACATTTATCCATATTCATTTAAAACATACACAATTATATTTAAAGCAGTCCATAAAATTTAATTACAATTCTTTTTACACAAAATACAAGTTATAACTAGTTTGTTCGAGCATCTTTAGAAAAATTATCTGGCCATGGCCGGTTCTTGTGACTGCGGCCTCGAGTGAGCGTCGTGCGTCGGTTTATTCCCTGTACTTGAAATAGGGGTCACTAAAGGGTGGTATCTTCAATTAAGAGTAAAAACTTTTTACAAATGTTACTCCTCACCTAAGTGTACATGCAATGGTCATGTTCACAATTCACATTCACATTCACATTCCAAGTAAAAACATGCAATTTCTACTATGGAATCCTACATGCCATGAAATGAGATGAGACTTAATCATGTACCATGCACTCGAGTCCTTACCTACTTCCTCTTACCCGAGCCCTTACCGACTCCTACCACATCATGCGATGTCAAAGTGTGATAAAACCCATCATTTGTGGATTATATCCAATGATCCTTTTACAATAAAATTCATTTGTTTTTCAAACTAATAGTGTAATGACCCGTACCAAATAATACAAGTTTGCAACACGTTTGACCAAGTTTGACTAAGTTTGACCAAAATTGACTAGGTTTGACCAACACTTAGTAGGTTGACCAAAGTTGACTTTTTCAAGGATGAATAATTTTGGGATGACTAAGACACCATTTCGTAGGCCTCTCGCCGATGCGAGTTCATAGGCTGGTGAACGATCCAAATCCGACCTAGGATAAAAGTTATAACCACAGTAATTTCAAACGAGCGGTGTTTTAACAGGTGTCAATTGTCTTCAAATTTTTCTTAGAAAGCGTACTAGGCCCTATATAAACATAAATTTGGAAGCAAATGAAACCCTAGCCCCCAAGCACCATCTTGAGCTCGAAGCCTAGGAAGAACTCTCAATCCTTAGAGCATGTAGAAGTCTGTTTTATGCATTTGCGGCGGGTAGGGTTTGGACAGAGGCACCACCGTGAGCTACGCAGCCTGGGACAGGGAGGAGGGGGACATCTAGACGACGCCGGCCGTGAAGTTTCCCGGCCAACCACCGTCGGACGGCTCGGATCGGGCCGGCGAAGCGGCGGCAGCGGCCACCGTGGGACACCGGGTTTTTCTTGATTTCAGATCCATTTTCGGCCGCCCGGGCCACCGCAGCTCCCTTCCACCATTTTTGGATCCTCCCCGAACTCATTACGCCCAGATCCCTTTTGCGAGATTCCTCACCGTTTGGAAATTCTGACGAAAACAAAGTTGGCGACCAGTTGGATCGATTTTCCGGCCACCCGGCGACTATTGGACCAAGGTAATGAGATGCGATGAGTTCTGGTGCTCTTGGGCTTTCCATTGATATGTGGTTTGTAAATTTTAGGCGTCGTTTGGTTAATTTTCCATTTTTAGGTCGTTTTAGGTAATTACCGAGAAGTTTGGACTGAAATAGAGTACCAATTGGTCAAATTTGGTAAAATTGAAGTTGGATTAGTGAAATTGGATGTTTTTAGGAATTATTAGACGGTTGGTGAAAGTGGCTCGGGTGAAAAACCCCAATTTTGGTGCTCCCGGGCACATAGAGGCGCGGCTGTGTAGTGGACATCGAGGAGTCGATATAGATGGTTTCATAGTTCTAAAAGTTATTCTAAGGCTTCAGGGGCATCCTAATGTTGTTGGTTCAGATGTTAGAGCCTAAGTGGTGTTTCATTTATATTACAGGTGTTCAGGTAGGAGAGCGATCTACGGGAGCGGACGGCGTCTATAGTGCGTAGTGGTTTATATGTTTTTAAATGATTTGGGGTGTATGTTGATATATCTATTGTGATTAAATATTTTACATATATATCTTGTTTTGATCAAATAGTTGGTTGCATACAAATGTGATTATGGGTCTCATATAAAACAGTTATCATTTTCATGTGAATTTTGTCAACATTTAGCTTGTTTGGAAGTTTCTTGAGTTCACGGATGAGTCTATGGTATTTTTAAATATGTTGGGTACGTGGATTGAGGTTTTAAACTACTTCGAAAACCTATTGTTTTAAGAAAGGGATTTTGAGATTTTGCGAAATGATTATAATACGGTAATGTTGGGGAAGTACATGTGAGTAAGGACATTGTGTTGGAGGTTATAAGGTGATGTACCGGTGTACGGAGGGTGGGTTCGAATGTTTATATTATAGTGCACTGAGATTGCCACGGTGTCGTGAGGTTGGTTACATCAGCGGTCATATAATGTTAAGCGTAGTGAGGTCGGGTTTACCGTGGTTTGGTGATACAGGTTTGCCACGGGGTGTTGTGGGAGTTGCGGGTTTCGGCGGTCGTATATTATTTCATTTAGTGAGGTCGGGTTTGCAAACGGTTTAATTATCGCGAGATTGCCACGGTGTCGTGAGTTTGGTTACATCCAACGGTCATATATTATTTCCACGGTAGAGTGGTGGGTTCTGCGACGGTTTGGTGATACAGGTTTGTCGCGGTGTCGTGAGGTTGGGTTCACCCGGCGGTCATATATTATTTCCACGGCCGTGAGGTCGGGTTCTGCGGCCAGTTTATCATCATTAGTTTTACCCTGACCATTTCCGTGTTGGTTATCGTGAGTGGGGTGTCCCATGGTTTATGGCCAATTACATGGTTGGTACATTGTTGATTTAGGAGTAAGTGTAACCCTGAAGTTTATTAGTTGCCACGGTGTCGTGGTCGGGCTTCTCAGACGGTTTATGATGGTACATGGATGAGTGCGGCGGTGATTTTACGAATATGGTATAACTATTTTAATACTTATGGTTGTAGTGCGTGTCGCAGTTCTAACTTTTATTACATGGTGGTGATACATGCTTTATGATTGGCTTTATGTTGTGTGCAGTTCAGATTATAGTTTTCTTGACATTGTATCGGCTAAATTGTTGAGCATTATTTGCATGTATTTGGGCTTTGGTAAAGTTGGGTTTTGTGAGTGTTTGCTAAGCGGGAACATTACGAAGAGTGGAAGTGAGGTCTTGAGAGAAAGAAATTTCGAAAAATAAAAGTATTATTTTCCATTATAAATTATGTCACTCTTTGAGATTTATTTCTCACGTTTATTGTTTAAATCTGTTCCCTAAATTAGGCGATTCGTAGAGACTCTGCCAGTGTGAGATTCAACCTTGCTCTTTTCATGGCTTGACTGCGTTACTCTACCACAAAATCCATCTGTCTTTGATTTGTTGGACTATTTATTTTTATCTTGTAACCTAAATTAGCAAATACTCTTAGAATATACGATATTAGTATTAAGCTCGTATGGGTCCACACCATTATGTATGTTGTGGTTATGACCTACATTTGGATAGGTCGATTAGTAGGTTTTATATAATTGAAATTATTGTAGTGCTGCGTATGTTTTACTTTTTTCTTAGAGTGGGGTTCCATTGTGTATTCCTATGGTTTGTACGGTGGGACTTCACTGAAGCGAGTTTCACGGGAACCACGGAGGGAGTATCGGGTCGAATCTGTCAAATAGCTTTGGATGTTACACCATTGATCATTTATATTCAAAATCTATGTGTCTTTATGGGTAAGCGAATTTACGAGGTCTCACGCGAGCCATAAGCGCTTCTACGCTTCACGAGCTTTCGCGTTGGACATATGGCCATGAAAATAGCGGGGCTTTCACGGGGGTATACGTAGGCGCTGACTCGGCATAAGATGTCAAGTGAGGGTCCTCTTTTTTTTATAACCTTACACTTGCATATTATTTCTTCTGTATAATGTTAAGCAATTAAGCATGATATATTCGCAGCGGCGGATTACAAAATATATATACAAGCTCCATATATCGTGTTCGAAGCATCTACAATATTTACATTGGTTTACAAAATTTCATATACAAAATAGACCTAAGGTCTTCAGGTGAGCACCTATTCTTTGTGTGGCCTTTATTTGCTGATGTGGATGGCTGAGGTCTCTAGTCTCGGCTTACGTACTACGGATTGAACACGTCTTCAAGCTTTACGCTTAGTGGGAATTAATACACATGGATGACCTCTATTAAGGTCACCACACTTCTATACAAATGCATATAACACATATAACAATTACATATTCTTATCATTTCTCATATATATACTTATCATAACCAGTTAATTTCTTATAAATCATCATATACTTTTCAATATGCATGTATTTTACTTAACACATTCTTGTAATTGTATACTATCATCACATAACATTGCTATGCTTCTCATATTCTCTTCATATATTCTCTACCTTTCCTTTGCATATACCTGTCATTTCTTTTATATTTCATGTCTGCATAAACCTTAGAAGTGGATACAGGAAACCATGAGGGCGTATTGTATTCAGCGTGTAAACGGTCCATGAGGGCCGAAACGTATAATCCTTTGTATGGCGTGGTCGTGAGGGCATTGTGATATCGTTATGCGAGACAATGGCCAAGTACTTGAGAATTTGGAGCGCTATGGTGACCTTTGGGGCCCACACTGATCCCAAACGGGATCTATGTCATCGACCCAAAGCGGGCGAATATACGTATATGTATCTTTGCGACAAAGCTGTTTTTCCCTAATAGGCATGCCCATCTATCCCTCTACCGGGTTAAGCGATTGATCAGTGTGTATTTTCATTTAGTATATCTCATATTATTCAGAATAATTATTGTTGTTGTTAATCATATATGATATATATATATATATACAATCATTTATTCCTTATCTTTGCATTTTCATATCTCATTATATGCATAAATAACTATGCTTGCCATGTATACTTACGAGCTATTCATGAATTCATAATAGGCATTCATACAATGAATAACTATGATACTTGTAGTGCCTACTGCTTTTCTTGCTTTATGGAACTAAGATGAGTTTCAAACTTATAAATCTGCCTATTGATGGATTCTTGACTCAATGGGCTTTCCATAGAGTCCAAGAACACCCGAATCGGAGTTCGGACGGAAAAGTTATGACCTTAGAGTTGGAGGTCGTACGTCAACCCAGACAGTTTACAGTTGGCGAGTTGACCTCTACATGACGAGCTCGGTCTATCACCTCGGTCCGACATCTAATATCTTTCTCAAGCATATGGATGGATTCTTGACTCAATGGGCTTTCCATAGAGTCCAGAAACACCCAAATCGGAGTTCGAACGAAAGAGATATGACCTTCCGAAGTTGGAGGTCATGCATAGTCAGCATGACGAGGTCTTTGGTAGCGAGCTGTTTGTCATGGACGAGCTCGCTCTAACACCTCGGTCTGACATCTAACATCCTCCTAAGGCATATGAATGTATTCTTGACTCGTGGACTTTCAGCTAGAGTCAGAACGCAAATCGGAGTTCAAGCGAAGGAGATATGACCTTCGAGAAGTTGGAGGTCATGCGCGGTCGAAACGCCAGCCCAGTGACGAGTACGAAGCTGGCGTGAGCAACGTTGGGCGACCAGCGTTTGGCGACCCTTTGTTGGACGACGGCTGTTGGGCGACGGTTTGATGTTTGGCGGCCATTTGGCGACCCTTTGTTGGACCCGCCGCTGTTGGACCACAGCATTTGGCAAACCGCGTTTGGCGACCTTCTTTGTTTAGCGACTCTTTGTTTGGCGACCCTTTGTTGGGCGACCCTTTGTTGGACAACCTTTGTTGGGCGACCCGCTGTTTGGCGACTTCTCACCCACTTGGTTGTTCGGAAGTAAAGACCATAACTTGAGGTCTCTGGGGTTCCAGATTGAAAAATTGAACGCTTGTCGAGTTCGGTGATGTGGCTCTGATTTCCCATAAGAACTTACTTCCAAATTCTCTTTATTTGACTCAAAGCCAGTTCTAAGGTCCGGATCTGCCTTATGATCGACAATAGGGAATTTTCTGGGTTCAACTGCAACTAGACCCTTCTCAAGCACATATTTAGGAGCCTTAAAGCTCTTCTTAACTCAACCCTACAAGAAATGAGTTTAGGAGTTCCCAAACCCAAACCATACACAAGATAGAGGGCTCTAAACCATGTATCCATACCCGAATTCCATACAACCCAAGACATGTATCCGTACTCAAACTTGGTAATTCCATACCAATACTCAAATTCCATACAACCCAAGACATGTGTATTCATACAAATATTCGCGATTAAATCGCGTGATCTTCTTTCTTCTTCTTCTTCTTCTTCCTCTTATCAGTATTTATCTCCCTTCTCTCGAGAGGCCAAAAATGAGATATTTCTTTTGGTGCTTATCGCTATTGATCTTATGGCGCATTTCACTTTGGTCTCCAACTCTTATAATATTTGCAAATCAATTTATAATATTTTTACAATAGCCTCAAATCTTCTTTATTATTTGTAGTTTAACTTATGCGTATTCTACTTTGTTTTTATCCTTATTTTATTCAGGACAATTATCTTGTTACTTTTAGTATACCTACCTGTGTTATAAAACCGTTAGGGTATAATTTGAAGTATTCTGTTATCTATCCTACCTTTGTGCAGACATATATTTTCATTTTTTCATTTGGAAATTTTAATCGTGCGACCTTGTTGGACATATATGTATAACAAAAAATAACGGGGCTTTCACCCGAGGGTATCTATCCCTACTTGCTATTACCCGACATATATTTTCATTTTTCGTTTCCATTTTAATCGTACGACCACATTTGGGCGTTGTCCCAAATCTGAGTCCACTCGATCAAACACAAGCGGTGATTATAACCATGCACTCACACCAATTTCCTCGATAATAAAATTGCATATGCGATACGATATGTCATTTCATGCCTATACCATGTCACATATATGATGAATGTCATATGGACAATTCTATTCATGCATATCGCCTATGCATCATGGACAATTATATCAATCAACATAAAATTTCCAAACAATCACACATTTCATGTCAACATATTTGCCTTTATGTATATATCAAAATCAATGAAATTAAATCCTTGATCAAGCAATGACATACTTTATCCTCTAGGCCAAATTGTGACATAACATGTCCACAAATAACCTAAAAACAAGTCATGCAATGACCTTATCCATATACAAACTCATCACATGTCAATACATTAGGACACACATATTGACCTCTAATAAATTACCACCAAGCATATCCTTTCAGGCTCAGAAGTAATGACAATTTGATCCTCAAGACCAGTTGTGGCATAGAGATGCCCACAAAACATTTCACACAACAAGTCATAATAGACCACATAATATTTCCGAACTCAGTTCAAAAACTAGTCCTCTAACAATCCTAAAATTTGGACGCAACCACATTCTTGGCCCTAAGGCTGGCATGCGAGTGTGTTAATAAGCAAAAATATTTAGCCTTGAATTGGATAAGCTTAGATTGTAGAAAGAAATGTTAATGCATGGAATTTAATGTGTTAACATGAGGTCGAATTATATAAAGTATAATTGTGTGAGAGCCATTGGAATTAAAGTGGATTGTTGATTAGCTCAAGTGATCTAATTTTGATGTTATTAATATGAATTAAATAACATGTGGTATGTATGTAAATTTTTTTAATATATGCATAATTTATATATTGGCATGTGTGGTTTGGAAATGGAATAATGTATTTCATATGCATCGGGGCAACCTAGAAAATTAGGTGTGAGTGCATGACATGAAAGAAATGAAAAAAAAATGGGAAAATGGTTGTGAAAGGAATTTCAAGGGAAGATTTTCTGAAGAATTGCCTTGGAGAGTGAATTAAGCGGTTAAATACCGAAAGTGACCCGTATTTATTTCGAAGAATTACCCGACCAATTCTACTCGGAGGGTTGTCCGATAGATTTCACAAAAGCTTCGGTATGATGTTTTCAAGAACAAAAACATTTTGTTTTGAAAATGAAGTTTTTCTCACATTTGGATTAGGCATACGTGAGGGAGTCAGTGAGGACTTAAGAAGTGGGAAAGGGTGAGTCACTTCCTCATCCATATCATGCAGACATTTGAGTAGGATCATGTATTTGCTTGAGTGTGTTTGTGTTGAACCATTACGTAATAAGCAAATTGGGAAGTAACGTATGGGGTGTCAGCTCTTGGACATTGCTCTTTCACATCGAGGAACATTATTTCAAGTACAGGGATTGTTCGGGAAGACAACGCTCATTAGAGGCCGCTTTTGAGAAGAAAGTCAAATTGTGGCTTTAATATTTTTTTTGTAGAACATGTATTAGAATTCTAAATTTTGATATATGTTTTGGTTAAGAGTAATGTAATAACTCTTGAACTATTGTAATATAGTCGGTTAGATTTTTGGTGAGTATTGATGTATGGGCCCAAGTGGCCATTTTTACTCATGTATAGGTCTCATGCTATGAGACAAACAGGTTTTCCGTGAGTTGACGGGTTGTCAACGGACCCCCGGGATTTGGAGCGTCACACATTTCTTCTAATCTGCAGTACTTAATTCTTTATCACAAACAATTACAAGGTCACTTACCAAATTCAAACAAAATTCAAACATGGGTGAATCCCTACCTTCCTTACTTTTCCTTTCTCTTTCGGGCAATCGAATAATAGAGACCATTCCAGATTCAATAGGACATCTCGCCTCTCTTGAAGTCATTGATTTTTCAAGGAATAATTTGGTTGGAAGCATCCCCTTCCACCCTAAATGATTGCTCAAGCCTAATTCTTCTAGACATTGGAAATAACAATTTGTTTGGGGGATACCAAAGTCGTTGGGTCATTCTGGCTATAAATCACTTTGCACAAACCATGACAAGCTTTTCGGAGAGCCCCCTCATCAGCAGGGTGAATATAACGGTTTGGATGTCCTTGATCTACGATTCCTGATAAATTATCGAGTCGAATTTCTACTTGGATTGGAATTGATTTCACGAATCTTGTAACTCTTAACTTGAAGTCCAATATGTTTTCTAGAAGGCTACTTCCCTCCCTACTTTCAAATTTAAGCTCTCTGCATGTGTTGGACCTTGCACAAAACAATCTTACCGGTGAAATTCCGGTAACTTTGGTTCAGCTTAAAGCCATGACTCAGAAGCATGATATGGGTATATATTCTTTGTATGACAATGGGAGTAGCTATCAATATGAAGAAAGGTTGATTGTGATTACAAAAGGTCAACTTCTGGAATATACTAGGACTCTTTCCCTTGTTGTGAGCATAGATCTATCCGATAATAATTTAAGTGGAGAATTGCCCGAGGGAATAACAAAATTGTTTGGTTTGTAGTGTTTACGAACTTGTCTGAATTATTAGAATTCACCGAAAGCATTTCAAAGCTACATCGGTTGTCCTCCCTTGATTTGTCAAGTAATAACCTTTTTGGCTCCATTCCTTCAAGCATGTCCTTATTATTATTCTTGAGTTATTTGAATTTGTCGAATAACAATTTCTCCGGTAAGATTCCTTTTATTGGGCAAATGTCAACTTTCTCAGAGTTGGCTTTTGCTGGAAATCCAAATCTCTATGGAACTCCGCTAGTCATAAAATGCCAAGATGAAGATTCAGATAAAAGGCGAAGTGATGTTGAGGACAAAATTGATGGTGGCTATGTTGATCAATGGTTCTATTTGAGCATTGGCTTGGGATTTGCTATGGGCATTTATGTTCAATATTTTGTGTTGGCAATGAGGAGATCTTGGTGTGATGCATATTTTGATTTTGTGGACAAAATTGTCAAATGGCTACTCTTTAGAATAGGAGTCACCTATGCTAGAAATCATCCCCAAAGGCAATAAATATTGTTTGTAGATCTTTGCATGCTTTTGTGATTCATTATAAGCTTTGAAAGTGAATTTCACTATTAATGTAATAGAAGAAAACATTTATTATTCAAGGATAATTATTCTATGTTATAACTTCCTATTAGTTTCAGAAGGTGTACTACTAATTTATTCTCTATCTATAACTGCATTATATGTTTTTGTTTTGCTCTGTTCCCCAAGACATGAATATTTAAACAAATAAGCTCTACTGAAATGAATTCAAAACCGGAAAGTATGCTTCAGCCACTGAAGTCTATTGATTTGGTATTTGGGTTTACTTGTGTTCAATTTTGCTTTGGCTTATAGAATAAAGAAGTAAAAATTAAAGATCGGATGGGAAGTAAGAGAATATCAAGTTTGATCTCCTTACTTTCTATGTTTTGAGTGTTAGGATAGAGCATAACAAGAAGATATTCAAAGATTGGATGAGGGATCTGATCTCGTTGCTGATGTTCATTTGTCACAATGCCAACATGGGCCTCTTTATTATAGATTTAGTCATACCTGGTTAGTGAAGAAAACATAGTATGTTTTGTTGAGAAACTCATACAAACGTTTCTTCATTGAGAAGAAAAATGTAGCATTCAAAAGAAAAAGAACAAGTATTAGAAATAAGTACATGGGGAGGAGAGAAGAGTTTGAGTTTTTATGTCCTCACGAGGATATTGATGAAGATAAGATGATAGACCAAGTAAGTATTAGAAATAAGTACCGAATGATGATCATTACATGTCAAATACATGGACCAAGTATGAAAATAGAGCACACAATCTTGCGGAAAGGAAAAAGAACCCTAAATATTATCTTTCAATATTATCTAGAAAGGAAAAGGAACTGAAAAAGAGAGGCAATATTGGATTATAATAGTTTGGTTTTTAATATTAATTGATTCTCAAATAAATTTAGTTTATTACTAATTTCAAAAACCTTTATGCATAAATTTTAAAAAATCTATGCATATTTGCACCAGCCAATTTTTAGACAAAATGCCACAAGGCTCAAGTCTCAACAAAATGCCTCAAGATCATCTTTAGCCATTAATTATTAAATGTTTATGATGTATTCATGCTTGTGAAGAGGAATAGTGAATCCAGAGTCTGTGTTGAAGAAACAAAATAGGAATGAGGAACGAACATTAGCAAAGAAGCAAGAGGTTGATGGGAAAAAGAAGAATTATGAGAATCAGGCTGATATATAGTAGGAGCAGGGGGGACACTCATGTATTTATTTTCTGCTTTTCTTTTAACTGATAGAGGACATATTTTTATGCAGGATAAGGGAGTCAAGGCTGGGGTGAATCAAAAATTTAGGGGTGATCGAGTACGCGAGATCATGCTTTCGATTCGTGAATACTTCGAATTTGGTGAAGTTAATCGAGTCGGCTACAGTAGCTTGTCGATCAGTATGAAATTTATGATTACCAAATGTTTGTCATTAAGTTGCTCCTTAGTTGTAGGATTTATCAAGTGGAGTTGATGGCACTAGCATAAGTGGAGTAAGGTGGCTCATGACAGAAATTCAGTGACAGAAAATAAAACCTTGGAAAAGAAAATAAAAATAAAAAATAAAAAATCAATCTCATCTTTAGCAGTCATAGAACTGATGGTGCATTGTGTCATTAGGTAAGGTTTTAGGTGCCCAAACTCTTGCATTTTCTCACCAACCAAGCATAAAACATCCAAATCACAATTTAAAACCCATTCATTCAACCAAAAAGGAAAAAACCCACATCTTTTTTTGCCTGGGAAAGAAAAGACCCAAATCCCACACAGCACAAGTAGACACAAAACCCAACTCCAATACCCAAGATTTCATATTAAAAAATTAACAAAAGGGAGAGCGAAAATGGAGAATAAAATACTTGGAAAATGTAAGGAAATTCAACAAAGAGTGAGAAAATAAATGATTATGATGAAAAAAAGGGGCGTTGGTGAGTAGGGGAACATGAGATTCAAGTGGGTTAAGGAGGCCGGAGGAATTCACAAGATCTGTCCGATCTCACACACTTGGTTCTGAAAGCTAATAGGAGTTTTTTTTTTTAAATTTGATTTGGTAATTATAGATATATTAATAAGATATTATTTCAGAAAAATATGACTTAAATATTTCAAATCTATACATTTTGGAAATAGGCCTTACCTTTTTTTTTAGTTGCACCAAATTATTAAGTCTAGAACTATTAATATTATGTAAACTTTTTCCCAATATTTAGATTAATTCCTTATTATAAGTTAGGTACTACTCTAAGAAAAACCTAATGTATTGTGGCACTGTTATTTTAATTTTTTTAAATTAGGAAACATTTTAGTGTGTTAATATTCAAATTTGTTTAAATATTTTATGACTTTGGTTTTGAATATATATAATATATGTGTGCGTTAAAAGGTTTCTAATTTTTTTTTTTTTAAAGGAAGGTTTCTAAATTTTTGCACACTTAATTTTGTATGGCACTACAAGAAAAGTATAAGTTCTTGAATGTGAGCTGGAGTTCCAAAACAAGGTTTGGAAGCTCGGAAAATGGGCCACAAGAAAAACAAGGTTTAAATAATAAGAATAATAATGTGAGGAAACTCGCTTCATATCTGTTAAAGCATAAGTGTTATAGTTGATAAATAGGCTGGTTCGATCCAAATGGGTCAAGCCCACCATTAGGATACCAGGTCAAATGGGTCGAGTAGAATTTGACTTTACTTTTAGTGGCCTTTGTTATTCTGAAACGATCTATCACGTGTCATAGGTCAAAGCAGGAATTTAAAAAACGATCGAATATTTTAAATTAAAAATTGTAATAAATAATAATTTTACAAATTTTATATTTTGTAAAATAAAGTTTCTTTGAGTCTTTATAGTTTATTCGTGTTAAAGATTATATAAAATAAATTTTGTTAGTTATATTTTTTATTTCATTTTAAATTATTTTTTATACTAGTATTATTTTATTTTATTAAAAATAATTATTTAATAACTATTATTTTTTCTATCAACAACTATTTTATATTTTTCATAATAAAAAAATTAATATTTTTAATTATTCGAAAATATTATATAGTCATTAAAAAGGTTTAAAAAAATGAGTTCAAAATGGGCAAGTGGACCGGTCCGGCCCCAAGCACCATGGGCCGAGGCCCATTGGAGTCAGACCCGCGCTAATTCTCTTCCAGCCACTATTTTCAAACACAAAACCGAAGAGCCGATAATCACCACTGTGGATTAGGCATCTCCTGCTCTCTCCCCCTCTTGGTTTTCAACACTATGGATCGAGATCGATACGAGGTTCCACAATGTCGCGATGAGCTCGATGGCATTCTGGTCCGTACTTCGCGATGAGCAAAGCATCTCCACCGAGCTTCGATCCACCGCCTCAGAGGTAACTCCGATTTTGCAGCTTTTTCATTTCCATTGATTCAATTCCTTCAAAAAGAGAAAGAACGTCTCTCTTTACCTCTCTTTCTTTCTTCTCCCCCTTTATATATTCTCCAAACACCCTCTGATAGAGAAAGAATCAACTCTTCTCTCTCTACCTCTCTCATTTTGTCTCTTGTGTTAGGGTTTCCATCCCTCCGTTTCTTTGACTTAGGGCTTCAATTTCTCTTTTTTTCATATGCTTTTGACTTTTTTTTCTTGATGGTTTTCCAGATTGATTGGTTGATTGAGTTTTGGTTTTGTTTCAGGGCTTCTTCAAGGCGATTTTAGTTGTAGAGAAACGGCAAGTGCGATTCATATCCAGAGCTCTTCTGCAGATTTCGTGAATGCAGTTTAAATTACTCGATAATCAGGTCTGTAATTCACCTGTTGCTTCAAATGGCTAAGATAGCCTCGCGTTCAACCAGGTCCAGAATCAGTGGCATACAGGTCTCCTATCAGACCTTTTTGAAAACACAATCTGTTAATATTGCTAAGAAATTCTATAATGTTGTTCTTCCCAATGTCGGAGAAAGGACATTGATGGCAATAAGTGGAATCTTCGTTTAGCAGGCATCATGAGGAGTTTCTACAGGCATCGGTATAGGTATGTCCTCAGGCTCCTGAAGGATTTTGGAATATTGGATTTGATTATGAAATGTGAATATTTAAGCTACAGCAGATCTATTTGAACCATAGCAGAATTTGATATTTAATTATATTATTTACTGCTTTCTAGTCTAACTCCTAATTGAAAGTGGAAATGAGACATCATTTCAGCACCAAGAATATCAAATATCACAAATATGCTATTCAAAAGGTGTGTGTGTGCACAAACCTAAAGGTGCAAGGGTAAAAAAACCTTACTATGCCTTCCTTCCACTTGATTGATGTAGCAGATATTTTTGTAATGCCTTCATCACTGAAGGTAAAAGTCTTTGTCAGCTTGGTATCCTCAAAAAAGGGATTGGGATTAGAGTTCTTAAAAGTAAAAGAAAAAAAAACATTAGTAACCATTTGGTAGAATCTATTAACTCCAAGTCTACAACTCAGAGGCATTAGGTTTTCTTCTATTCAAACATAAATAATTAGAACAAAATAAACTTCCAGCAAATGTTCAATTCTAACTAAGTAGGCATGAACAAAGCAATGAGGAAAGAGATTGACCCGATTAGCAGCCGGTGACTAAATTGAGCGCTGCGCTTGCATCCAGAAGGAGCTGAACAGGGCAGTGAGAAATTTGCCAAACAGGCTATGAATGAAGATGTCTTGAAAATAAAAACAAGAAATGCAGATTCTGTAGGTTTGGATCTATTTTGATCCCCCAGTTTTGATTCTTTTGAATGACTTAACTTCAGCTGTTCTAGTGTAAGCTTAATTGACTACATCAGTGGGTAATAGATATATGGGCATGTTTGGTTCCTGATTTTGAAATCTGTTTACTGTTTTCAAGAACAAGAAAAACAAAAACATGTTTGGCTCCTAATTTATTTTGTTCTCAAAAACACAAAGAATATCATTTTGGTGTTTCAAGAACAGTTTTAAAAAACCACAGAGCAAACATTTTGGTTTCTCTAAGCACTGTTCTTGTTCTCTGAAGTGTTGTTTGTGTTTTCCAAGACAAAAAAAAAACTAGGAACCAAAAGTGTTCTCTATGTTTTTTAACATTGCTCACTTGTTTTTGAACATAAAGCCCATTTTCAAAAATTTGTAATCAAACATGTCATAAAACCCGATTAAATAGTAATTGCTCTTGTTAGTGCTCACGTTATAAACAATCCCATTTGGAACTTTGATTATAAAAGATCCATTTGGAGAATTTCAAAACTGCTACTATGGGCTTAAGTTGTCGAGATAAAATCCGGAGTTCTAATGATTTAACCATATGATTATGCAAACATGATTTAGAAATTGAATGGGGGAAAGTCTTATGGTAGATCCCAGAACAAAATATGATATCATCGGCCATAATAGGCAGCAACAAAAATGGGAAGGTTGTGCTTTCTTCATTTTTTCTTGTGTATTGTATGTGGTAGTAGGTGGATTTGGGATTGGTATTTGGTTCCCATTTGTGTAAAAATAAAAATATTCATAAGAATAATAATAGATTTCGTTTCATTTTATTTATTTATTTTATTTCCTAGTATTATGTATAATTTTTTGGACTTTTGTCCTGAATAGTACTTTAAAATAAAAAAAATACCAATCTAGTACATGTTTGAAAAAAGGCCAAAATTAATGCTTAAAGCGAAGTAGTTGGTTACTACGGTTTTAACTCAACCATAGTAGTCACCAATTACGGACTTGTGAGCTTGTATTAATTTGGGCATTTTCGCTTTATCTTAAATTGGTGTTTTTTTATTTCAAAAATAATTGAGGGGTTAAATTGACACATGTATCCCACCGGAACTTTGGAAAGAAATTTGGAATATGTGGGTGAATCAAAACAATGGGCTACTCTGAGGACTTTTCTCCCGGTGAAGATGCCATGGCTCTAAACAAGGCTTTTAAAAATTACTTCTTTCTTAGTTACAATCCCATTTTCTTTCATATATTTCCATGTTTAATGTCTATAAATCCATGAGGATTATGTATGGAACCCAAAGCAAATTATATATACTGTTGGTTCACATTTTTGAAAAGCTCTGAGAATACTATTTTTGTGTTATCTCAAAATTGTTTTTGATCTCTAGATTTAGTATTTTCTACGTTCTTTGTGTTATCCTTATTTATTTGAACAAAAAAACAGTTTTCAAAAACCGTAAACCATAAACAAACAGGCCCTATCATGCGTGCTTCTATGTAATATAATTCTTTTTATAATCAAAGTAGATTAATTCATTTGGGCAACATTTTTTCAGGACGGGGTACAGATGAGAAGGCCATAATATGGATATTAGGTCATAGAAATGCAGATCAAAGGAAGCAAATCAGGCTGGCTTATCAAGAGATTTATCTAGAGGATCGCAACAAAAAACTCAAATCTGAGCTTTTCGGAGAGTTTGAGGTCTGTTTTAATTCAACATATTGATTTAACCTTCACATGCATACAGTTAATGCTAATAATAAATACCACTTCGTTAATATTGCATGCGTCTAGTTAATATTGCTCCAAGACTTATTTTAGAAGGTATGATATCTCCTAGATGCTTTTTATTGTGATTAGCTTTGCCTCATTATATAGATCATCTTTGTCAATGGTTTGCCTTGGTTATTTCTTTGTATGCTGCTTCTATATGTAGGAAGTACTCTTTCTGTTTAGGGTTCTCTCCATTTTTTTCCATGTTATTCATTTTGCTTCTGCAGTAATAAACCTTATTTATAATTTCAGTATGTCTCGATAATAATATTAATTTTTTTCCCTTGGTTTTGGGGCTCTGTGGTAGTAGTGAGAGCTTTTCAATAATATAGTAGGTATAATAACACTAAAAGAATGCCATTTATCCACATTATCGCCTTATCTTAGTTGCCTTCTCTAAGATTTAAACCTACTGTAGTTTCTTTCCAATCTTCTAGCTATTAGCATTTGTGATGATCATTTGTGATGATGTTGTCATTCATGCTAGTGTCATACGCTTGCACTTTATCTCCTAAAGTTTCTGCACAATGCGCAGTTGGAACATATTTATCCAATCACAATCTAAATCATATTTTCCCATTGAAGCTCAAAATCTAAGAACTGGGCTTCCAAATAGACAACATTTAACTATTATGCATGTCTGTATTCAGTTGTCCCATTGGAGATTGGGTTGCCAATGCTAATCCTATTGGTTGTTGGCCAGCAGGTATAAATATTAGTTATATTCCTTCAGTCCATTTGATGTAAATGTATCATTTAATAAGTCATCTGTTCTGATTAACTGCAGTGCCAATTTTTTTTTTCAAGTGCCTATTTTGATTTGTTCCTTGACAAAGAAGACACTAAAAAGGAATATTATTAAAAGGAGATTCTAACAAATCAAAGCATTATATTAACATCCTGGTGAACCGTTTTGGTGCAGCTGCAGCTATAAAAATTAGTAGAATACCATATAGACGGCGGTTGCTATAAAAACCCCGCCTACAAACCATTCTATAATTAAATTGGTTTACTTTATTACATTTATAAACATTAACAGAATACCTGTAAGCGCAGTTCAAAACTGTAATATAAATGGAATAATAATGGCAGCGGTTTGCTTTGACTGCAGCTATAATCCGTTTCTACACACCACCTATGGTTATACTGTTTGGCGATTTCATTTTTAGTCAAGGTCATTGACTGCTACCATAGACTTTGCTTCTTGTAGTGTAAGTAAATTGGAGTATCTAAACATAGATAGACTCCAATTCCTTCCGGTTGGACATTTGTTCCAAATGGGCTTCCCATTTCCTATTGAGATATCTTTCTATGGGTTCATGTCATATAGGTCCTGCATTTCAGCTTGGCCTCCCGTCTCAAGAAATCTCTTTTATCTTGATCTCTTAAATGCTAGCATTTCAAGTAGTATTCCAAATTGGTTTTGGAACATTTCTTCTAATCTACGGTTGTTAGATTTTTCGCATAATCAATTACAAGGCCAATTACCAAATTCACTTGGACGCTGCATTTGGTGATTTTTCTGTTTGCCAAGCTTTCACTATGGTGTTGTGGGCTGTGATATATATATATATATATATATATATATATATATATATATATATATATATATATATATTTGTATTAATTGAGGACCTTATTTTGGTAACATAATAAGCTTGAGTTGTTAACAAAGTGTGTACAAAGATATCTTTGTATTGATTGATGAATAGATTTGAGTACAGAAGTATCCTCTAATGAGTTTGAATGCCCAGAAAACTTGCAAGAAAAAAAATCAATCATTGTTTTTTCTTCCAAACACACCCCAAAACTCCTTACAGTAGAGCCCTTAACTGTTCTGTTACTTCCCCTGTTTTTATTATATCGCATAAGTAGTAAAGAGATGTAAAAGATTTGTTCTACACAGCCTTCAGTTGTGTAAGCATCAAACTCCAAAAACTAGCGATAAAACCTTTCATTAAAACATTTGTTACATTATATATCTTTAGTCAAAATTTTCTCAACCATGATAGTATATTGTTATGTTACCTCCCTAATGAAGTGATGTTTGACTTCATTATGCTGATAATCCTCTAACTATCTTCAAACATAATCATTATCCATGTACACCCAATCCTCACGAGACAAGTTCATATTGAACGACCATTCTCTATGAAAATCTTAGCAAATCTTTTTCTACCTTATGTAGTTGTTGTTCCCCACTTGTCTTGTGTTCTTATCTTCTTTTTGATAAAACTTTCTTACAACCACACAAGTTACCATCTACTGTCTTATAACTAGGCTCTAATACCCCGATGTAATATGATCCAATGAGACTACTCAAAGATACTTAATTTCTTTTCTTAGGAGACTTAGTTATGACTTGTTTTTGGAAAATACTTAAGTTGTATGTGTTTGGTTTTTGGAAAGTATTAAGTTAAAAAAAAAAAAAATCAAGGAAAATGATTTTCTTTTATTTGATTGTGTAATAAAATATCTCAAATAAAATCATATATAAATAAAATTACATTAAAATTTTGTTCATGAGGGGCATTTGTTTGAGGAGATTCATTTAGAAGTTAGACATCAAATTTCGTTACATTGAAGACATGGTTGTGCACAAGGAAGTAGTCTCAAAACTCATTTCTATGAGTTAAATAGTTATATATGGATTTGAACTAATTTGATATTTATAAATTTTTATTGATTACATATATGTGATTTCATAATGCAAAATAACTACCCGGCAAGAAAACAAATTTCGGCGAATTGAGGTTTGGTTATCAATTTTGATGTACTTTCTTGGTTTATGAACCTCATAAAAAACCACCCTAAAAGACATCCTTGGGAAAGGTGCATTTGTCACTTCTCATATCGGATAGGGGAGAAACTTCCTAACACTATATAAGTATGGACTCTTTTCAACCTAGTAAACACGTTTTAAAGCCGTGAGGGCCCCTTAGTCCCAAAGCGAAAAATATCTACATGGTTGGGGCGACTACTTACACATGGTATCAAAACCGATCCCCAACCTCGATGTGTGGGTATGTTTCGTTTGGCCCTGTATGGGGTGCTAGTTCGTTTAGCCTCGCAATCCCATGAAACATAACTAGGACGTTGTGTTTACATGGGGGTGTTTGTCACATCCCACATTGGATAGGGGAAACTCACAGCAACATATAAAGTATGGTTTCCTTACAGAAATGAAATGGTATTTAAAGTCGTGAGAAATTTCTTTAGGCCCTAAGTGGATGATATATGGTTGGGTTTGGTGGTTCCAACATTACTTGCTGATGTTTGGCCGTATGTTCAATTTAGACCTTAACGTTTTTTTCGATCCATCCATGCCCTTATCGTTTCTGCCACGACATACTTATGTCCCTCCCATTAACGGAAACGCCAGATAGACAAATGAGGCGTTAACGGTGTTGATGTGGCACCCCTCACACGCATTTTTTTTGCTTATGTGACACTTTTGCACGTGGTTTTTTAACCCCAAACATTCTTTTGACAAAAATGCTCTTGAATCCACCCCCAATTCCCTCGATTCCTTCTTAGTTTCATCCCTAAGCTCCCTTCCCCTTTCTGAAATTATCCTCATTGAACCTAATTTCTCTAGATCGAAACCCTGATTTTCTCCCTTGTTTCTCTTTCATCTCTTTCGTGAAATACCCAGTAATCCCTCTTAGTTTCATCCCTAAGCTCCCTTTCCCTGTTTGACATTCTCCCTTGTTTAATTGTTATGTCGAATTAATATTGCTTGAATTAACCAGTTTAATAGATTATTGGTACCATAATTGTTTTGATACCCAAATTGTTTTGTCCCTCCCCAATTTCACTCTCATTTGTTTTGAAACCCCAAATTCTACCATGTCCTCCACGGAATATAGTTCTGCATCATTCTCATGCTTCATAAGGAGATGCTGCCATGATGGGAATTACGAAGAACATAAATTGTTATGCTATTTTGGGTTAAGAGCTAATATGTGGATGTGTCGGTGACGACCTTGACGTCATTTCCTTCTTCTCTGTTTGGTTCTTGAGAAAAATTGCAGAATAAGAAAAAACAAAAAGTTTATGGTTTTTTAATCTTTAGTTTTTGTGTCCAATGGTTGCACTATATGGGTTGTTTTTGTAAGAACTTGAGCATTTTCCATTAATGGGATTTAAGCACTTCGTTCAATGTCGTTTGTTTCTGTGTTTTTCTTGCTTTAATTTTTCTCGGCAACCAAACATAAGCTTCTTTGTCGATTACAAAGTTTTTTTGTAAGCGACATTTCAATAATGGGATTTTAGCATCTTTATCTGTTATTTTTTTTGGGTTTTCTTTAACTTTCTTAGCAACCAAATAGGTGTACATTCATATTTTTATAACTGCCCATTTTCTCAAAAACTAAATACTCATACAGAAAAGGATAACCAAAAATTTTAAAAATGGAGTTAGAAGGCTTAATGAAAATATCAACAAAAAGACCCAAAATCCAAAATTCCTTGTTATTTTCTCAACAACCAAACAAATTGCAACTATGAGTTCGTGAGCATTAGGGATTTATCCAAGGGGGTCAAGAGGTTATTAGAGATAAGGACATTTTTGTCAAAATAATTTTTGGGTTCATTGAATCACATGTAAAGCTGCCACATTAGCTAAAAACGCATGTGATGAGTGCCATGCTAGTAATCATTAACGCTCATTCGCCTATCTGTGGATTTCATTAACGACATGGGTATAAGTGTGTCATGATAGAAACGATAAGGAGATGGTTGGATCGAAAAAAAATAATTAAAAACTAGATCAGACATACAGCTAAACTTCAAGGGCATTAGTGAACCTTTTCTCGACAAATCCTGGAAGCATTTTAAATTGAAAATTTAACAACAGATTCTGTAGAAAAAGAGAAAATGGAAGTGGGTATGGGAGAGGGTGAATCGAGACAAGAAAGTATGGAATTGTATGAGGACTCAAAGTCCAGGTCTTTCAAAGTTTAAAATATTATGCCACATGCCATTTCTTTTCTTCTAAGTCTCCTAAAGTTGAAAGCTGTATAGGACCTTTTTGCAACTTGTTTTTCCTCCAAGTCTTCCAATTAATTACATTTCTACCTAAATACTTATTGACACTTTTTTTCCCTCCCAGTCAAAGTCTTTTAAAGTCTAAAATAAACGTAATTTTTAATTGGTAAATCAATCCATGTTACTTTTCTTCTTTAACATATTAGCCCAAAATTAAGGTTTTTGAGAATTTAAGTATATTCCACCCATCTAAATGCCTAATCACCACTTTTTTTTATCTTTAATATATCCAAGTCTAGGTCTTTTATTTATTTTTTAACTATAGCGTTTAACAGGTATGTAAGGAAATTTTCATGAAATTTCCTATTGAAGTAATTAGATATTCATTTTATGGTATAAAATTGTATTTAGTTGTGCATTTCTTTTAGGAGATTCATTAGAAGTTTGACATAGACACATATACTTCTAAGCTTGTTATAATCTATTATGATAGTATGGCAACTTGTGTCAACTAACTCTTAATTATAATCCACTCCTATTACTAGGACTTATGTAGTTTCAACATCTTAATTAAATATATTAGAAGTTTGACATAGACAAAAAAAAAGTGTTTTTCTCTCTACTTCCTCTAAGCATTCGCATCATCAATCTACACAGAGACAATGTCATTTGAAATAGATTAATTGCATTCATCAATTATCCTTCAAAACTTACAGGTTGAGTTGTTTCAATAAATTAGATATTTCAAAATTGTTTTTTTTTCAACTTATCCTTTTTTTTTTTTAATTTTTTTAATGAAAAGTTGAATCTGGAAAAGTTAAGGGGCGTTTGTTTTTTTTAATTAATGCCGAATAAAGCTTAATAGTATTAAGTATTAATACATTGTTTGTTTTTTTTAATTTTGTATTTCTGTGGAGCATTAAGTTGTTTGTTTTTTTATAGGCCCAAAATCAACATCTTAATTAAATATATTAGAAGTTTGACATATACACATATACTAAAGTAGTTTCACATAAACACAACTTTTGCCTATCACTAGGACTTCTGGAGTTTTAATCTCTTTTATTCTTGTAGCTGTATACTCCCTTCCTTCACTACTTGTGTGCCATTAACCTTCTAACATATACCTCTCTACTATTCTTCTCTTGTGTGTGTGTGCATTGCATGGCTTGTCCCATTGCCTTCCTTGCCTTCAGCTAATCTGATATTTACAAAGTTTTATTGAACTCATGTTAAAATTATTGGATTACACAGACTGTGATTTCATATTAAAACATATTTCTGAGCTGGGTAAGGTTTAGTTATCAAGTTTGACCCACTTTCTTGGTTTCTGAACCTCATAAAAAACCACCCTAAAAGATGAACCCTGGAAGCATTATAAAATTAAAAATTTAACAACAGATTCTTATAAAAAAAAAAAAAAGAAAAAAAAAAAAGAAGAAGAAAATGGGTCTAAAGTTTAAAACCTACCTCTACCCAAAGTCTAGGTCTTCCAATGTCTAAACTTTTGCCACGTCTTGGTCTTCGAAAGTGTAAACTACTTCACACCCTATAAGTCTAGGAAAATCCAAAGTATAAGGGCTTCCTTTGGAACCTAGAAAGTACTGGAAAAAAAATACTAAAAAAATAATTTTCTCATATTTGGTTTCATTATAGAAAATATGTCAGAAAATCAAACATAATCAACATTCCTCAAAATTTTACATATTTTTAATTTTTTTTGTCCTTATATATATTATGGAGCGAAATAAATAAAATGAGTTTGAATAAACATATAAAATTAATTTATTATGTTTAAACTTATATTTTATTTTCCTCAAAACCTTCTTTCCTTCCACTTTTTATCTCTATAAACATGTAAAATTAATGTTTAGCACGTTTTGGGTTCCAAATGGAGTCTTAGGCTATATACCCATTACCATACCCTCAAGTGTGAGTCTTTAAAGTTAATTAAGCCCATATGTCCATTGTCACTTCTTTTATGGGTTTTCATATGCGACATACAAAAAAAAATTATCGTAGTTTTGTTGATCGAGGAAGAGACTTAAATCGTGTTTGAAGAAACTATTTTTGATTGATCGTAAAAAGATATGTGAAGAAATTTGTCTTTTGAAAAGACGACTTTGATTGATTGTTAAAAATAAAGTTTTCTACCTAGTTGTCTTTTTAAAAGAGGATTTTTGTTGATTTTAAAACATCTCAATCTTTTTTCTAAAGTCCCTTTTTAAAGACCGTTTCTTACTATTTCTAAAAGAAGATTTCTCCTTTGGTTCTTTTTATTTTATTTTATTTTATTTTTCCTCAATGAAATCGTCTTTCTAAAAGACGCTTTATAAAAGGAAAATCGTTTTAGGAAGATTCGATTTATGATTTTGAAAAATATAAAAGGAATATCGTTTCTTTTGTCCCACTTTCCTAAAAGTTTCCTAACATACAATTTGATTTGTCTTTTTCTTTATTTTTCTCCATGCAATCGTCTTCATAAAACATCTAATTTTTATTTGTTCATAGGCATATGTTTGTGCAAAAAAAAATTTATAATTTTATAAAAATTATTTTCTAATAATTTACCAATAGCTTTTTATAAAAACAAGCACTAATCAATAATATAATTTGATAATAAATTACTATAAATATAATGACCTTAGTATGAATTTATGTTGGTTATTATTTTATGTATTTACGATTATAATAATTTCAAAACTGTTTATTCAATATATATATATATATATATATATATATATATATATATATATATAGTTTCAAAACTGTAATTTATATTTATTTTTTCATATAGATTAAAAATATTGTTTTGTTAATGTAATTAAAAGTATTGTTATCTGTATGTTAATGTTTTTTATAATGGCATATCTTCTTAATTTAATTTATACAATGATATAATAATTGTATATATGTATTATAAAATTAATTTATTTTATTTGATAAGTTAAGTATATAAAATAATTATAGTTATTATAAAATTTAACAAATAATAAATTTATAAAAAATATATTTAGTATTTGATATCAAAAAAATAATATTATTTGTCAGATTAGGTATATAAAATTTTCATCCTTATCTCTGGCTCTAATTATATTTCTAAACTAATTTAATTGATTTTAATTATCAATAATAAGTCTAATTAGTTTTTCATCATATCTCTACTCTAATTATATTTCTAAACTAATTTAATTGATTTTAATTATAAATAGTCTAATTAGTGCCATGATGATATGAAACTAATTAATATGAAATAATGAATATAATTTAAAGTTTTATATTTATTATAACTATTCTTTCATATATATATATATATATATATATATATATATTTTTTTTTACTTTCAAGTTTCAAAAAAAAAATTTTGATAGGATAATTATAAATAAGATATGAATAATAACAAAAATTTATTATCATATTATAATAGTGATGGTTTTTATATAAGAAATTAAAAAAAAAAAAAAACTGTTGCAAACGATTTTTTTGGACAACTAAGCACTTGTCTTATAACCCGAAACCCCTTTCCTTCCTCAATGTCCTTCATTTTTTTATACTTTGACTGCTCTACCAACCGAACAAGGGAAAATAATTTATTTTTTGTAAAAATAATAACATTGATTTGTTTTGATTTGCCTAAGAAAAAAATAAAATATAGAAAAATGTCTTTTACAAAGGCCATCGCAAGGAGAAAAAAAAATAAAAACAGAAAAAAATAAAAATATTGTTTAGGAAATTTTTATAAAAATTGGGTTGTAGGAATAATCGTCTCTACAATTTTTCATAATTTTTTACAATTAGAAATGTCTCTTCAAGAAGCGATTTTCCTCTTATAAACTTAGACAACGTTTCTCAGGAAATTAAAGATGAAAGTTGAAGAACCACAAGGAAAAAGACTAAAATCGACGACTATAGAAGAAGACTCGGATTTTTCACAATCAATATAAATAGTCTTTTCAAAAGACAATTTTCCTTATAAACCATCTTTTGAAATATCTTTCTATCATCAATCAAAATCATTTCTTTAAAACATGATTTTATCATCAATCAAAATCATTTCTTTAAAACATGATTTTAGAACTCTCTTATAATCAGTAAAAACTATGGTAATTTTGGAAAAAAAAATTTAACTTTCATATTTAAAGATTTTTTTTTAATATTTGTACATATAAGAAAAAACCTTTGTTTTACCTCCAAGTCTAGATTTTCTAAAGTTTAAAACATGATTTTAATGTAAATTGTAAAATTGTGAAATCGTGTTTTGCAAATACGATTTCAGTGTAAAAATATGAAATCGTGTTTTCAAAACATAATTTTTAAAATTGTGAAGCCGTGTTTTGAAGACCACGATTTGATATGAAGTGAAGTTGGCATTTTTGAAAACGATTTCGGTATAAAGTGTGAGTCTTATTTTGAAGGCGTGGTTGATATAAAATTGTAAAGTCGTGTTTTGAAGACATGATTTCATGGTTAGAGAATTTCCATATCATTGCTTATGTGTCAAAAACTACCATAGAATTGGAATTATTTTTCAATCTAGAATGTTTTGATAATTATTTATTTAATTATCTGTAAATTAAGAATCCTAGTATGACAACTTTTGCTTATTATTAGGACTTATGTAGTTTTAATCTCCTAGCTAAGCTGATGTTTACAAATTTATATTAACTCAATGTAAAATTATTGGATTACATAGACTGTGATTCCATATTATAAAATAATTTTGACCTGACCTTATAAAAAACCACCCTAAAAGATGAACCTGACGTTATAAATTGAAAATTGCAAACAGAGATTCTTATAAAATAAATAAATAAAAATGAGAAAATGGGTCACAAAGTTTAAAACTTGCCTCCACTCAAAGTCTAGGTCTTCCACCGTCTAAAGTTTAAAAGATATTCACATTGTCCATTCTTTTATCACCAAGTCTAGGTCTCCTAAAGTTGTATGGGACCTTTTTACCTTCTTTTTCCTCTAAATTGAGTCTTCCAATTAATTACATTTCACCTAAGCGCTTAGAGCATTTCTTTTTCCTCCGGATAAAGTCTTCTAAAATATATGTAGAATAAATGTATTTTCCAATTTCTAAATCAATCTATATTACTTTTCTTCTTTAACATATTAGCCCAAAGTCAAGGTCTTTGAGAATTTAATTATATTCCACCCACCAAAATGACTAATCACCACTTTTTTTTTTTTTTTTTATCTTTAAGCCAAGTCTAGGTCTTCCATTTTTTTTTAAATATAGCTTTTACCAGGTATGTAAGGAATTTTCATGAATTTTCCTATTGAAGTAATTAGATATTCATTTTATCTATTATGACATTATGACAACTTTTGCCTATTACTAGGTCTAATATAGTTTTAATCTCTATTCAAGCGATGTTACAAATTTATATTGAATAAATGATAAGATTATTGGATTACTTATAATGAAATAAGTAAAATGGGTTGAATAAACATACAAAATTAATTTATTATGTTTAAACTTATTTTATTTTCCTCCAAACTTTCTTTTTACTTTTTCATTTCTATAAATATATATAAGTAATGTTTAATACTTTTGGGTTTCAAGCGGGCTTAAGACTATCACCATTACCTTCCTTTCCCATTATGTCTAGGCCTTCAAGGGTAATTAAAACTATAAGTCTCATTGTCAACTTCTTTGGGTTTTTCTATGTATGGCATACCAAAAAAAAAAAATGCTTAAAATACAGAAATTTAAAAAAATTTCCAAAATTACTGTAGTTTTTGCTGATTAGGAAAGAGAGTTATAAAATCATGTTTCCAAAATCGTCTTTTTACGATGTCTTTTCGAAAGACGATTTCTATTGATTGTAAAAAATCTCAATCTTTTTTCTTAAGTTGTCTTGTTAAAAGACTATTTTAGTCTTCTTACTACTATTTCTAAAAGACAATTTCTCCCTTGTTTTATTATTTTATTTTATTTTCCCTCAGTGAAATCGTATTTGTAAAAGACGTTTTCTACATTTTTGAAATGGAAAATCGTTTCTTGAAGAGATGATTCTGAAAAATATAAATGGAATATGAAAAAATATGAAAGATATAAATGGAATATGAAACGATTTCTGATTGTGAAAAATATATAAGGAAAATCTTCTTTTGTCCCACTTTCCTAAAAGTTTCCTAAAAAATGATTTGATTTTTCTTTTTTTTTTTTCTATCTGCAATCGTCTTCACAAAAGAATTTATCTATTTTTTATTCGTTCTTAGGCAAATGGTTGTCCAAAACAATTTTATAATTTTTACAAAAAATTCCTTTTGTTTTTTTAATAGTTTGCAACAATTTTATTATATAAAAAACCATCACTAATATTATAATTTGATAATAAAATTACTATAAATATATTGGCCTTAGTATGAATTTTATGTTGGTTATTGAATATATTATTTACTATTATAATAATTTCAAAACTGTTTTATTCATAAAATAATGATTTCAAAACTGCACATTTTAGAAAAACTAATTTAGAAACTGAAAGTACATATTTATTATTTCTTATAGATTATAAGTATTGTTTACTTTGTGACACACCTAAATCAGAAGTCGCAATGACCCGTCGACGCTGAAATTCTCATGGATTTTGGGTTGCAGATCTGTATGGTTTGTCCTATTTATCGAATCCATATTTCATGTCAGACGGTCTCCTTTGTTCGGGAAGCTACCTCAGCATCTAAAACGTATATGATCAATCCATAAAGTTTATTTCAACACTCTTATCTGAACAAATATTAAAACTAGCTTGTTCTAATATAGTTCACCCGACACCACCTCAAAAATATGAAAATTAACTTGAGTTAATGGCCAATTATGAAGTCAGATCCACGACCTTCTTACAATAATTATATACGATATTTAAGCGATAGTCCAAAGGAATTTAATTAAATTCTTTTTACATAAAATACTTTTATCAAAGTCTTGTCGAGGCCATCTGTCGGCGCCCGTAATGTGATCACCGTCGAGCCGAGTCTCCTGTACACCCATGCACCGAAAGGTGTAAGACTAGAAATTCAATTTTGGAATAAGGGCAAAATCGTAATTTTGATTCTGAAAATTATAATTACAGTTAAAGTCGTAATTAATTCTCTAGATCTCGAATGGCCAAACGGATTGCACCGTTGGAATGCGTCTCGCGAGAAATCTAGCTAGCACGTAAATTTCGCAATTTGGAGCGAGTCGAATTCGGCACGTTTTACCGAGCATTAGCGTTTCGGTTCTTGAAATCATCCCGATTTCCGATCTGACGAAAGGCACAAATAACGTAATACTCATGTACCGTAAGTGGTATGAGTAAGAGAAATGATGAAAATGGATGGCCCAGAGATAGTGCGGAATGTGGCTGGAGAAAGAAGGAAATTAATTAGTTAAATGAACTAATGAACTAAGAGATAAACTTATTCTGATGCCTTGTCTCAGTTTAAAGCCGAAAATAGTGATTGGAAGCGAAGCCTGATGGCGAAAATGGTGAGGTTAGAGAGAGATCTCTACCTTATCTGCAGATTTCAATCAAATCAGCAGTTAAAGATCTTGGAGGCGAGAATGTTCCACTGTGAGAGGACAGTCGTATTGGTTTCAGGGATGGAGTTTCTTCAACTCCTCAGAGAGCAGATTACTATCACTCTTAGAGTTTGTTCACATTTTCTATTATTTTCAAATGTTTGAGTGATTCTGAGGCCAGTGAAGTGTGGATGGGTCCCCAGTGTGGACAGATGTCTAATTTTGAAGACAATGGAGCGACCATGGCATCATAGTAAAATCAGATTGTGGAAATGGTATGGTATTGATTGAGTAAATCATTATTTGATTCAATTGGTAGATAAGGTGATTTAGTTATAAGTGAGCCAGTTGTTTCATGATCTTTGGGAACATATTGGGTTCACTGTTGTAATCATCGAAATCATATTTTCAAGTAAAAATTATGTATTGATTAAATGTGGATGAATTCTGTTTGTCGTTTAGAATCTTGTGGAAGCTTTAGTTTGCAGTCAATGAAATGATAATTATCACATAACATGTTGTAGTTAATTTTTCATCTAGAATATGTTAATATTCTGTTTTTGTGTGATTGTGTTAGGTTAAATATATGTAGTATGCATTTCGAACGTCACAGAAGTTATGGGAGTTAGTGCGTGAGATAGTCTAGGGAAAGTGGTTGGGAGGATAGTCTAAATATTAAATGATCGGAGGTGATCAAACTAAATAATATATCAACCGTCGGAGCTGGCAGGTTGATATTTATTCGTGGGTAGTCTGAGCTAAATAAATATATCAACTTGGAAATCTCGGGCTTGTTGATTGATATTTATTCGCGGAGGAGTAGTCGCGAGCTAATAATATATCAGCCGTCGGGCGACCCGGTTGATATATATATTCATCGGTATTCCACATGATTAATATATATCAATGTCGGGCGGCCCGATTGATATATATTCATCGGGAAGGTTGCCCACTAATAAAATGAAAGTAATTCTCACATACGAGGCTTAGGCGAGTGTGAGAGGGAATCGTGGACTCGGGATCAGGTTGGTCGGGTAGGCGTTCGAGTAGGATCGTCGTTTGCCCAGATGTTTGTTTAAGTGGAACATTGCGCTGTAACCCAGAAGTGGTGGTAGCGTTTAGGGGCGGGATGCCCTCTTGACTAGCTCACCAGTCGTGGGATCCGCTTTTCGAGGAATGCGGGGAGCGTGCGGGAGGCTCGTCAGAGGTAGTGGTTGAGAAGAAAGCGGGATTGTGGCTTTGGCTTGACGATATCTCATGTATTAGAGATTTTCCTAATTTTAATATATGTTGTATAAAATAAACATTTGAAGCTCTTATGCTTATTGGGTATATAGTTGAATTCATAGTTAGTATGCATTATGAGGAATGTCGTGGTGGGCCCAGTGGCCGTATTGCTTTCATGTGATTTGATCTCTTGGATATGTGGATATATTGAACTCTTGGGACGGGTTTCATGCGGAGTATTTTAATTAAGATTAGAGCTCCCGTGCAAGGAGACTGGGTTTTAAAGTGGCGTCAGGTAACGGGCCTCAGCTAATTAGCGGGTTGACGGGTAGTCAGCTGGATGGAGTTTTGGGGGTGTCACAACTTGGTATCAGAGCTTAGGTATACGAATACCTAGGGAGCTCGGGTTGGGTATCCATCACCACTAGGTGTGGTTTGATGTTAAGTTTAGGTATGGCATTACCTAGGAAAATCACGGGTTAACACTAGGACACTACGTGCACGTGTGTTGATGTGTTTTGTGTGATTTTGTGAATTGTGATGATTGATCGTATGCCATGTCTTGTTGTGTGTTTGGTGTGCTTGACCTGTTTTAGAGTGTTGAGATTGTATGTGTGCTTGAGTGATTAACACATGGAAGTGTAGAAAATATTTTAGAAAATATTTTGGGTGTTTACTGTGTGTAAACTTGAACCAAGGAAATAAACAAAATAAATTCATAATTTATTTGGTTTAGAGGTGAAGAAAGTTAATTTTTAGGGTTTTACAGTGTAGGCGAAGAAAGTTAAATAAAATAAATTTTACTAAATTTATTTGGAGTGTTGGAAAGATGAGGAAGAATTTAAAGCCAAAAATAGAGATTTTACTAAATTTATTTGATGAGAATTGAAGAAAATAATTTTCTAGATTTTACAAGTGGTAAAAAATTGAAGAAAATGGAAGAAAATAAATTTTATAAATTTATTTGAGTGGAGAAAAATTTTAATTACCATTGGAAAAGAAAGTAATTTGTAAATTTATTTGGTTATGAAATTGAGAAAATTAATTTTAGGTTTTATATGATGAAAATTGAAGGAAATGGAAAAAAAATAAATTTTTATAAGTTTATTTGATGTATTATGGAAAAAAAAATGATTTTTAGGGATTTTTAGAGATTTTTCCAATTTTGAAATAAATGAAAAAAAAATAATTCTAATGAAAAAACGGAAAAAAAATTTTGTGCAGAAAAATCTCTGGAATGAGCTCGCTTATTTGTATTCTGAAAAAAAATTTGTATTGAGAAGTGGGCCAAATTATATTCTGAGGCTTAAAGGAAGGATTTTTGTGTTGCAATCGTGTTGTGTGCGGAGATTTAAGGCCCGAGAAGGCTTGGATGGGTGGTACACGTGTCATGACTGTTAGGTGTATTGTGACGATGGAGCTGGAAATTTGGGGCTGCGTGTCGCGACGGCCACGATCTGGTCATGCTGCGGCCTTTTCTGCGACCGCGATCGGTATTTGGTTGCGAGTCTTTGGAAATATTCGGCGGGCTGGTGTGGTAGTTGTTGTGACGTAATGCTTATTGAGACGGCACGTGGAAATTGTGTAGTCTTGTATTTATGGCTTGGCCTTGAAAGCGCGAGGTATGAGGCCGGGGCGTCTTGCGAGGAATCTTTGGCGCGCGAGGCGGGCCCTTGGCCTTGAGGCGGCGGTAGGCGCTCGTGCGCACTGGCGTACTCTTGGGCTTCTTGGGTGCTTGGGCATCGGCTTGACTTTTGGGCCCGATTTTGAGCCAGGTGATATTTTGAGTCACCGTTTGGACTCGGTTCATGAACCTTGTTCATCTCGAAATTTTCGAAATTTTTTTAAAAATCAAATAAATCAAATAAATTTTGATAAAATTTTAAATAAATTTTCAAAAAATAAAATTTTGTTGAAAACAATATTTTAAACGAAATGATTAGTATACAACGAGTTATGTGTATGATTAGTGTCTCGAATTTGTGGTTATGCCTTAGAATCTTGTATTGGATTAACTACCATTGAAATGGTGATTGCGTGGTAGTTGCGTACGAGAAATTATATGCATGGTGTAATGCGTGCTAGGAAAAGGGTATTTGCCCCAGGTTAGGGATTCTGGCAAGGTTTGGATGATGAAATGAGCAGTAAATTTTATTTGAATAAAGCGAATTAGGTGGTTGGAGTTGCTTCCACTTAGGAAATGGACGGAGTTAGTTCATGATTTGTCAAGTCTATTGGCATGTGCATTTGCTATTTATTTAGTGAAGTCGTGAATCGTGTAAATGGGCTGGCAGTAAGTCGGGGACGTGAAGAAGCGTCCGAGTATTTGATCAGAGCCTGTCGGTGTTTGATCGCGGACTTTCTTAGTTTGTAGGTATTCTGGCGAATCTTATAGCCGCAGAGCTAGTATAGCATGTAGACGGGGAAGATCACAATGTATACAGGAGTTTAGGGCGTATCATCCCTCAGAGCCTTCACAAGAGGAGGGCAGATGATGACAGACCATTGGTTTATGCCGGAAACGAGAAAGTGTTACGAGGCTATAGGAGATTACCTCGGCCGAGGCCGGTCAAACTAGGCTAACGTTCTAGGCGGAGAATGAGGCCTATATATGGTGGAAATGGGCAAGGACCTTTAAAGACCTTAGAGGAGCCGTTGTACGTGAGTTCTCCCCTAGGGATTAGGGCGAGAATAGGGATGACATGTCGAGGTTGCGAGTTAGAGATCTTGGGGACTCTACTCACAGTGGACCTGAGGATTATGGGCGTGTCAAAGTTCGAGGTCATCACGAGGATGGATTAGGTGATAGGCACTGGGGTGGGTAAATCGATTGTGAGGCGTAGGAGGATTCTGCTTCACGCGGGACGATGCTTTCGCAGCCCAGTATTTCGGGGGCAAGCACAGATAATGCAGTCCAAGTGTCGTGATACACAGGTCAATACCGAGCCTACCCTGTAGGACGGCGTGAATTCAAACTTATTCTACTTCCCGAGTAGCGTGCGAAGGCCAGCATGTTTTTCCGACGAGCTACCCTGACCACTTCCTCGCATAAGTGGGATATGTGACTTCTAAGACGAAGTTACACTGTATTTCACCCATCTCTATGACTCCGCATGATGGCACCGCTGAGTCATAGAACTCGTGAGTCCAACCTACAGAGCTTATCGACAAGCGGTTACGATCGCTAATCTAGCACTCATTATCGGCGATTAACAACGACGATTTCGATCGGGTTGAGAGGAAAAGGAGTCTACTCCAAGATGTGACTTTCAGACCGGGTTACCATCGCCCGAGGTTGGGGTGGAGACAGATATCCCTAAGATACCATGAAAGGACGCCGCTATGCACTTCAGCCACTTCGCGACGCCTCGGATCGACGAACGCGCCAACAAAGATTCATGGATCTCGCAGCTGTGGTATTCCAAACCCTATTTAACAATATCAGAATTTCATGGGGATGATATTTCGATCTACCCTACCGAGCGGGAGCATGAGAATCCCTCACTAAGGATTGCTTTTTACACCGCTAAGAGACCTCATCACAGACGCTGCTCGCAAGGCGAAGTTTCGCCTTTACCGGAGCGGTAGCCAGACACGTGGTGCTGGGGCGATCGTGAGCGTCACGACCCAGGCTGGCGTAGGCCGGGAGCGCGTCGAGAGACCGAATGTCAAATCTTCGATATACGTAGCGATCGGGCCAGACATGCAAGAGACACGAGAACTGGCCGTTGTCCATTCTCGGGGATGTGATCAGACTTCGCCTACGATGACGACTTCAGTGGTCGAGACACCTCAATTACAGAGAGAGGCCGTATGATACTGAACACTCCTGAAGAAGTGGCGTCGTAAATGCTATGAGGACCGCCTCTCCGTTCAAGAGGCGTATGACTTCGCTTCACACTGGGCCAGTACCAGCTGCGATTGAGTACGAAAGGGACGGATTTCCTGCATGTGGACTCAAGACTTCTGGGACAATCCAGCCCCAAGAAATAGAACACGAGTATACGCCATTCCTCCACACCCTAAGACGGGTCGTAGGAACTAGTTTCAAGCATTGGGCAGTTATACAAGCACTTCCAAAGAATACGCATGTAGCCGTGGCGCTTTAATGCGGGTCGGCGGGAGCGATCGTGAGTCACAAGAATGTACGATGGACCTTAGGGTGATGTAATCTATTTGGGTTGTATTGCTTGCGCTTGGACGGATAGCCGACAACCACTCCAAGTCGTCGCAATCGGCACTCCAACCAAGCTGTCATATCCGGTACCATATCGATTCGGGGCTGAGGTTAAGGCCTTGGGAGAAGCTTTTCAAGTATAGATGTTCTTCCCTGTGATTAGAGAGAGTCGACCCGACAGCTCCGGGATTATGAGTGGAGATCTCACAGATTCTCGTCATGGGCGGACCCGGCAGTCACGAAGGCATCATGGTGGACCGGGGTGAGGTGTCACGGTCTTGGCATTGTGCGTTCGGCGGTAACATCGCGTCGAGTCGAGTGTGGGTCTGCGGTATGGTCATTCACGCTCTTGGTGAGTGTGGTTTAAGTTGATGCTTTGAATTTCACGTCCGAATTCCATGGATTGAATCGGGAAATGCAATTTCGAAGTGTAAGCTAGAAAGCGTTATGTTGCTCAGATGAACCTGCTGATAGATTATCGCGGAGGCGAGTTGAGTGATCGAGTCGGGAGTATTTCGAGGTTTGGATACCTTTTAGGAAGTACGTTGGGTGTTGTTAGTTTGCGAGAGCTCGGTATCAGGGATGTCATTCATGACATGGACTAGTTGCGATCCATGGGGTATCGATGATTATGACCTTGGAGAGGTCGGCGTTTACACACTGGCGAGGGTTGTGTAGGGATACGTCTTTGTGCAGTTATACCGGTGTTAGAGGACACGCTTGGAGCATGTGTCCTGGGTCATAAGGGTAGAGGAACAGGCCACACTTGGAATTCGCTTTTCTGACGTGATTATCGGTAGTACGGATGGCGCGTATGGGGCATTGTGGGGCCGTATAGATCCGTTTTGTTGGACCGAGGTGGGAGAGAGGCTCCATCATTTGGTCACGTCGATAGACGCCCGAAGGTGAGCTTGATCGATGCGTCTTCTCGCTGGCTCGAATCCGTGAAGGCATCTTGTGTGAGGCCGTCGTAGCAGGAGTTCGAGGTTAGTGATCGTTTTCTTGAAGGTGATGCGCAAGAGAGGAGTGATCGGGTTCGACCAATGCGGGGAGGCTATCGCGAGGTTTGTGGGCACTTCGAGATACTCGAGGATAGGCCTTTGTGCGTGCCCAGGTTATGCGCTCGGCATGTCGGTGTCCACGAGGTGTTTCACGTCTCCATGCTCGATATATATACTCAGTCCGATTCGTATGGTGGATTAGGGACGGATTGAGGTTATAGGATGGGGTAGGTGTGCGTTGTTGATAAGCCGTGATCGGGTCTTGCGGCCTTGAGCCCAGTGTAATTTAGTGAGTGCGTAAGTTGCTTGTTTGTGGAGTGGAGGGTCGACGTGGGGCCCGGGGGCAGCGTTGCGGGCCTAGCCTATCCTTCTTTGTTTAGGGATGGAGGTACGTGGTTTAGTCGTTTAAAGTTTAAATGGTTGTTTTACATGCATGGTAGGTGCGTTGCATATCGTGTGCGCGATTATGATAGTCCTGGTGGGGCCGAAATTCTTTTAGGAGAGGAGAATGTAAGACCCAGGAAATTGATTTACGGAATAAGGCGAAAATCGTAATTTTGATTATAAAATTATAATTACGGTTAAAAGTCGCGTAGTGGTGCAGATCTCGGATGGCCAAGCAGTTGTAGTTGGAATCGTGAGAATCCCAAGTAGCACTTAAAATTTATGATTCTTTGAGACGAGTCGAATCGGCGCGTTTTTCGTCATTTAGGTCATCATCGATTTTAAATGCGTGAAGCCTGAAATAAATGCTCTTTCATGTCTATAAGTGGTATAGTAGAGAAATGATGAAAATGGATAAGTGAGATAGTGAATGTCAGTGGAGAAAGAAGGAAATTAATTAGTTAAATAGACTAATAGGCCCAAGGATGGCTTGCTACGGTGCTCATCTCCCGTTTGAGCCAAAATCGTGATTTGGAGAGCGAAGCGATGGCCGAAATGGTGGGAGTTAGAAGGTCTCTACCTTCTCTAGATTCTGTCATCCGGCCAGTTATGACGTCTTGAGCGAAGGAGAAATGTTACACGCGGGACGATTCACCAGCGTGGACTCGGATCGGGAGTTTCTTGAGCCTTCCTCGGGTAGGATTTCTCCTCTTGGGTTTATTCGTTTTTAGTGTTTTTCGAATGTTTGAGTCGATTGAGGCCATTGGTACATTGGATCGGTCCCGAAACATGGGACCGAATGTCTGGTACAAACCAAATGAGCGACCCGTAGCACTCCGTGGCCGTAATAATTGGAAAATGGGTATGGTGGTGTTAAATCGTAGCTTTGATTGAATTTGGTAGAATGGCCTTAGTGAATTTGGGTTCCATTTAAATGAGCGGATTGATTCCATGATCTTTCGGGGAATGAAAGTAACGAGGGTTTCACTATTCACGAAACAATATTCAAGAATATATTTTAAGTAAAATTATGTGTTTAGTTAAGTAATTCGAATCGAATTGCTTGTGTTTGAATATTAGCCAGAGCTAATTTTGTGCGTGAAATGATAATTACATAACATGTTTTGTGTGATTTAATTTTTATGCGAATATATTCATGTTTATATATTTGCATGTGATTACTGTATTGGAATTGGCATACATGCATTCCATATGCACTGGAACATCTAGGATTATAGGAGTTAGTGCGTGAGATGATCACAGAGGAAAGTGGTTGGAGGAGTAGTCTAAATATTAAATATTGATCGGAGTAGTCAGCCCAAATAATATATCAATGAGTGAATGGCGGTTGATATTCATGGAGTAGTCCACGAAACTAAATAATATATCAGCGGAGTCGGAGCGGCCGAGTTGATGTTATTATCTATTATCGGAGGAGTAGTCCCTGAAACTAAATAATATATCAACCATGGACGACCCGAGTTGATATATATATTCATCGGAGGTATTCTGACAATTAATATATATATCAATCGTCGGGCGGCCCAATTGATATATATATTCATCGGAGGTTGCCCACTAATAAAATGATAATTCTCATACGAGGCTTAGGCGAGTGTGAGAGTGGAAGGACTCGGGATGCGAGTTGGTGGGTGAGCGTTGAGTAGGATCGTGCATTTGCGAATGTTTGTTTAGAGATGGAACATTGCCTTTGCACTTAAGTGGTGAGTAGCGTTTGTAGGGCGATTCTCTGAGCTTTTAACGCTCACCCGTCGTGGGGATCCCCTTTTCACGGTGCGGGAGGCGTGCGAGGAGAGGCTCCATCCCCAGAGGCAGGTGGATTAGAAGAGAAAAGCTGGGATTGTGACTTTGACAGCGATATCTACATGTATTAGAATTTTCCTAATTTTAATATATGTTGGCACAAAGTAAAACATTTGAACTCTTGTAACTATTGGGTATATAGTTGAATTCATAGTTAGTATGCATTATGAGTATCGTGGTGGAGCTGAGTGGCGAATTATTACTCATGTGATTTGATCTCTTGGATATATTGAATATATTGAATTTGCTTGGGGCGGGTTCCATGCGAGTATTTTGAGCGGTGTTTCGTGAGGGGCTGTGGGTGCTCAGTGGCGTGGGATGACGGCCTCACTTGTGCGCGGAGTTGACGGGTAGTCAACGGACCCCGAGGTTTGGGGGTGTCCTGAGGGGTCCCATGGCCGGTGACAATGCCCGGTAGAAATTTCTGCTCCTGAGGGCTACTATCATTAAATGCACATGAAATGACGTACATAAAACATCAAACCATATTCCATATAAATAATGCAATCCTATATGGAATATCCGGTGTCATGCATGAGATGAGACTCCTCATGCCCACAACCCAGAAGTCTTGTAGAGCTCCCTCATACGCGTAAGTGTGGCATCGATCATTAGTGTTTCACCAATGTGGCTTAACCCATTGAATGACCCTCGATTTTAATTTATCAAATCTCGTGTGTTTATGCGGGTTGTGAATTTGGGTCTCAGCGAGGCCGCAGCGCCTTCCGGTTTTAGTGAACTTTCATCATTGGATCCATGTCGACCAAGAAAAAATTTGGGTCTTTTTTACCACGGGATGCGCGATCTTCTTCCACTGACATATGGTTATTCTTATTATTATTTTATACAGTGATCTCGGCCAGCGATGTGACCGTGCATATGAAATGCATGATGTCAATGCATTCTCCTTAATGTTACATGTATATACGAGTGCTACATGAAACATTAATACACTATGGACAATTATAATTTTTACATATAATTTATATCCATGCAATCCACATTAATACATCAAATAACATATATTAACATGTTATTCTTCACGCTGCATATTATTTGATCAAGCAATAACACACAAAATGGCCAAAATCTCGGACACATATACAATAGGGCACCTCTTGGTCCCTTTATGGTTCATCACCGAATTACTGTGATACCAAAATACACCCTGGCTTAGAAGACATTAGTCTCGGGATCAAAACATAAACCGTCAAGTCTGGTGCCCAGCGATTAGAAAATCACATCAAAGAATTGTTCGAAAAGCAGTCCCAAAAATTTTAACCCAAACTATCAGCAGTCCCAAAATTTTGTAGACGTAAATAGTCCCAATTACCCTTGTGAAACTATTAAACTTGATCCGAAATTATGAATTTGTCCCAGCTTAGTCTAAAAATTCCTAAAAATTTCTACACACAAATCTAAAAAATTTGGTAGAAATTCTGACCTTTCATGGCGCTTTAAGCGATCAAGCCATTAAATAACCTTTAAGTTTGAAATAATACAAGTAGGAAAATTCTCTACCTCGTGGAGTTTGACAAAACTCTAAGATTTTGGTACCCACGCGTTGTCTCGCTGCGTGGATCAACTTTGCCTTTAGCCCCGACGAAAACCTACAGTTCAATTTCCATAGATATGAGAAAGGCAAAGAAAAAAAATAAAATAAAATAAAATTATCTCTCCCTCCCCTTATCGTCCAATTCGTCGACGCTGCTTATCTTTATTTATTTATTTATTTATTATTATTATTATTATTATTATTATTTTAGAAACACGGTTCATGCTTTATTCGGATCAGAACATCCCGAAACAATTTATTTCTTTCCAGTTCACTTTATTTTAAATGAACTTAGCCCGAAGCCATTTCCCGGAGTAATAAAGATTTTCATAAAAATCTCGTTTAAAATCGCGGCGGTTTATCATGAGAAAATCATAAAATATTCCTCTGGTCTCATAATTCAACGAAACTTTTCAGGGTCACTAAATTTATGAGCCAATTGCTGACGATGCATTTCGTCATCGAGATCTAAGAGAATTTTTAGAACTTCGCGAGAAGCTATTTTGATAATTTATTATTATTATTATCATTTTACCATTTTTGAAAATAATAATTTATACAATGATATATGTATGTATTATAAAACTATTTTATTTTATTTGATAAATTAAATATATAAAATAATATACTTTTTAAACTATAAAATAATTATAGTTATTATGAATTTTAACAAATAAAAATTTATAAAAAATTTATTTAGTATTTGATATCAAAAATAATAATATTTATCGTGGTATAAAATTTTCATCCTTAATAGTGACTCTAATTATATTTCTAAACTAATTTAATTGATTTTAATTATAAACAGTCTAATTAGTACGAGATATGAAACTAATTAATATGAAATAATGAATATAATTTAAAATTTTAAAGTTATTATAACTATCCTTTCAAAAAAAAGTTTCTTTTTGAACTTTTATCATATTATAATATTAGTCATGGTTTTTTATATAAAATTTAAAAAAAAAATAGTTGCAAACTTTTTTTTTTTTTTTTTTTTGCATAACTAATCATTTTATTACATTGTAGTAAATTGTTCCTAGTGAGACTAAAACCTCGGACCCCTCCTTTTGGATGTCAGCACATATTTTAAACTTCCAGGCAGCTCTATGGCCAGGCTAAGTTAGATATGTGGACAACTGGCCAAACGATTAAAATGAATTTTTTTTTTTGTAAAAATAACAAATTTGTTTCATAAAGCTTGATTTGCCCAAAAAAAAGAAAAAAAAAATTTACAAAGACCTTTGAAAGAAAAAAAAATAAAACTCTTTTTAGGAAATTTTTATGAAAGTGGGTTAAAAGAGGAAAATCGTTTTTACAATTTTATGTACACTGTCAATCGTTTTTCAAGAAACAATTTTCCTCTTATAAATCGTAGACAAATGTTTTTGAAATTTTTTAAAGATGGAGAATTTTGTCTTTTAGAAAGACGATTTGAAGATAGAAAATGAAAAGAACAAAATTGCAGGAAAAAGACTAAAATCAGTTAAAACTACGATAATTTTGGAAATATTTTTTGAACTTCAGCATTTAAAGGATTTTTTTTAATATCCTGTAGAAATGGGGAAAAAAAAATAACCCTTCTTTTACCTCCAAGTCTAGATTTTCCAAAGTTTAAAACCTTATGTCACATGTCATTTCTTTTCCTCCAAGTCTAAGTCTCCTATAGTTGAACCTATTGTAACTTCTTTTCCTCTAAGTCTAAGTTTTTCCAATTAATTATATTTTCATCTCAAACTAACACAGACACTTTTTTTTCCCAAAGTGTTCTTCTTTTCTTTTTAATTATTTAATCCAAAGTCTTCTAAGTCTAAAATGAATGTATTTTTATTTAATCAATATTACTTTTTCTTCTTAAACATATCATCCCCTAAAGTCAGGTCTTTGAAATTTAATTATATTCCACCTAAAGTCAAGGTCTTTGAAATTTAATTATATTTACACCTATCCAAATATCCTAATGACCTTTTTTTTCTATTTAATCCAAGTCTAGGTCTTCTATTTTTTTTTAAATATAGTTGTTTTTTTACAATTAAGTACTTTATTACAATATAGTAAACAATTCCTACTGGGACTCAAACATGAGATCCCTCTCCTCCTTGGATGTCCTTCCTTTATAAACTAAGATAGGCATGTGAACTTTTTAAAAATAGCTTAGTGTGTGTAAAGAAAATCTTGTGACTTTTCCTATTGAAGTAATTAGATGTTCATTTTTATAATTTATACAAATTGTATTTTTTCCTGTAGTAATAAAAATTAAAAGTGTTAATAGATTGATTAATTTACATAGGCCACTTAGTAATAATAAAATGATGAAATATTGGCCCCATCTTTTGTTTCCAAAACAAGCAAAAACAATTTTAATGTTTATTTTTATCCACTTTTTTTTTGCTCCTTTAAGTCAAGGTCTTCAATCAAGACCCTTGAGACCCTTGAGTTTATGGTGAGTATGAACTTCACTCAAGTCATTTTCCAATCGTTACAATTATATAAAGATACAACTCATATGCTACCACAAGCAAGAAAAGTGAGTTATCTTTGTCTAATCACTACACCATCTTCTATATATTTTTAGTTGAATTGAACATGCAGAAAACACGAAGTTTGGTAAGTTAGATTCACTCTAATGTTGATAAAACTATTTCTTATGTATTTTTTTATATAGTCTTGCTGGTCCCATTGGTGTTTAGTTCTTTTGTCAGTAGGTTCAATCCCTTGATCTGGTTCACGATCACTTTTTGTAGTATATATCTATTAGTACTATTGTGAATTTTAAAAATCATATTAAAATGATGATATTTGTTAAATGTGTTGTTAAAGATGCGCTTCATTTTTTAATTTTGTGTGAATTTTTTTTAGAATTTAGTTTAGGAACTAACACTATATATTAAATTCAATTTTATAGGTGCTCCTTAATAGCGGATTGGATATTTATATGGAGAGAATTTGATTAGCTTCATTTTAGTCATTCTCTATTTCATATCAACGAGTAACATGTAAATAGTTATACCCACATCAACAACAATATTTCAATTTGAGCAGAAGAGCTCTTATCGACTTCAAAAGGCGTCTCACGGATCCCAACTGTCGACTTTCATCATGGAAAGGAAACAATTATTGTTATTGGCGTAAAGTTGGTTGTGAAAAATGGAACAGGATTTCATTTGTTTCAATTAATCTTAAGTAATCCTTATCCTATTGAGAATGATATCCAGAGCTATATGAACTTGAGTGAGAGTAATTAGTCAACTAAGTGATAAAACTCAAGTATTTGAAATATGTCTAAAGTTTAAAAGTTTCAACTCATTCAAAGCCATGCAATACTTCAATTCTTTGGGTCTATGAAGAATTTGATATATCTAAACTTCTGCTCGAATTGTGGGTTTATTGGAGAAATTCCTTCAAATTTAGGAAATCTTTCTAACCTACAATATCTTGATTTTCTTCAAAATGTCTTACATAATGATTTTGGGTATTCTAGTGATTTTTTTATTAAAAATATTGAATGGATGACTAGTCTTGTTTCTTTGAAAGCATCTTAGTGCTAATAATGTCAACTTTTCGATGGTGAGGAGTCAATGGATTGAGGTGCTAAACAAGCTTCCAATGTTAATAGAGTTGCATCTTGATGATTGTAACCTCTTTGGGTCAATTCCATCTCCAAGCTTTGTTAATTTTACTTCACTTTCTATCATAGTTATCAGCTCCAACAGATTCAATTCCACATTTCTGGAGCTAATTTTTAAATGTTAGTAGTCTTGTATCAATTGATATTAGTCAAAATGAATTACATGGGAAAATCCCACTTGGTCTTGGTGAGCTACCTAATTTGCAATACTTAGATCTATCTTGGAATTATCACATCGAAGGCAATATATCTCAACTATTGAGGAAGAGTTGGAAAAAGATAGAGTTTCTCAATTTGGGTGCAAATGATTTACGGTAAGCATGTCATCATTAAAAATTGATATTTCTTTATGATAAGAAATATGATGTGTTAAAGTATTGTTAAATATAGTTCATGATTGATAAAACTATTGAATATATACTTGTATATTATAAATAATTATTACATTTAGTTTTTTTGTTGGAAACAAATTTCTTTTTGTTAAAGCAATATTATTTTGAACTTTAAATTTCTTAGAAGGAAATTTAGTTCCTTTTTATCTATGAAAAAAATATTTAGTTTAACCATTTGTGGTTGTAAAGTACACATGTTATGTAACAATTTTTGAATAAGATAAATAATTATATAAAAGATGTTTGTCTACATAACTATAAAGTAATTGTATCTCATAGGATAATGATTTGGTTTTTCTAAGAAAGTCCTTTACTCCCTTTTTTTGATTAATGGTTTATTATTTATTATATCAATAATAAGAATAATAATACTATAATTTTTGTACATTTATTATATTGATTATTCTTTTTTTGTTGATATTAATTATTCTTTTAAGTGTTTTCAATTCTACAATAATATTTTTGACATGCTATAAATTTTCAATCCACTTTGCTTCTCAATGTAATAGTCTAGCAGACAAGTTCAAGAATTTATATGACGGTTGAATTAATATATGATACCTTTTTTTTCACATGCTTTTATATTTTTACTCATTAAGTGTTTTCCATTTATTCTCATGTTATACTTTCTTTCACTATTTTATTAAATTTTATTCCCTAATTAATATGTTAATTTAAGAATTATCATATTCCTATAAAATTTAAATAATTATAATATACTATTCACTATTTTCGAAAAGCTTGTAACTAATAAATTAAAATAGAAATTGAACAAAATTTTGAAATTACTTGCTATATCACTGAAAAGAAGTGAATTCCTATTTTTTTATGTGTGTTAAGAATTCTTTTCGTCGATACCTTCCATCATCTTTGCACATTTCAATTTCACTTAGTCTCATTAATTTATCTATTATGAGATTATTGTAATTTAACATTAAGGTATGATATTCCATATTTAGTTTCCTATAGTATTTTTGTTTCAAAATATCATATCTTGAGTTGAATTCATGTTCCTTTAGCTTTATTCTCTAATGGTGCTCTCTAGTTTGGTGTAAAATTTGGGTGACCATAATTTTCTATTCACATTACCTTTCTTGTGGATTTATAAATAAATAGAAAAATAAACTTGAAACTAAAAAAGTGTTTAGCTAAATAATTGTTTTCATTGCTAAAATTAAAATTTATATTTTGATAATTTAGTAGCCCTCTTTTCACTTTGTAGTTTTCATTTTTTATTTTCTATCTTTTCTTTATTGAACTATTGCTTTGTTCAAAATGTGTAGTTTGTTATTTAGAAACAATTAGCATGAATGATTAATTCTAGTACTAGTCTTACAATATTGAAATAAAATTACTTTATTTATTGTTTACTAGAAAGATAAAGAAGACCATTCTCACTATTTATGTTTATTAATACATAAAGAATAATAATTTTTCTTTAACCTAATTGTTTTTTAATACATTTATTTCCTTATTTACTATTTTTATCACTTGTTTATTTCATAATTTTCATTCGTAAATATTTTTACTCTTGGTCATTACAGGTTCAATTCAAGCTCAATTGGAAACTTTTGCAACTTACAATATTTGGATTTGAGTTATAATAACTTGAATGGAAGCTTACAGATTGTCGATGGGCCAAACTTACAATTCTAAAGTCCTGCACCTTTGTTTGAAGGAATTAGAGTTGTCAGATAATCAATTGATGGGAAAATTGCCAAATTGGTTAGAGTGAACTTAGCTTATACGGAAGAGTTACATATTTCTGATAATCAATTACAAGGTTAGTTACTCACTTCATTAAATTTTCTATTGATGGTATACTTAAGATTTTTGCTTCAACCTCTTTTATTCCCATGGTGTACCTTTTAAACTATTTTATTATGAATTTTTATGTTTATTTAAGAAGACTCCATTAAACAAGCTCTTACATTTTGTAGTAAATTTTACTATTTCTATGAGAGTATCTTTAGAAATAAAATATATGAATTGTCATTTATAAATTAGTAGTATATTAGATTAGATGTTCGCTGATAAAATTAAAGTCTCTAAATTATTTAGATTTAAATGAAAATTGATTTCTATTTTTATGTAATAAACTATCTCTAAATTCAAAATACGTTGACTTATTATCAAAAATAGTTAATATCAATTATTAATCCTCTAATTTTATAACATTATCAAAAATAGATTATAGCCTTCGTCGAGGTGATGAACTTTAGTTCTTGGCCCGACGAATTCCGATCGACGAAATCCCATGAATCATCGAAGGAAACCTTCCTCTCTCTCTCTCTACGTTTGAAAAATCAGAAATGAGAGATATTTTTCTCCCCAGAGATATTTGCCTCTTTTGCCACTGGATCGTGTCTCCGCGTCGCGCCATGTGTCTCCCTTACTCGAATTCAGTTCTTTTCCACGAAACAATTTATTTCATCCCGGTTCAAGTTTAAATTATCTTATATGAACCTGCTTTAAAATATTTTACAACTTTCAATATTTTCTTCAAAAATCTCGTTTTTAGGGTCTATCAGACACTCGTCACCTCGAAAAATGTGAAAATTCTTCTTATATAAATTTGATGAAATTCGAATGGGTATACGTTTGTGAAGCGATCAGCGAAGGTCGTTTAAGTCATCGAGATCTAGAAATTTTCGGGTTTCAACCTATAGTATAGCGGCAATTCTTTAGTTTGCCCTATTTTAGAAAAATTCAAATTTTTTCTCGGGTTTTACAAGTGTGGATGATTAATCTTGAAAATCTTGGTCTTCCAATATTTAAATAAAATTACTTTGTTTATTATTTACTAGAAAAGACAAAAAAATGACTATTCTCAATGTTTATGTTTATTAATGCATAAAGAATAATAATTTTTTTAAACTAATTGATTTTCAATGCATTTATTTCTTATTTACTATTTTATCATTTTTAATTAGTAAATATTTTACTCTTCTCATTACAGGTTTAATTCCAAGCTCCATTGGAAACTGCAACACAATATTTGGATTTGAGTTATAATAACTTGAATGGAAGTTTACTGAGATTGTCAATGGGCTGAAACTTGCAATTCAAAAGTCATCTGCTAATTTGGCGAAGTTTATACTTGGAATTACAATCAATTGATGGGAAAATTTCCAAACTGGTTGGGTGAACTTAAACATCTGGAAGAGTTAGATATTTCTCATAATCAATTACAAGGTTAGTTACTCACTTCATTAAATTTTCTATTGATGGTATACTTAAGATTTTTGTTTCAACCTCTTTTATTCCCATAGTATACCTTTTAAACTATTTTATTAAAATTTTATTATGAATTTTTATATTTGTTAAGGCAGCCATCAAACAGCTCTTATTTTTATGGAAAGTTTACTATTTCAATAAGAGTATCTTTAGAAATAAAATATATGGGTATCCGTTTTAAAATTAATTAGATTAGATATCCACTAATAAAATTAAAAGTCTTAATTATTTAGATTTAAAGTAAAGAAAATTGATTTCGATTTTCATGTAATAAACTATCACTAAATTCAAAATACTTTGTCTTATTATCAAAAATAGTTAATATCAATTATTAATCCTCTAATCTTATAACATTATCAAAAATGGATTATTATATTTATGTTTTATATCGAAAAAGAAAAAAATGTATCACTCAGGCCATTTTATTCACCGTATGTGAGAAAGAATAATAATTTTCCAATTGTGTAAAATTTAGATAACTATAATAATTTCTCATTCATAGTTTCTAGTAGTTTGTGAATAAATAAAAAAATCACTTAAAATTAAAATAATTGTTTTCATTGCTAAAATTATAAATTATATTTTGATAATTTGGTAATTTTCTTTTCACTCTTGTAGTTTTCATTTTTATTTTCTATCTTCTCTTATTGAACTATTGTTTTGTTCAAAATATTGTAGTTTGTTATTTAAGAAATAATTAGCATGGATGATTAATCCTAGTACTAGTCTTCCAATATTGAAATAAAATTACTTTATTTCATTGTTACCAAAAAAGACAAAAAAGGGCCATTATCACTATTTATGTTTATTATTGCATAAAGAATAATATTTTTTCTTTGAACTAATTGTTTGTGAATGCATTTATTTTCTTATTTACTATTTTTTATCAATTTTTTATTGCATAATTTTTAATTAGTAAATATTTTTTACTCTTCTCGTACAGGTTCGGTCCAAGCTCCATTGGAAACTTTTTTAACCTGATATACGTATTTGAGTTATAATACTTGAATGGAAGTTTGATATTATCAATGGAACTGAAACTTGCCAGATTCAAAGTCCTATAACAATTTGAGGAGCTATTCTTGGAGCACAATGTGATTGATGGGAAAATTGCCAAACTGGTTGGGTGAACTTAAACATCTGGAGTGGTTAGATCTTTCTGATAATCAATTACAAGGTTAGTTACTCACTTCATTACATTTTCTATTGATGGTATACTTAAAGATTTTTGTTTCAACCTCTTTTATTCCCATAGGTAACACCTTTTAAACATACCATTTTATTAAAATTTTATAATGAATTTTTATATTTTGAACTTCATCAAACAAGCTCTTACATTTTTATGAAAATTTTACTATTTCAATAAAGTATCTTTAGAAGCCAAATATATGAATTGTCCTTTTTTAAAAATTAATTAGATTAGATATCCTCTAATAAAATTAAAAAGTCTCTTAATTACATTTAGATTTAAATGAAAATTGATTTCGATTTTCATGTAATAAGCTTATCACTAAATTCAAAATATTTTTGGCTTATTATTAAAAATAGTTAATATCAATTATTAATCCTCTAATCTTATAGCATTATCAAAAATAGATTATTATATTATTTATGTTTTATGCTCGAAAAGAAAAAAAAATGTATCACTCCGACGTTTTTATTCTGCTTGTGAAGAACAATCCATTTTCAATTGTGTAAAATTTAGATAACTATAATAATTTCTCATTCATAGTTTCTAGTAGTTTGTGAATAAATAGAAAAATCCTTGAAATTAAAATAATTGTTTGGCTAAATAATTGTCTTTGTTACTAAATTATAAATTATATTTTGATAATTTGGTAATTTTCTTTTCACTCTTATAGTTTTCATTTTTATTTCTATCATTCCTCTTATTGAACTATTCACTTTGATTAAAATATTTATCAGTTTGTTATTTAAGAAATAATTATGGATAATTAATCCTAGTACTAGTCTTCAATATTGAAATAAAATTACACTTTATTTAATTATTTACTTGAAAAGAACAAAAAAAAAATTACCATTCTCACTATTTATGTTTGTTATTGCATAAAGAATAATATTTTTTCTTTGAACTAATTGTTTGTGAATGCATTTATTTTCTTATTTACTATTTTTTATCATTTGTTTATTGCATAATTTTTTAGTAAATATTTTACTTTTATATATTCTGAGTTCAATTCCTCGACTCCATTGAAACTTTTGCAACTTCTGATATTTGGTTATGATATAATAGCAGATAGTTTGCACGATATTATCGAGTAAGTACTAAACTCATGATTAAAAATCACATGCCTAATTTAAGGGTGTTATCTTTGTTGATGTCAATTGATGGGAAAATTGCCCGCCCGGTTGGAGTGAACTTAAACATACGGAGTGGTTGATCTTTTCACGATAATCAATTACAAGGTTAGTTATACTTCATTAAATTTCTATTGATGGTATACTTAAGATTTTTGTTTCAACCTCTTTTCATTCCCATGGTATACCTTTTAAACTATTTTATTAAAATTTTATTATGAATTTTATATTTATTTAAAACTCAATGAGCAGAAATATTCCATTTTTTATGGAAAAATTTACTATTTCAATAAGAGTATCTTTAGAAATAAAATATATGAATTGTCCTTTAAAAATTAATTAATTAGATTGAATGTTCCTTTATAATTAAAGTCTCTAAATTATTTAGATTTAAATGAAAATTGATTTATTTTCTTGTAATAAACTATAATTAAATTCAAAATACTTTGGTTTGTATTAAAATAATTAATATCGCTACTAAATCCTTCTAGTCTTATAACATTATCGAAAATAAATTATTCTATTTTATGGTTATATATAAAAAAAAAAAAAAGTATCACTATAATCTTTTATTCTGCAAGCCTTTATGAAAGAACCAATGTATTTGCTTTTAATTCAGCAAATTAATTCTTCATGCATTCATTTGGTATGTTCTTTACTATTTTTCATTCTTAATTTATTATAATTTAATTAAGACATATTACTTTACTTTTGATCATTACGGGTTCAATTCCGAGTCTCATTGGAAACCTTTCCAACATCTGATCTAAATCTTGAAACAATCGGTTGAGTGGAACTCGACGAACAACATTTTGGAAGTTAATGGCAGGATAGACTACACACCACAGACTCAATTCTTTAGTTTGGATGTTGATTCCAGTGGACTCTCTTTCCGGTTAAATATCTTGTATGGGTTCATGTCACATAGGTCATTTCAGAAGCAGCCAGTCTCGAAGGATCTCAATATCTTGATCCTCTCAAAATGCTAGCACATTTCAAGTAAGTATTCAAATTGGTTTGGAATGACTGGCTAATCTGATGCCAATTTCTTTCTCTGTCCCGATTCTGAGGCGAAGTGCAGAGTTCAAACATAGGTGACAAATTCCACCACAACTTGTATTTCCTTTCTCTTTCGGGTAATGGAATAACGAGGACCATCAGGTCCGTGGACATCCTGCACCTCTCTTGAAGTCATTGATTTTCAAGCAATAATTTATTTGGAAGCATTCAGCTACCATAAACAGTGCTCTAGCCCTAAAAATTGTTTCTAGACACTGGAAATAACAATTTTATGCAGGATGATACCAAGTAAAATTTGATTAGGAATTCATGACTACTCAAATCACTACAAGCCACGACAAGCTTTGGGAGGCTCTCATCTTTGCAGAATTTAGCAGGTTTGGATGTCCTTGATCTCGATTCTGATAACTTTATCGGGTGATTCTGCTTGGATTAGAGGCGCTTTCTTGAATCTTATGATCCCGAACTTGAGGTAGAATATGTTTTACGGAAGAGACTTCCTCCTGCTTTCAAATTTAAGTTCTCTACATGTCTTGGATCTTGCAAGAAACAATCTGATGGGTGAAATTCAGGTAGCTTTGGTTGAGCTTAAAGCCATGGCTGGGGCCATAATATGAGTATATCTTCTTTGTGTGACATTATGGAACGACTCTCGATGTAGAAGAAAAGTTCGATTGTGATTCTGAAAGGTCAATTAGAATATAACGGGGACTCTTTCACTTGTTGTGAGCATAGATCTATCCAGATAATAATTTAGAGTGGAGAATTTCGAGGGAATAACAAAATTGTTTGGTTTAGTGTTTGAACTTATGCATGAATCCACATCATTGGCGAATTCTGAAGCATTTCAAAGCTCGTCAACTATCCTCCCTTGATTGTAAATGCTGTAGCTTTTAGGCTCCATTCCTTGGCATAATGCCATTATCATCCGCCCAGTTATTGGTGCCGAATAACAATTTCTCTGATAAGATCCCTTTTATTGGGCAAATGTCAACTTTCCGCGATGCTTGCCTTTCTTTGGAAATCAAATCTTGCAATGAACTCTTGATCATAAAAGTCTAACCGAGATGAAGGTACGAGATAAAGTGTTGAGGGCCAAATTGATGAAGTAAACTTTGACGATCAATGGTTCTATTTGGCGAGCATTGGATTAGAAACGGATTTGCTTGTGGGCATTTAATTCCATATTTGTATTAATGAGGAGATCTTGGTGTGATGCATATTTTGATTTTGTGGACAAAATTGTCAAATATGGCTACTCTTTAGAAAAGAGTGGCTATGCCAAAATCATGCCCAGAAAGGGAAATAAGCATGTTCTTATGATTAAAACTGGGAGTGAATTTCACTACTTCTCCATTAAACGGTATGCTACTAATTTACCTCTAATTCTTGTTTTTCATTTGATGTAGTATACGAAAAGAAATTAATCTTCGTTAAAGTGAGTTGGGATTTTAAAGGTTATAGCCTTTTGTTTGCTATCCAAAAGAAAAGAAAATTTAACAATTTTTCATTGTAATAGAATTAATAAATGCCCGCAAAAGTGTTACTACAAAAATCTTGAAGAAAATTGCCACTAAGAGTTTCAAAATCTCTTTAAGAATATGAAGAAAATAGCGAGGAAGTAGGAGGAAAGTAAAAATAATGTTTAAACTGACCAAATTGTTTATATGTTTATTGTAACTCATTTCATTTGGTTATCTACATATAGGACTAGAAATTCAAAATATGTAAATTTTAAGAAATTTTTATTATATTTGTTTGCTTTTATATTTTTACATGAAACTCAAGGGAACTTTAATACTTCTTACCTGTTTGTAATGGTTCTTTATTTTAAGCACTCGGCATTTGGATGCTAAGCATGCTCTTTTTATTTGTTTTGTAAATCTTAAGGCCTTTTCACTTAGATGGTTTTATGCTGATGTAATACACTTTAATCAACTTGATTTAAGGACCTTATTTTTTGTAGAGCCAATTGGGTGGGATCATTTGGCATAAGGCTTTGGTTCTTGAGGTGCCGATATCTTTGTATTATGGTGTGTGAGGATGAGTTGTTAATTTCACTTGGAATGTATGACTCTGGAGTTTAGAGTGTGCATGTTTGAATCCAAAACCACTGTTTTTATTCTATTTCATATGTAGTTTATAACTAATGTAGAGCTTTTTGAAAAGAAACCAACAACTTTGTTCGGATTGTTACCATAGCTGGTTGTGTGGCATGTTTTCAACGCAAACAGCTGTGGCTCCAGGCAGCTCCCATGTTCAAACGATCATGAAACTTGTGTGATAAAGGCCTTTAGCAAAATGTCTAGTTACATGTTATTTGCTATTGAATAGAAAACTTGGTAATTTTCTATTCCCCAACTCCTCAAAATTACAATTTAGCTTTTAAAAGGCAATCATTTGGGAATCTCAGATGCCTACATCCCATAAGAATACAGGAGAGATCATCTTCAAACAAGACATTAAGGAAAAGAAGCAATGAGTAATCATAATTAAAGACTCATTTATGTGATATCTAATAAATGGTTTTCAAATCATATTAAGCATTATTGCCATTTCTAAAAGGCATACCAACAGGCCTTAAGTGACGTGTGTAAAGGCACTGTCATGAAAATATTACCAGCAGTTCTCAGAGGCAAAAATTCGAAAGATAGTGAAGATGTGAGATTCATAGTAAACAATAGCAAAAGCGAGAAAATTACCAGTTTTGTTCAATTTCAACTTTTTCAAGACATTGGTTGCATCATATTTAGAAGCGTCTTCATATTTGTTGCCTCCACTTGAGAGTGCTATTCCATACCTCCTAATGAACCAAATGTTTTGACATCATTGGCACGACTTCTCAATTCAAAGGTGGATTATCATATAAAATCACACCATCATATCTTTTACTTTGATAGAGCTAGCCTTGAACTATATGGCAGGAGAAAATTTTATTTTACGAAGAAAAATGACTCATGATGAGTTAAAGTGATCAAAGGAAGTCTACAAGAAAATTTATACAGATCTTAGATGATGAAAGCAGCTGCGCCATTAGTTCCTGAAATCTAGTGACCGGAAAAGTTTCGTCCAGTTACAAGAATAATTGGAATTTTCGTTTTCACGATGGTGGTGCATGAGTGAATCTGACGAGATTTTTGAAATCTGGGGAAATGTGAACTAGCTATTCATAAAGTGCCAAGATGAGAGATTTATATAAAAGGCAGTGATGTTGGTACAATATTGATGGTGGCTGTGTGATCAATGGTTCTATTTGAGCATTGGCTTAGGGTTGTTGTGGGCATTTGATTCCATATTTATTTTATGTTTAACGTGGGGAGATCTTGGTGTAGTGCATATTTTGATTTTGTGGACCAAGAAATTATCAAATGGCTGCTCTTTGAAAAGAGTCACCTATGTAAAGTCATCCCCAGGCAAGCGATATTGTTTGGCAGATCTTTGTGTGCTTTGGATTCATTACTGGCTTTGAAGGAATTTCACTATTTTACATGACAGAAAACATACCTAATTACTGGGATAATTATTCTATGTTATAACTTCTAATAGTTTTCATCAGGTATACTCTAATTTTATTCTCTATGTATATGCGCATTCACATATGTTTATTGTTTTATGCATTCACTGAGACATGAATATTTAAAAGCAAATCGACTCTGCAAAGAAATGGATTCAAAATCGGAAGAGTATGTTTGGACAGAGTCTAATGATTTGGTATTTTGGTTTCTGTGTTTCAATTTGCTTTGTTATAAAGATAAAAAGTAAAGAAATTAAAGTCGGATGAATGCAAAGAATATCAAGTTTGATCTTCTTACTTTTGTCATTTGATGTCGGAGAGTATAAAGATATCAAAAGGGTGGTTGAGGATCGATCTTGTTGATGTTGATTTGTCCACAATGCCAGCATGAACTCTTTTATTATATTCATTGATCATGCACCGGTTAGTAAGAAAACCTGATATGTTTTGCCAAGAAACTCCTTTACGAAACTTTTTTCTTCACTAACAAGAAAAATGTAGCCATTCGGAGAAGAAAAAGGGCAAGTATCAAGAAATGATGCACGGGAGGAGAAGGTTTGAGTTTTTTTATGTCAACTGTGAGGATATTGATGAGGCACACATGGATAATAGACCAAGTGATATCAAAAATAAGTACGAATGATGATCATTACATCTCAATTAGAGGGACCAAGCATGAAAATACAGCAGCACTGAAATCTTTTCAAAAAGGAAAAAGAACCCCAAATATTATCTTTCAATATTATCCAGAAAGGAAAAAGAACTGAAAATGATAGGTAATATTGGATTAGAATAGTTTAGTTTTTAATATTCTCTGATTCTCAAATAATGTATATTCCTTCGCACAAATTCTCTTCCTTCATGTATATTCCTTTTCTCGTAAATTATGGTCCAAATTTCTACAGAAAAGGGAAATCAAAGATGTGAGACTTCTGAATTTGGGCTTGAACATGGCTGTGAAACACATTCAAACTTTTTCTTCACTATATGAGAAGGAAGAAGGTCCATTAACATAAATATACTTTCTTATTGGGGCTTTCACATACGATCAAGTAGTGTGAATTCCTCACGATAGATAAGGGATTTAGGCTTTTAATTTGATTCGTGTTGCTCGGATGAACTTCAAAACTTATCAAGAAAAAAAAATATAGCCTATGGAGGCTGTTCTTGAATCGAACCTTGCAAGCTTTTCCTTCCTTAAACTGATACAAGATTATCCATGGTGCCAAAACGAAGAAAGAGAGGAGAAAATTCGGATTTTATTCAACCAGAAAATAACATCTGCATACAAGAACAGAACATGCACCAAGCAAGGCACCACGGATCTCTCTCAATCTTTCATTCACCTCTCTTGATCTTCTGCTCAGATCAATCCTTGCAAAGTTCTCTCCAAAAAAACTCTCAGACCTAACAACCTAACAAAATATGTATTAGCAAAAAAACAGAATCTAGTAGAGAACTGTTATCTACAATAACAGAATCTATTAAATCAAAAGACCATAAATGAGGACATACGTGACCTAGAAACTCCACCTCGGCCCTCATTTTTCTTCAAACTAAGAGTCACTAAGCTTTCTCCATCACTACCAAAACCATTCCAGCCACTTTGTAAGCCGTGCTGAAATTGAGCAGCAGGTAACTCCTTTTTTTAACAGATAGCCAACCCAATGGCACAGCTGAAACCGAGCTTCTGGGAAAAAAGCACCACACTAGTTGAACCAACTCCAAACCTTGGTCAACGCTTGCCATCAGTCCTGGGTTTTTTCACCACTCATTTGCTTGGCCCATTGCACCTTAAGAACACCACCATAACCACATGGAATCCCATACCAGTGCAGTCACATGGGCACATAAATCATAAAAAATAAAATAAAAACACTTTGCAGCTAGCAGCTAGCGGCCAGCGGTAACAGCCAGCAGCCAGCAGCCAGCCCTTAAACAGAGGAGTCTTTTACTGCCTCACATTGTCCCAGAGCTTTATATATAGCTTCATCATCCTTGGAGTTAGAAACATCCACAAGTCAACACAGATGGATACCATCCAATGCAACTGGGGCAAGGAGATCATGCATCAGGTTGAATGATTCTCAACCTTTGACCTCACAGGAATCAGTTTCCTTTCTCTTCCTACGATGAACTGCTCCTCCAATGTCATACCGAAGGCAATTTCAAATGGTGTTAATGCATGAGAACAAGTTTGAGACAAAGAGCCCCAAGATCTTACAAGGACTTGATTACACTTAGAAGCAGTCCCATGCACTGTATGCATGGCCAGACACAAGCAAGAAACCTCTTGCTCCTCCTTCTATCCCAGTCCTCCATTACCTAGATCTTCTTGTAAGGGGTATCAAGAGCATCAGTAGTGATAGCGTACCCAACTCTAAGACTATCAACCATGTTTGACTAATTGCAGCCTGCATAGACCAATTTCCAGAACATTTGCTCACGTCCTCTAGCCCATGCACCCAGCATCTCACCATCACTTGGGACAGCATGAGAACCCTCCCATGGTTGGCTTAACGCAGCAAGAAGCTCTATCATGCCACCCTCTCATACCATGGCCTGAAGACACACCGCAGGGACATTTCTACCATGCCTCTTCTCTCTTTCAGTTCTCTTATGCACAGCCACACACCAGAAGATGCCTGACTATGGCCTCCACACCAATGGGTGTCTCACCATGCCTGCTCTCTCGGTTCTCTCCTTACAAACCTGCGAGGCCTCTCATATCCCCCCAGATCACAGCCTTCATCTCAGCTCTCTAGGACGTCTCTAGTATACCACACCATGACCACTTCTTCCTTCCTCATGCAGATCATCACCTTTCCTTCTCTGGGTATTCTTTTTTCAGAACTCTCTTGATAGTAGCCAGCTCCCTCTTGGAATTTTAATTTCTTCTCCAGGGCCACACCCTTTGTGAACTGTAAAACCAGATGCAACAAAACTCCATTTATTCACTTAAGGTCTTTCTTCAAACACCTGACAGTCATTCACTGCTATAAAAAGATAGACCAAGAATGAGATAAACAACACTCTCTCCTTATCTTTTCTGCTCCAAGCAACCCGGGTTTCACATTTCTCATCCTCAGATGGCTGCCCTTTTCATTTCCATAGCTAAAAAGCACTCTTGTTGAATTTTTTCTATTTTAAATTTTACCATCATATTTCACTTAATTTTACAATGAACAACCAACTATAGTGGTACCTAATTATGCATCTGTTAAATACACTAGGAAAGTCATATCGGCCTTTAGGAGTAGTATTGCTTAGTCTTACCAACATTAATAAATAGTATTCATCTTTGTTTGGGCTGATGCTTATACCTTAATCTTGTGTGAGTATTGGCTTTTAGTTATACGAAGTACTATAGGTGATGCATATGATATTTGCTTCTAAGATGGAGTTATGGAGCGTGGCCCATTAGCATTTATATTACGTTCATGAACACACTTTACATACATATTGTGAAAATGAACAACAATTTTAATTAAATTGTCTAGTGAGGAAAGGCTCATCTAGATTGGAAACATTGTTGAAAATCATTTACTGGTAGAGGCTTCGAAGTGAATTAAATATCTCGAAATAAAGTTTGAATTAAAATGTGTCTCGGATCAAATATTCAAACTTGTATTCTTGATGTTGTTTTGGTTGATGAATCATTAGTTCATCAATAAAGCGCTTCCTTAGTAGTTGAACATTTAATAAGCAATATGTCTAAGTGAATCGGTTATGCATCATCAATAGAGCTTACTAACTTTAAGCAAAATTTACCTTCGAGGAAAAATGGAGCATCAACTGATGACCAAGATCTCATTCACTTTTCAAATGGGATATTTGTAGGTGTTTCTTAAAGTGAACAAAGCAACAATGACATGTTACTTACAGGGTTGAGCATATATGACTTATATGGGTATGTATCTATCTATCTCACTCTTGTTTTCTTAAAATCCTATCCTATAAAAGTTTTGAACTTGCGGGGAAATTATTCCTTTCGAATGTATTTATATTGCAAATATTCTGGGGGCCTAATTGAAGAAGTGAGGCGTAGCGGTTACAAGAGGGGCTATGGAAAGTTGTACAGCGAGGAAGCTGTGGCCAGAGCAACTCCATTGGAGCAGTATGTATATTCCTTTCTATGTATTTTTACATATAATTTTAAGGAGGCGACAACTTCCTACAGCCATTTAAAATGAAGGCACCATTAAGGTGGCTTGAAGAGAAGAAATCACTATGTTTAGGACAGTCAAACAAGTGCCATGAAATTTGGAAAGACCAAATAGTAAAAACATTGAAAATTTGGGGTACTCACGATGACGGGCAGTTTTCTCCATGGGCTATACGGTATTTAATGGATAAGCAAAAATCACACTTGGATAAATTAAGGCGATCAAACATTGACTCCTCCTTCTGTAGAGAAAAAGCCCTTCTATATACTTGTTGTAACCACTTATAATTCAGGTGATAGTTTCCTTTTCATTTCAAGAAGAGCAATCCGGCCTGCATGAGCAAATTCTTTGTCCTATTTGCTTCTATTCTAGTAAATATTCTCCAGGAGCTCGATGTTCTTTGGCGCTTTTACGAACCCCGAAAGAATGTGACGAGACTTTGATCTTTTATGTTACATAGGAGAGATTGCTTTATTATCATCTTGGTCACCATTTTTGTCATCATCGTTGTCATCATTATCATCATCAGAAGAAGAGCTATCTTCGGATTCTGATTGGACACGGAAGACCAAATGGCTTATCTGAGTTGGATTTTGGCTTGGTTTGAAGCTCTTTCTGGGTTGAGAATTAGTTTTGGATAGCTCCTTGCTACAGTAGGTAGGGTTGAGGAAACGAGAGAAAATTTAGCCATTGTAGGTTGGGTTGCAAAATTCGGTCTCTACGTGAGGACCTAGGGTTGCCTTAGGGAACAAAGCGAAAAGCTTCTAGTGTGTGGGATGGGGTAGAAGAGGGTTTCGAAAAGGCGCTAGCTGGAAGAAAATGATACATTTCTAAAGGTGGAAGACTTGCTTTGATTAGAAGTAGCTTGTCCCGATCTACCCGACTATGTCCACGTCCCTTTTAGGTGCTAGGAAAGTCAACATCAAATTGAAAAAAATTTAAGAAGACTTTCTATACAGAGGAGGTGACAACCTTGAAAGGAAAGATCCATAATATTCGAGTGGGATATTGTTTGCTCGAGGTAAAGTGGAAGGTGGTCTAGGCATTGTGGAGCTTTTACAAAGTTTCAGCAAGAAGGTTGCTGTGGAGGGAAGATTCGGTGTGGAGGAATATTATTGGCACAAAGTATGGTATAAGATGGGGGTTAGTTCCTACAACACCCCACTATGAGAGACGTTCGCCAAATTCGGTCTACAGGGATATTTGCAAAAGTGATTCGAGATAAAGAAGGCGAAAATGTTCGATTGAAATAGGAAATGGGTGCAAAGTCAAATTTTTGGGAGGATGTATGCAGTGCGGTGAAGCCCCTCTTTGCTCCTGCCAGCCCCCTGTGAGGTGTCTAGCTCAAGGGGATAAGGTGGGCGGATTTGTGGGATCCTTTGGGACGGGAGGAGGGTGGAACTTAGATTCAAGGAACACTTTAATGATTAGGGAATTAGAAGAGGCACGAGGAGATTCATATGTACTGTTAGTACCAAAAGCTTAAGCCCCCTATCAGTCGATAGACTTAGGTGGAATTGGGCGAAGGATGGTATGTTCTCAGTCAAGTCTAGTTATGACCTTTTGGAAGGTGGGAGGTAGTAGCTAGTGCTTGTCAAGATGATTTGGAATCTGTGTGCCTCCCTGAGGTGGGGGGTTTTGTGTGGGAGTCTGGTGGGGAAGGAGTTTAACTATGGGCCGGCAAAAAGCGTGGTTTTTCCCTTGCCGTGGTGTCTTTGGCCGAGTGGACGGAAGAAGTTTTGGAGCATCTCTTTATCCACTACCCTAAGATTTAGGGCTTGTGGACTACTTTGTTTTCACTCGGAAAGCGAATAGAAGTTTGTCCTTGCACAGTTAAAGAGAAATTTGTTGTGCAATTTGGGTTCACTCTCCCTCTCGAAAGAAGCAAAGCTATGGCGGGCAGCTCCCCTGTGCTTCTTGTGGGCAATCTGGATTGAGAGGAACAAAGTTGTGAGGACATGCAGTTCTCGTTTGATAGGCTGAAGTCCTTTTTTTAAGGTCTTTTTGTGAGTGGGCAACTATGATTCCTAATGTGAACCTTTCCTTTTTAAGAGGATCCGGAGTGTTGGGTTTTATGTAGCTTGTGCGGTGGGTTGGTTGTTTTTTTGTCTTAGCCTTCCTTTTGTGCATGTGTGGCTGTGCTTTGTGTGTCTTCTGAGTGTGATCTTGTGTGGTGTAGTTTGTGACTCACATACCCAATATATTGTTTTCTTTGCCTATCAAAAAAAAAAAAAAAAAGATTCAATTGGCAGCTGCAGGTGTTGAGATCGACCATGCTCGACACCGATCCTATGATTCGATGCATCCAAACAATTACAGCCATTAGGCATTTGTTATAGTTAATCTGAAGCCCCGAAAAAAAAAATGAAAAGAAAAAACAAGCTAGAACCAAGACAACATATTTCATTTACCATCTCGATGTGTTGATTCATGTCCGTTTGGGCACCTCGATATCATAGTTCTCACCAGAATTGTCCTACATTTTAATCAGTACATTATAATCTTAGAAATAAAAATAAAATGCATCAAATCGAGCTTTGTTCAATTTAGTTTTTCCTCATCAGGTTCATATGCATACCTTTGCATCAAGCTCCAGCCTTTTATTAGCTTATGATATGACTCTAGGGAAATCTTTCACTTTTTTCCATAAGCTACCCGATAAATCAAGGAAGTTGAGCACCAAGTGCAGGGAAGCGTATATATTCTAGAAATGTTCAATAAAATGTGAAAAGTTAGTATCATGAATCTTGCTGCTTTCCCTTCATCAATATAACCTTAATGTCGATTTATCCTCCCAAGTCCCGACCAAAAATTAGTCATCAACACCCATGATATCAAAAGATATAAACTACTTGATCTTTGAGATCGTAATTGTAAATATCGCATATTCTAAATACTAAAGAAACCAAGAAAACTGTCCGATCATATTAATGATGGGTTCTTGTAAATCAAGTTAGGGATATAGTATGTATGAGATAACATAGAGCCCACAATAAAATAAAACGCCTGACAGGATGATCACTCCTCGACTAAATACATAGTTATTTGAGAAGCAAGGTGCCTAAAGTGCAAAGCCTCTTAAGGGACTTGGGGGCATGTTTTTAAGTGAAGCGCACCATATGTCAAATATATATTTTATGATTTTTATTACGATTGTTTCCTATTTTTACATGACTTTCTCGCAGTTTCTTGGCTATTTTAGTTGATTTTTTTGCTTATTCTCCTCTTCTATAAGGATTATAGAGTGGTTGGGAGGGTTAGGGTTTTTTTTGGAGTTGAAACATGGAAAAAATGGGGCTGGAGGGGTTGAAATCTCGAAAATTAGGCATCTAAGGCCAAAGCAACGTCAATTAAATTAGGCATGAGGCCAAAGCTCTCTACATGTCTTGGTCTTTACCTGAACAAATGGTAGGGTGAAATTCCAGTGGCTTTGGTTGAGCTTAAAGCCATGGCTGGGGACCATAATGTGAGTATATCTTCTTTGTCACAACGAGCAAGCTCTCGAGTGTTAAAGGTTGGTTGTGATTACAAAATGACAAATTCTCAAATATACCCGGGATTCTTTTCCCTTGTTCGCGCATAGATCTATCAGAAATGACAATTTAAGTGGAGAATTTCAGGGGAATTAGCAAAATTGTTTGGTTTGTTGTTCTGAACTTGTCATGAATCACATCACGGGCAATTCACGAAAGCATTTCAAAGCTCACGTCAAGGCTCATCCTCCTTGATTTGTCGAGGAACTGACTTTCGGCTCCATTCATGAAGCATGTCCTTACACTATCATCAGCAGGTTATTTGAATCTGTCGAATAACAATTTCTCACATTAAGATCCCTTTATTGGGCAAATGTCAACTTTCACAAAGTTGAAACTTTCAGCTCAAATCAGCTCTACATTGGAACTCCGCTAATCTTAAAATGTTAGGATGAAGATTCGGATAAAAAGTAGTATTGTTGAATACAAAATCGATGGTGGCTATTGATGATGATTTTATTTGTGCATTGGCTTGGGATTTGCTATGGGCATTTTAGTTCCCTATTTTGTATTGGCAATGAGAAGATCTTGGTGTGATGCATATTTTGATCTTGTGGACAAAATTGTCAAGTATTCTTCTTTAGAAGAAGAGTGACCTATGCGAATCGTGCCCAAGATAATATTGTTGTTTGAAGATCTTTGTATGCTTTTTATAGTTCGATATGAATTTGAAAAGTAAATTTTCACTATTTGGTAATAGAAGGGGAAGACTTTGCTTTTAATGTAGCTGAATAAATTACTATTTTTTATTTTACATTCACGAAGACATGAATATATAATATATATAAACAGAAAAGTAGCTTCATCTAAATATCTAACTCGACTTGATCATAGAAATTTTCAACAAAGAACAAACATCCTCGTTGAAAAGATTCAAAAGCCCAGGAAGCATGTTTTACGAAGTGAGAAAATCATATGCTATTAGACAAAGTACTAATTAACTTTATGAAGAACCATGCTAAAATGGCAGGCCAGCTCCGTCTGTTTTGTGTCTCTATCTCTTACTCACTCGTAAATAGAATTGAATTTGAGACACAGAAATTAGAAGCATATACACCATTCCTCGACACCATTTTAAACTATAAATATATATAACTAAAAGAGTTTAAGCGTGAAATTTGGTTAAACATAAACACCATTGTTGATTCTTCTCTTTGTGTTTAAATACTTATCTTTCTTGAAAAAGCTTTTAAGGTTTTTTCTACGCCTATCTTTATGCTATGCACTATGCTACGATACGCAACCATAAACAATATGAATTTGATGTTTGGAGACCAGGAAGATTTTACCTCTTGTATTTGAGAAAAAAGAAAGTGCCTAAATTTGGTAGCCATGCATACATATATATCTAGATTCCCTCTCCCTCTAACCCTCTTTATTATGGCGACACTTAGTGCAATTCCATTTTCTATAGGCAAAGATGTGACTCGATCATGCATATTCCTTCAACATTTAGAACTTAGTCAATAGATCAATACTATCCCTATTTATAAGATTTGAAGTCACATCTTCCTAAATTCCCTTCCTTTAGGTGTATTCAATTACTAAACGTTCATGGGTATGATGGGGCTCTGGAAGAAATCAAGATGTGGACTTGAATTTGGGCTTGAACATGGCTATGGGAGAAAAACATTCAAACTTTTCTTCACTTTGAGAAAAGGGGTCCATTAGCATGAATAACTAACAACTTTGTTGGGGCTTCCACATAAGGATAGACTATTTTGAATTCCTCACATTTAGATAAGTGATTTAGGCTTTTAATTTGATTCATGTTGCTCACGATGAACTTCAAAATTCTCCGAAAAAAAAATACTAGCCTATGGAGAACATTTGCCGTCGGACTTTACAAGCAACTTCCTTAAACGTCTGAGATTATCCATGGGGCCAAAGCGGAAAGAAGAAAATGAGAGAAAATTCGAGAGATTTTATTCAACCGAAAATAACATACATAAGCGAATAGACCAATGCACTGGCCAAGGCACGGGTCTCTCGATCTCTCATTCCTGCGATCTACATTTCCAGTTAAATCCTTCAAAGGTTCTCTAAGATTATCGGACTAACGACCTAACAACATATGTATTAGAAAAAAAACGAATCTATTACAATTGTATCTACGACCCGCAGTTTTATCAATATTTAACAACACACTAACATCTTGCTTAAGTTAAAGACCATAAATGAGGACACATGTGACACAAACTCCACACCTCGGCCCTCATTTTCTTCAAAAAACAGTCATAGCTCTCTCGAGCGGGTAACTTACCTTTTTCTTGAATAGCCAACGATGCTTGCGGTAGGCAGGAGCTTAAGAGCAAGCACCACACTAGTTGAACAACTCGAGCCTTGTTCCGCGCTTGCCATGAGTCCTTGATGTTGGTAGGCTCCACCTCGATGAGATCATCCCTCATTTTATCCTTGTTTGCAACAAATTCAGCAACATGCTCCACCTTAATCTAAGCATCATTCACAGGTTTTTCACCACTCATTTTGCTTGGCCCATTGCACCTTAGAACACCACCACTTAACCACATGGAATCCATACGGTGCGGTCACATGGACCTGACAAATCCGTAAAAAAACCACTCACTGCGGCTAAGCGGCCGGCGGCCCGACCGGCTAACACAAAAGGGGAGGGTCTTTTCTTTGCCTCACATCGTCGAACTTTATATATAGCTTCATCATCCTTGGAGTTAGAAACATCCACAAGTCAACATAGATGGATACCATCGATGGTACAGAGCGGGAGATCATGCATCGAGTTGGAATGATTCTCTACCTTCGACCTTACGGGGAATCGGTTTAACATTTATTTTCACCGCATTGAACTACTCCTCCAATGTCATACGAGAATACGTTTCAAATGGTGTTAATGCATGAACAAGTTTGAGAGAAAAGAAGCCAGATCTCTTACGAGGACTTGATTACACCTAAACGATCCTATCTGCTTTATATGCATGACGATGCAAGCGAGGAAGCCTCTTGCTCATACATCTGATCCTCCATTCACGAGATCTCTATCAAAGATAAGGCATGGTGGGATAGTGTATTCGACCTCAGACTCGATGCAGAGACTATCACTGTGTCATTCACCTCTCATGAACTAAATTCGAGGATGTTTGTTTCTGTGCTCTGGCTGTTGACCTCCTGAGACCACTGTTTGACCCAACACTAGCAAGCTCATCGTACCATAGTCTCATACAAGCCCGAAGAACACACCACGGGAGGACATTTCACCATGCCTCTTCTCTCTTTCGATTCTCTTATACGGCCGCACACGAGAAGATGCCACTATTTATGCTTTAACTCGATGGGTGTCTCACCATGCTGCTCTCTCTCGGTTCTCTCACCGCGAAACCCGGCCAAGGCGTCTCATATCCCCGGATCACGACCTTCATCGGCTCTCTCTACGGACGTCTCACAAACATACCACTTCTTCCTTCCTCATGCGGATCATCACCTTTCCTTCTGGGTATTCTTTTCAGAACCTCTCTTGATGGTCATGGCTCCTCTTGGAATTTTAATTTTCTCAAGACCACACCACTTCTTGGTATAAACCCCAGATGCAACAAAACTCCATTTATTCACTTAGGTCTTTCTTCAAACCTCACAATCATTCACTCTTATGAAAAAGATAGACCCGAGAATAGAGATAAACAACACTCTCTCCTTATCTTTTACGCTCCCGAAACAACCGGGTTTCACATTTCTCATCCTCACTTGATGCCCTTTTTATTTTCACGCCTTAAAATGCTCTTGTTGAATTTTCTATTTTAAATTTTACCATCATATTTCACTTAATTTTACAATGAACAATAACCTATAGTGGTACTAATTATGCATTAAATACCTAGGAAAGTCATGTCGGCCTTTTAGGAGTAGTATTGCTTGGTCTTGCAACATTAATAAGAAATAGTATTCATCTCTCTATTTGAAGGTGATACTTATACCTTAGTCTTGTGGCCAGTATTGACTTTTAGTTATACCCCAAGTACTATGGGTGATCTTTGTATGATGTTGCTTACGAGATAGGTTATGGAGCGTGGCCGTGCATTTATATTACGTCCATGAGCACTTAACACACATGTTGTGACGCCCCCGAGCAGGGGTCAGTTGACTACCGTCGCCAGCGAATACAGAGTGGAGTCGGGTTAATACGGGGAGTTCTAATTACAAAACTGCATATCCTGTCCCAAACAGTCGATATATGCTACCATACAAATATGGATAAGCAGGCATCTTGGGCCCATGACGCGAGTATCCGTAAAACATATACAAACTATGAATCAACTATCCCAATAGTTACAAGATTTTAATATTTTTTACTCTTAAACAATACATATATTAAACGTAAAGGGTTCCTATAATACATGTACAACCACCAAAGCCATCCCGGCTTTCTTATGATAAATCTCTAGACGACGTCACTCTTACCTTTCCCCAGTGCACGTAAAATAAAGGGGATCCCACGGCGGGGTGAGCTAAAGCTCGGTGGGAGAAATCGTACTAAATGGGCTCTCACCACCTAAGTGCGGTGTGTTCCAAATTAAACACATTCAAGCAAGTATGATCCACACCCTTGAGATGTCTGCATGACTTGACTCGGATCAGGAGTCCTCACGGAGCTCTCTCACACTCCTTCAAGCCTTGTAAGGGAATTATTATTTTATTAGTGGGCAACCCTCCGATGAATATATATCAATTGAGCCGCTCCGACGATTGATATATATTATTTGTTTATTAATTTACTTTCAGATGAATGTATATCAAGTGGGCGCTCGAAGCGGTTGACCTATATTATTTAGTTTATGAGGATGGCTACCCTCCGATGAATGTAATATGTCAGTTTGGTAAGCTCCGACGGTTGACATATTGTTTAGTTTGGACTACCCTCGATAATTAACATTTTAAGTATCTCCGAAATGATTTTATACGGGCTCGTCTCATGCACTAACTCTATATTCTAGGATGTTATGGTGCAATATGGAATGCATGTATGTCAATTCCAATACAGTCTAATCACATGCAAATATATAACATGAATATACTTGCATAAAAATTAAATCACACAAACATGTTATGTAATTATCATTTCAAACATCAAAATTAGCTCACTCGGGCTAATGTTCAATCCTGGCTGAGTGATTAGAATTGCCAACCAAACATATAATTTCACAAAATTATATTTTAGAACATAATGCAGGAATAAGTAAGAGCCCTCGTTTACTATTCTGAAAAATCACACACAAACATCGGTTCGCTTAAGTGAACCAGTTTCTCGTAATTTAGGCCCTATACATGCAAAGCACAAATTAATACATAAATCAACACATAATCAAGCTTTAAACAGCCCCTATTAGGATTTGTCTGACTTGACCTCTCAGAGTTTCTAAAAGGAAATTTCCGATAGTCGGTCCCATGTTTTTTGGGGCCAGATCAACAACCCCCTCACGGCTCATTCAGCAAAACGTTAGTAAAACACTTAAATGGGAGTAAAAACAGTAGGAATCTACTCGAGGTTTGAAGAAACTCCGATCCAGGAATCCACGCGTGCTTTGTCCAGCGTAGAACATTTCTCATTCTTACCCAGAAACTACCCAGACGGTCCGTCTCTTACAAATCTAGAGAGAAGTTTAAAGCTCTCTCTCTAAAACCCTCTCAAAAAGGCTACTGGATCTCCTCCCCCCAAATCACGTTTTTTGCTCTCTTTTAACATTTGGGAAGACAAGCTATTCCCATTTAGTCATCTAGTGACTTAGATTCAATGACCTTCATGTCCTCTTTTACGATTTGATGTTGGCGTATCTCGTGATGCATTTTAAATGTTTAGCTGCGTACCACTTATGAATGCGTAGTGCGTCTTGTGACTTTCGTCGCGTCGAAAATCGATTCTGACTGAAGCGCGATCTTGCTCGAAGCGTCAGGCTCGGCTATCTCGAGGAGAGAATTACGAAATTTTACGTGCCAGCTAGATTTCGCGAGACGATTCCAACGGTGCAATCCGTTTCATCATCTGAGATCTAGAGAATTAATTCCGGATTTTTAACCGAAATTACAATTTTGTAATTGAAATTACGATTTTTGCCCTTATTCCAGAAATTGGAATTTCTCGGGTCTTACACATATTGTGAAGACAAACAACAATTTTAATTAAAATTTTCTAGTGAGAGGAAACCATCTAGATTGAAACATTGAAAATAATTGCCTAATTTGGGTAGCTTCCGAAGTTGAATTAAATGTATCTCGGATCAAATATTCAAACTGTATTCTTGATGTTGTTTTAGTTAGTGAATCATTGGTTCATCTAATAAGTTTGCTTCGCCAAGTGATTGAACATTATTAGTTTAATGTCTAGTAAATTGATTATGTCATCAATAGAGCTTACTAACCTAAGCATGCTACACTTTAGAAAATGGAAATATTCTTTGATGACGAAAGATCTCATTCACTTTTTCAAAGCGAGATATTCAACGGGGTGTTTCTTAAAAGTGAACAAGCAACAATGAACATGTTACGGGGGTTAGTGACCTTATGTGACTTATATGGGTATGTATGTATCCTATCTCACTCTTGTTTTTCTTAAAATCCTATCTATAAAAAGTTTTGAACTTGCAAAAATTATTCCTTTCTAATGTATTTATATTGCAAATATTTCTGGGTACCCTAATTTGAAGAGTGTGCGGTAACTGATTTACAAGAGGAGCTATGGAAGTTGTATGCAATGACTTTGACAGGCAACTCCATTGTGGAAGTGAGTTTGTATATTCCTTTCTATGTATTTTTATTATATTTTAAGGAGGCCAACAACTTCCTGTGGCAGGCTAAGCTAAGGCACCATTGGTTGGTTTGAAGAAGAAGAGTAATCATGTTTAGGACCCGATCAAACAAGTGCACCCGATGGGGATTGGAAGAAGCCCAAATAGTAAAAACATTCAAAATTTAGAGAAATTGCTCACGTGTAGGCAGATTTCTCATGGCTATCACGGTATTTAATGGATAAGCAAAATCCACCATTGGATAAATTAAAGACTCATCAAACATTCAGCTCCCTCCTTCACACAGCAGAAAAGCCCTTCCATATACTTGTTGTAACCTATATAGTCGGTGATAGTTTCAGCCTTTGCTTTAGAAAACAATCCACATGAGCAAATTCACTGCTGTCCTCTGCTTCTATTGGTAAAGATTCTCGAGAAGCTCAGCAATCTTTGGCGCTTTTAGACTTTGAAAGAATCCATGAGAAGACACGATCTTTTATGTTTCACAGGAGAGATGGCTTCATTATTATTATTACCTTGGTCACCATTTTTGTCATTATCGTGTCGTCGTCATCATCATCGGAAGAAGAGCTATCTTGGTTAGCAGGTGAAACACTGCAATAGAGAATTGAGGATTCTTTGCCCGACCTGCGGAGTGCTCGGTCGGTAATACCAGGCATCAAATCCTATGATTGAGGATCGATGCACCCAAACAATTACAACCCATTAGCTAATATAGTTAACCTAAAGCGAAAAAAAAAAAATGAAAAACAAACTAAAACAAAGACAACTTTTATTTCATTTACCACCTCAATGTGTGATTGCATTCCGCATTGAGCACCTCGTCATCATAATTCTTACGGAAATTGTCCTACATTTAATGAGTACATTATAATCTTAGAAACTAAAAATAAAATACAGAAGCGGCGAACAATTTAGTTTTCTCGTCGGAGTTCCTTATGCATGCCTTGCATCAAGCTCCGGCCTTTTATTAGCTTACGATATGACTCTAGGAAATCTTTCACTTTTCCCATAGCGCAGTAAATCAAGGAAGTTAAGCACCAAATTCTGGGGAAAAGCATATATATATTCTAAGAAAGTGTTAATTAAAATGTGAAAATTTAGTATCATGAATCTTCTTTGCTTTCCCTTATCAATATAACCTTAATGTGGGTTTATCCTCCCAAGTCGAGCCAAAATTAGTCATCAACACCCATGATATCAAAAGATATAAAGGACTTGATCTTTGAGATCCAAATTGTAAATATCGCATATTCTAAATACTAAAGAAACCAGGAAAAAGAATGTCCAACATATTAATGATGTGGGTTCTTGTACATCAAGAGTTACGAATATGGTAAGTATGAGATAACATAAAGCCCACAATAAAATAAAAAAAGAGCCGCCTGACCGGATGGTCACTCTGACTAAATACACACTTAGTGACCCAGGAGCAAACTCTTAGGGCCTTGAGGCAGGTTTTTAAGTGAAGTGCACCATATGTTAATGTCATATTTTATGATTTTTATGATGATTGTTTCCTATTTTTACATAACTTTCTTGGAGTTTCTTGGCTATTTTAGTTGATTTTTTGCTTCTTCTCCTCTTCTATAAGGATTATAGAGTAGTTGGGAGGGTTAGGGTTTTTTTTGGAGTTGAAACATAGCATAAATGGAGTACGGAGGGGCTGAAATCTCGAAAATTAGGCATCTAGGCAGAAACAAGCGTCGTTTTAGTGCAGTAAGAAAATATATATAAAGCGTTTTGGTCTCTATTACGAGAAAAAAAAAGCCCGGGGGCTTCTACTGCCCCGCGACAATGACGGAGAAAGAAAATGGAGAAGAAGAAGAAAAAGAAAGGAGAATAAGAAGCGGGGAAAAAAAAAACCCGAAAATGCTTGAGGCGAGGTGCTCTGTCGAATTGGTAGGGCCTCGAAACTGGCCTTTGATAACTATGACTAAATATATAATCACAACAATAAGAACCGATTTATGATGATGGCCAGTTTTATAATAAGCTATGTTGTTGTGCCTCACGAGAAGAATACGGGAAAAAGCAAAGGAAAGACTGAGAAAATAAAATGCAAATCAGAGCACAACATTTTTCTTTTTTCATCTCTCCCTCTAATTTATCTAAAAGAACAAATGAAATAAATATTTTCCTGAAAAACATCTTACTTTTAGTTTTAGATAAAAAAAAAATAATAATAACAAAACGTTCTAAGCACAACGACTATCATGTACACCATAAAATGCATTATATGCAGAAGAAAAAAACCAACGAAAACAGTTTGCAACCAAACAAACAGAAAATGAAACAAAAAAAAAAAAAACAAATTCAGAAATATCTTTAAAAAATCCCAATATTAAAAAATGAGAGAGAGAAAGAGAGAGATCCCAAAGTTACCTTGGCTTGAAGGAAGTGGGTTAGTGATTGGTTTTCCCAGGCGATTAAGTTTACGCGGCTTGGACTCGACCCATGCTTTACTTGAGCAAAGTGTGGATCTGCGGCATAGACATATATAAAAAGGTCATTTACGTAGCCCGTCAGAGGTGTACGATGCGGCGATCTTGTGAGGCGTATAAGAGCACCAAGTGTAAGACCCGAGAAATTCCAATTTCAGGAATAAGGGCAAAATCGTAATTTTGATTATAAAATTATAATTACGGTTAAAAGTCCGTAATTAATTCTCTAGACCTCGGATATTAGCAGTTATGCAGATTGGAGATGTCTCGCGAGAAATCTGATTAGCACGTAAAATTTCGCAATTTCTTTACGAAGAACGATCGGAGTTAGTACGTTTTTGACGTCAGCGTTTAGTCTTGAAGTAAAACATTTTTGATGCAATGAAAGGCACATAGCATGTACTCGTATCGCAATAAGTGGTATGAGTAGATAAATGATAATGGTACAAAAACTAGTCTGCAGGAATATCTGATTACGGTGAATGAGGGGCGTAAAGGTCGTTTAGAATTTATTTCAAGTGGTAAGGGCCAGAAATAGCCAATAGTCATTCATCCTCTTCATTTAGCAAAGAAAAAAACGGGAGGAGCTTCATTTTTGATCCAGTAGCAGCCGAATTCTTTTTTAGAGAGAGAAGCTTAAGCTTCTCTCTAGATTCTTGAGATGCCGTCGCGGTTTCGGTGCGAGAAGGGGAAAAGCGATCTACGCGAAGCAGGCTGCAGCGTGGACTCCAGGTGCTAGTGAGTTCTTGAGGCTCATGAGGTAGGATTTTTCTCACTCTTGGAGTTTGTGCATTTTTAGTGTTTTTGAATGTTTAGGAGTCGGTGAGGCGAATTTAAGGGGCCATTGGATCGTCCCGAGCATGGGATAGGAATTACTAAATTTTTTAAACCAAATGGAGCAGCCCGTGGCTGCTCCACGGCTATGTGGGTATGAAAATGGTGTTTTGTGGTTTGAATCATGTATTGGTTGGATTTGAGGCCGGTAGTGGCTGTGAAATGCGGGTTCAAAATATGAACCTAGGATTATTTGAGTGTCGGGAACAGTAAACTGGGGTTTTTTTCTTTGTTCCCACAGTAGTAAAAATGTATTTTGGGAAAATCATGTTTAGTTAAGTAATTGAATCGGGTGCTTGTGTTTGAACATTAGCCCCGAGTAGGCTAATTTTGGTGTTTGAAGCTGATAAATTACATAACATGTTCAATATTGATTAATTAATAATGAATATATTTGTGTTATATATGTTGCATGTGATAAGCTTGCTGATGAAAGTGGCTTGCTCACATGCGATAAGCTATACGCGAACATCTGGGATTAGGAAGTTAGTGCGAATGAATACAGAAAATGGCCCGGAGAGCCTGATCTAAAATATAAATTATCGAAGGGTAGTCGAGGCATAAAATATCGTCGTCGGGAGGCGGCGATTGATATATATGCATCGGAGGGTTGTCCGCTAGTAAAATGTGAATGCTCATCTGAAACTTGAGTGTGAGAGAATCGGTATTTCAGTGGTGTCTCTTAGTAGGATCATCACGACTAGCAAATGTGTGTTTGGCTAATTTGATGCAGCTCTGCACTTAGGTGGTGAATGCTTGGCACACTGGCGATTCTCCTCTTGGCTTTGCTTTACGCCCGTCGTGGATCCCAGGATGCAGGGGAGCGTCTGTGGGCCAGATCACCGAAAATTGTGTTAAGAAGAATTAGGGTTGTCTATTTGTTCTTCATCATGTATTATAATTCTCTGGTACAATGTAATGTATTGTATAAGGAAATAAAAACATATTAACTCTTACAGCAGCATATTGGAGTATATAGTTAATTCATAATCGCATGTATGTTGAATGCTTGTTATGCATTTGGTAACCATATTAGTATATTGCCTATATTGGGGCCCATTTCAGGAGCAGTATATACGGGCTGACACAGGTTGAGCTCACAGACACAAAGGACTTCTGGGTGCAAAGTGGCGTCGGGTAGCCCGACCTCCGCCATTCCATGAGGTTGTGAATTCAGTCAACAGTTTCCCATGGGACCCCTGAGCGTCTGGCACTATTATCGAGGCTTAGGTATACGAATACCTAGGGAGCTCGGGTTAGGTATCCATCAGCACTAGGTGTGGTTTGATGTTAAGTTTAGGTATGGCATTACCTAGGAAAATCACGGGTTAACACTAGGACGCCGATGCGTGTGTTGATGTGTTTGTGTGATTTTGAGTTATTTGATGATGATTGATGCGTATGTCTTGTTGTGTGTTTTGGTGTGTTTGACTGTTTTTTAGGTGTTGAAGTTGGCATGTGTCTTGAGGCGTGCACATGGAAGTGTAGAAATATTTTAGAAAATATTTTGGGTGCTGCCAGGTAAATGTAAACTTGAACCAAAGAAATAAACAAAATAAATTCATAATTTATTTGGTTTAGGAGTGAAGAGGATTAATTTTAGGTTTTACCAGGTGTGAGCGAGAGAAAATTTAAATAAAATAAAATTTACTAAATTTATTTGGAGTGTTGGAAGATAGAAAGAAATTTTAAAGCCAAGAAAAATAAATTTACTAAATTTATTTGATGAAATTGAAAGAAAATAATTTTCTAGATTTTACAAGTGGTAAAATTGAAGAAAATGGAAGAAAATAAATTTTATAAATTTATTTGAGTGGAAAAAATTTTTCGATGGGAAAGCTGGAAAAAGAAAATAAATTTTATAAATTTGTTTTTGGTTATGAGGTGAAAGAATTATTTTCTAAGGTTTATATAGTGTAAAATTTAAGAAAATGGAGAAAAATAAATTTTATGAATTATTTGAGTATCCAGAAAATGAAAAAAAAATGATTTTTAGTGATTTTAGAGATTTTCCAATTTTGTAAATAAATAACAGAAAAAATCATTATAATGAAAAAGCGAAAAAAAATTTATAATAGAAAAATTAGCCCAGGCTACTACTTAATCATATTATAAGAAGATCAGCATGTCGTGACTGAGAAAGTGATGGCGAGGAAAGAAAAAAATGTGTTGCAATATACTGAATTATATTGTGACTGAGGCTACCAAGCTTGGATTCTATTGCAGGGGCAGAGCGATTAATAAGACCCAGAAATTCCAATTTACGGAATAAGGGGCAAAATAGTAATTTTGATTAAAGTATGATTACGATTCCCAAAAATCCGTAATTAATTCTCTGGAATTTCGAGATGACAGAAAGCGGATTATGCAGTTGGAATCGTCTCGCGAAATCTAGTTACAACACTAATAAATTGCAATTTTGAGACGGTCGGACGAGCCACGTTTTTCGAGGCATCACGGTTCGGGTGCCGTAAATCGATTTTCGATGCGACGAAAGGCGCATATAACATGTGCTCATGTACCATAAGTGGTATAAGTAGAGAAATAATAAAAATGGACGGCCGGGATAGTGCCGAATATCAAATCTGGGAAATGAGGGACATATTGGTCATTTAGAGATTTGATTTAAGTGACTAAAAGACAAAAAAGGTAATAGTACTTCATCTCTATTGAGCAAGAGAAGCCAAAACGTGGGATTTATGTTTTAGATCACGATAGAGCTTCATAACTTTCATTTACAGAGAGAAGTCTGCGACCTCTCTAGAAAGCCTGCCAATCGGACCGGGTTGGATTTCGACGGACGGGGAAGGGAACGTTCTACGCGAGGAAGCGGGCTGCAGCGTGGACCACGGGTTTGCCCGGTTTGCCTTGACTCAAGAATTTAGGATTTTCTCTCTACTTGCGTTTTATTCCCATTTTTAAGGGGTTTCCATGTTTAGGTTGGTTTGAGGCGAGTGAGGCGGGTTGATCGATCCCTGAGAAACATGGGACGGGTAAATTTCTTGGGGATTTTCCCTGTCAGGGAGCGCCGAGAAATTAGGGTTGTTTGGGTGTCTTTAATTCGAATTTTGGCTTTAAATCATGTATTTGTATGGAAAAGGCTAGGGAATGGGCCGTAGGATTGGTCACAGCTTGTGGGACAGTTATCAAATTTTAGGAGATTCTTGGGGTATCCGTAGCCAGGTCAGAGGAAGCTGTTAATGAGCTGTTGTGTTAGAATTGTGTATTAAATTCTATGTTGGTATGCATGAGGCAAGAATAGCTATGATCGGTTTCAAAAATTGGAGCAGATGTAGGATGAGTGGGCTGCGTGGACAACCCACTTCCCACACATTTTTAAGGAATTTGAATTGGGAGTGTTTTTGTGATAATTTATTATAAATTGTGCTTTAGTGATTAGGAGACCGGAAATGGGAATGGAAATCGGTTTCATCAAGAGGAACCGATGTAGGAAAGTGTGGAGCTGCGGTGGACAGCCCACTTGCTCTATTTTAGGCTTGTAAAAAATAGTCAGGGTTTGTGTGAAATGGATAGGAGTATCCATATGTTTGTGTGCTTGAAATGGTAGCCAAGCGAATGGCTTGATATGTGTGGAACTAGATGGGATTCAGACATTATTTTAATGTGTTAGTTCAATGACACAATTACATAAGATAGAATATATTATAAGCCATTGGAAATGATTATGAGTTGCTCAGTGAGCTACATTGGGTGATGGTGATGTGTTAAATTACATGAGTGTAATTGTAGTTGATTGAAAATATGCATATTGTCATATTGTGTAAATGGTTTTGAAAATGGCGTAATGCATTTTTCGTATCTGTGTAGGTAACTGAGGTTAGGTGTGAGTGCATGACAAGGTATTTTTATAAAAGCGGATATGGTTGCGAAAGGAATTTCGAAGGATGACCAGGAAATTGGGTTGGGAGATGGGCGAGATCACTTCGGATGAGGACCATGGCCCCATTTCGGAGAAGCTCACCAACCAATTCACTGGGAAGGAATGATCCCATATTTTGCCGAATATTTCGGTAGTATATTTTCAGAACAAAGTTTTGTTTTGAAAATGATTATTTTTTCTCATTACATGGGCAGAGCAGAGTGTGAGTGAGTCGAGTGAGGGACTCGTGACATGGGGTGATCGTATGAACATTCAAGTAGGATCGTGTATTTACTTGAGTGTGTGTTTACTTTGGAGCATTACCTTGCACTTGGGTGGTGAAGTAGCCCACTTAGGGGCGATTCTCCTGCGAGCTAGCTCTGCCGGGTCGTGGGTACCTTTATTTCGGGTGCAAAGGGCTCGAGAGACGGCTCATTTTAGAGTTGATTTTGAGAAGAAGCGGTTTGTGGCTTGATGGTTCTTTTGGACATAACATGTATTAGAATTGTAGATTTTAATATATGTTTGTATAAAACAAAAGTGTAATCAACCATGTAATTATTGGGAGATAATTGGAGAATAGTTGTGATATGTGTTTTAATGAGTATTAGTTATGGGCCCAAGTGGCCGTATTGGATATATTGTATATATTGGATTGTTTGGGACAGGTATTTGCAGGTATTGTATTTGGGTAGAGCTCCCCGTACAAAGGAGACTCTGCCCAATTTTCTAAAGTGGTGTCGGGTGGCAGGCATCCACTTGTGTCCATGGAGTTGTGGGTAGTCAAACGGACCCCGAGGTTTTGGGCGTCCTGCTGTGAGGCGGTAGTAGGGTGGACGAGGGGCGGTGTCACGATCTGAAAAGTTGTATCGTGGTAGGGAGCTTAGTTAGGCTAGTTTTTGGGACTCTGATACAAAAATATTGTATTGTGGAGCTAAACTGGCTGGGCGCGGGCTGGCGGCGCGTTCCGCCGCGATACGGCCGGGGCGCGCTGCGGCTGCAATGTTGGGCTGCGATACGGCCGCTGGGCGGTACGATCTGGCCGGTGGGCGCCTTGGGTGAGTGAGAGCTACTTGGCGTCTGAGCCCAGCACTTAGCAGGGGGGGGGACCTGTTGTTGAGATCTGTCGAGGATGAAGGCAGATGAGACAATCTATGTAGTGTTTCTTGTATCATTATATGATCTCACGACCGCAACTGCGACACGTGAAGCCCTTGCCACATTTCTGGCCGGGGACCGCAGCCGCGACCGCAACGACCATCTTGTATTGTATGCACAGGCGCGCAAAATGCACTTACTGGCGTGCTGCTTCAGGCTTCTTTGGGTGCTTGGGCATCCGCTTGACTTTTGGGTGATTTTCGAGCCCAGATGATATTTTGAGTCAGATTTGGACTCGGTTCATGTTCTTGTTCATCTCGAAATTTTTCGAAAAAAATATTTTTAAAAATATTTAAAATCAAATAAAATCAAATAAATTTTGATCAGAATTACCGAAAAAATAAAATTTTCAAAAAATAAAATTTTTGAAAATAAAATTTAGATTAAAAACAATATTTTAAACGAAATTGATTAAGTATACAACTAAGGTTATGTGTATGATTAGTGTCTCGGGAGTGTGTTATGCCTTAAAGATACTGTACTGGGTTTAACTACCATTTGAAATGGTGATTGCGTGGTAGTTGTGTAGGAAATTATATGCATGGTGTGATGTATAGGAAAAGGAGTGAATGCTAAGGTTAGGAATTATGACCTAGAGATTTAGATCTTGAAATGAGCAAGAGAGCATAGAACCTTACGAAGTAAATGAATTGAGTGGTTGGCAGTTAGCACCACTTAGGAAATGAAGCAGATTAGGTTCATGGTTGTCAAGTCCCATCGATGGTGGCATCTGCATTACTAGTTAGACTGAAATGGAAATTAAATGACTTTTGTTGCCATTGAGCGTAGTAAATGGCTAGTAAGTGCGAGAGGACATAGAGGGACGTCCACGAGGGGCAGTCGGGCACCACCGACGATTGACCAACCGCCAGGCATTTGATCATGGTCGTAGGTGTTACGGAAATTTGTGCTCCTTACCAGGCTCGCATAGCGAATGTCAGAAAAATCCTAGTAACTCGGAGGTTTAGGGACTGAATCATCCTCAGAGCATTCACGGGGGGAAGAGATCAGATGGTGGTAAGACCATTGGTTCGTCTGCGAGCAAGAGAAAGTGTTAGAAGGCTATGGGTTTACCTCGCGCGACCGAGTTAAATTTAGGCTGCGTTCTAGCTAGAAAATGAGGCCCAAAATAGAGATTGGAAATGGGCGAAGGACCTCCTAGAGACACAGAGGAACCGTTGCATGTGAATTCTCCCTAGAGACCTTAGAAGTTATCTGAGTGAGAATGGAGTGCAGGCTATGTCGAGGTTGTGAGTTAGAGATTTTCTCGGGACTCTGCTCCGCGGTGGACGAGTTATGAACATGTCAGAGTTCGGTGTCATCCTTGGGATGGATTAGTTGATAGCTTACGGGATCGTTATCGATTGTGAGCGTAGGAGAGTTACCGCCTACACGCAGGACGGTACTCGTGTTGTATTTCAGGGTGGCAAGCACGATATTTTGCCCCAGACAGTATACGAGTCCAAGTGTCAGGGGTAGTTGGCGGGTTGGCTAGCGAGCCTTACCCTAGAGGAGGAGGAGGGAATGGGGGCTTGGATCTACCAAGGTAGTGTGCAAATATGTGGATGTTTTCGGATAGAGCTGCGGACTACCTCACTTAGGGATGTAGACCCGGTATTGAGTTACCTGGTATATTCGACCATCGTATGGCTCATAGGATAGCGATTGAGTTGGGAACTCGAGGAATGCAGTATGGAGCTATTGGACAAGGGATCAAGAATCGGTACCCATTACCGAGGATTGATAATTTATTTGATCAATTGAGAGGAGTGCGAGTCTACTTTAAGATAGACCTTCGCATTGGTTACCATCAGCTGAGGGTTAGGGATACAAATATCCTTAGAGCCAGCGTTTAGGGCCAGCGTTGTGGGCACTGAGTTTCAAGGTGATTCCTTTGGATTGACGAATGCGCAGCGTTCATAGACCTCGTATCGGGTGTTGACGCTTATTTAGTCGGTTGTTGTAGTCTTCATGGATGACATCTTGATCTACTCCCAGTCAGAGTGGGAGCATGAGTATCACTTGAGGATTGTTTTACAAGCATTTAGAGACCTTGAGTTTGTCGCATTTAGGATTCATTAAGTCGGGGTTTAAAGCACTTACTAAGGGAGATTTTTGGGACACGTGGTGTCAGCACCAGGAGTATTAGTCGACCTAGAGAAGGTTGAGCAGAGATGAGTTTGGAGAGACCGAATGTCAATCTTCGAGATACGTAGCTTCTTGGGATTAGTTTGGGTGATAGGAGGTCGAGAATGGGGTGAGTTGTCCATTCGGGCGGGATGTGGTTTCGCCTACGGGACATGACTCCATGGTTGGGACGGCCCTGACCATAGAGAGAGAGATTGAGGATACTTGGAACACTTTCGGGATCACGGGTGTTGAGTAACGAGGAGGAGGATCGGCTTTCTCTGGTTCGAGGAAGAGCGAGAGGCTCTTATGCTTCATCCACAGTTTCAAGACTAGGAGCGGGATTAGGCATGTGAGATGGGATTACCCTAGAGATGGGGATCCCAGGGCTTTGGGATGCGCCGGGTCCCCCCCGGATAGTCGTAGGGCGGAGAGTATCACGAGTTCATTCCTCCACACACCTGATGCAGGTCGGAGGACTCGAGTTTCGATTTCGGGATGCTATACAAGCACTCCAGCTAACTGGGCCAAACAGAGTGTAGGTCACGTCATGGAGACCCGAATCGGAGTTGCGCGTGGGCGTGGTGGACCTTAGGGTGGTAGACCTATTGGTTATGGTTGCATCGGGCTTGACATGGATGAGTTAATGACCATCGGGTTGTCGATAGTGAGACCTTAAGCCCAGATTTGTCATCACGGACCGCGACACATTGGATTTGGGCTTAGAGGTTAAGGCCTTTAGAGAAGCTAGGTATAGATGTTCTTCCCTTTAGGGTGTAGGGTGAGGATTGACACGATAGGTCGGGATTATGAGTGAGAGATCTCCACAAGTTACGCTCATGGTGAGAATCTGGAGTAGGTGTAAGAGACCAGGAGATATCGGAGATTTACGTGAGAATGTAATGGGCTTGGAAGTGTAAGCGGAAGATTATGTTGCTTTCGAGATGAAAACCTGCTGATAGATTATCCAGCGGTGAGGAGTTGAGTGATAGGAGTCAGGAGTGACTCGAGGTTTGGATACCTTTTAGGAAATTGCATTGAGTGTTGTTGAGCTGGCAAGAGCTCGGTATAAGGATGTCATTCATGACATGGACTGAGATTGGCCAGTCCGGAAGGTATCGGTGATTGTGACCTTGGAGAAGTCGGCGTTTACACGGCGAGGGTTGTGTAGGGATCGTCTTTGTACGGATTATACCATAGGTGTTAGAAGGACATTTGGGGAGCATGTCAATCTGGGTCGTAAGGAGTAGAGGAGCAATTGCCCTTAGTGGAATTCGCTGACGACGAGTTATCGAGAGCGAGTATACGGATCGCACATATGAGGCGTGTATGGGAGGCCATGTGAGTCACTTAGTTTTATTTGGGCCAAGGGTGGGGAGAGAGCTCGTCATTTGGTCACGATCGATCGAACCCTGCGAGAAGGTGAGCTTGTCTGATAGCGTCTTCTCACGGCTCGGAGCGCGGAAAATGTGCTGCTGCTAATCAATGAGGCGTCGACCCTTGAGTTCGAGGTTAGTGATCCACGTTTTCTTGAAGGTGATGCCTAAGAGAGAGGGTGATCGGGTTACGCAGCGCGAGGGAGCTATCGTGAGGTTTATTGGGCCTTTGGGATACTCGAGAGGATAAGAGCCTTGTGCGTCTGGAGTTAAGCGTTACATCGGCATGTCGGGTGTCCCACGAGGTGTTTCACGTCTCCATGCTCTGGGGATATATACTCCCGAATCCGGCTCATATGGTGGATTGGGGGCCGAATTGAGTTAACACGGATGGGACAGCCGAGAGGGGACGGTGTGTACGGTGTTGATAAGCGTGATCATGTTTTGCGGCGCAAGGCGAGGCTAGTGAAGTCTTCAGGGGCGACGTGGGTGGAGGAGGGTCGGCGTGGGAGCGAGGACATGTTTGCGGGCCACCTATCCCACTTCTTGTTTGGGATGGAATGTGGTTTAGTCGTTTTAAGTTTAAATGGTTGTTTACATGCATGGTAAGTCACAGCGTTGCATATGCATGTGCGCGATGATAGTCCTGAATTTGGAAAAAATTCTTTTAAGGAGGAGAATGTAAGACCCAGAAATTCCAATTCGGGAATAAGGAGCAAAATCGTAATTTTGATTATAAGTATATTCTGATTTAAAAGAAATCTGTGAAATTAATTCTCTAGACCTCGGATAATGGCAGGATTGTACCGTTGGAGTCGTCATGAATCTGAATTATGCGTACCAAAATTTAGCGATTTCTTTATGAACGATCCGGAGTTAGCCGTTTTTCGAAATCACATTTGGTGTGGCGATTTTGATCTCAACCCGAAGGCACATATAGCATGTACTCATGTACCGTCGTGGTATGAGTAGATAAATGACGATGAAAATGGGCGAGGAAATGAGTGCAGGAATATCAGTCGGTGAATGAGGGACGCAGGTCATTTAAAGATTTATTTCAAGTGACTAAGGGCGAAATAGCCAATAGTCATTCATCCTCTTCATTTATGAAGAAACGTGAGGAGCTTCGTTTTGATCGGTGGCGGCGAATTCTTTTTAGAGGCTTAGAGCTTCTCTCGTTCTTTAGAGATCTGTAGTCGGCGGCTTTCGATTACGAGAAGGGAAGCGATCTCACAGCGAAAACGGACTACGCGTGGACTCAGGTTTTTAGTAGGTTTCTTCAAAAACTCCTGGGGTGGGTTGCTCTCCCTACTTGGTTTTGCCATTTTAGTGTTTTTCGAATGTTTGGTCGATTGGGGCCATTTAGGGCGTTGGATCGATCCCCAAAACATGGGACGAATTACTGGAAATTTTTAAACTGAGTAAGAGCGACGTAAGCATACACGACTATGGTATGAAAATGGTGTTTTGTGGTTTGAATCATGTATTGAGTTGCTTGGATTTGGGGCGGTAGTGGCTGTGAAATGCGGGTTAAAATATGAACCTAAGTTATTTGAGTGTGAGACGATAAACCCTAGGGTTTTTCTTTGTTCCTAGAGAATAGTGACCAAAAATGTATTTTTAGGAGAAAATGCAAATGTTTAAAGATTAAGTAAATTTGAATCAGATTCAGCGTGTTTGAACATTAGCCCCGAGTAGGCCAGAATTTTGGTGTTTAGAAATGATAAATTACATAACATGTTTGTGTGATTTAATTTTTATGTGATAATATTTGTGTTATATATTTGTGTAGTTAATTTGTATTGGAAGTGGCATGCATGCATTCCATATGCACCACTTAAGTACCCATCCTAGGATTATAGGAGTTAGTGCATGAGATGGAATCTAGAAAAATAGTTCGGAGGGTAGTCTAAAATATATAAATTATCGGAGTAGTCGAGTAGAAAATATCGATATTGGACAGGCGATTGATATTCATCGGAGGAGTAGTCCACAAACAATTTATATATCAATCGTCGGGCGGCCCAATTGATATATATATACATCGGAGAAGTTGTCCACTAATAAAATAATAATTTCTCATACAAGGCTTCAGGCGAGTGTGAGAGAGTCGATGAGGGACTCGGGATGCGAGTTGGTCATGTAGACAAATTGAGAGTAGGATCATGCATTTGCTTGAATGTGTGTTCAATTGGAACATTGCATTGCACTTAGGTGGTGAGTGGCCCACTTCAGGGGCGTTCCTCTCTGCCAGGCTTTAGCTCTTGTGATGGGATCCCCCGCTTTCACAGAATTACGGGGGCGAAATGCGGGGAGACGATTCGATCCTCGGGAGTTGTCGTGAAGCGAGGTTGTGGCTTTTGTGTATATATAATTAAATTCTCTAATTTTAATGTGCATGTATTGTATAAGAGTAAAAAACATATTAACTCTTGTAACTATTGGAGTATAGTTGGGTTGTGGTAGGCATGTATGTTCAAAATGCTTGTTATGGAGCCCAGTGGCCATATTGGATGGATATATATTGCCTATATTGTTTATTTTGGGACGGGCATATGCGAGTCTTGTTTTGGGTGGAAGCTCCGTACAAAGGAGACTACGCTTTCAGATTTTCTAAAAAAGTGGCGTGGGGTAACCGACCTCCCTTACTGTGTCCAGCGGAGTTGACGGGTAGTCAACGGACGGAGTTTTGGGCGTCACACGAAGTGTCACATCCGTGTAGTATTTTGGAGATTAAAACAGAAATGAAAGTTTATGGACTGGGTGTGGTACTTAAAGAAACAAAATTTTCTGGTGTCCTTTGCCAAAAGGATTATGAAGATTATTAAGTGTAGAGATGGGCCATAATACAAATTTTATGAGTTCTGATTGCAAATTTAAAAAAGATGAGGTTATTTGCAAATTAAAGGAAATATTAAAATAATAAAAGGGAGAAAAGCAATGAGAAGCGTTCATTTGGTGCTTGAGCTAGGGCTCCACGTTTTTGGTGAGGAGAAGAGCCCAAGGAGCCAGGGAGGCAGAGGAGGAAGAAGAGGAAGAAGAAGGAGGAGGAGAAGTCGAAAATCAAGTATGTCTTTGCCTTGTAACCATTTGGTAAATTTGGATTCTAGGACTTTGGCAGAGGAGATAGATGCTCCTTTGGTAAAGGTTTTTGTGCAAGAGCACATGAACCTTTGAATTGTTAGGGTTGTGAGAAGTAAAACCCACAATTGGGAGAAAAATAACCATGAAATTATCAAATTATGTGGTTTTATAAAGAATTGGTGGACCTTAGGTAGGGTTCTTGAAGTTTCACTTAGGGTTTTGAGGTTTGAAGTTCCATAACACTCATTTCAATTGTTGTGGAGTTGTTTTTAGATGAATTAAGTATAAATTCTTGAGGTATATGAATTACTAGAAGTTGTATGATGGTAATTGGTATGAGAATTAAAGCGAAAAGGAAGCAATCGGAAAAAATTCGAGGGCTACTCAGTACGAAATGCTCTGTTTTCTATTTGCGACAGTTTTAAATATTTTGATCATCGCTTTCATTTCGAATCGATTTGAGTGATTCAAAATTATGGGTAAAATAGACTTACAGGGGAAAAAGTTATCTGAAGGAGATGTGTGCAAATTACTTGTGAAAGCCACAAAATTTTAAAAATTTACTCAAAGTAGGGCCATGTGTAAGCCCTTTATGCAGTTCTCAGTACAGAATGCTCTGTTTTCCTGTTTCGACCATTGTCGTATTTTTGACCATAACTTGCTCATTTCTGATCCGATTTAAGAAGTGATTCAAGTTTCACAGTTTAAAATAGACTTCTAAGAAAAATTTATCGGAGTTCTAGCAATTGCCAATCCCAAAGTGCCCAGAAAATTTGTCAAAGTGGTATGTGCAGATTCTGTTCTGCCATCTGGATGTAAACACAATAACTTGTGTTATGTGGTTGAGGCTTTAGGAAGGAATTTTAAATTGAAAATTTAAAGGAGATGTCATTGAATCCATATAAGGACTGATATGGAGATTTTCATAAATTTTGAAGGCCGTTTGAATAATTTTTGAGTCATAGTCATAAGTATTTGTTGGAAAAAGGTTGGCCAAAATGAATGGGTTTAGTGTTTAAGGAGTAATTTGTTCATTTGGTTTAAATGAATGTGTATGATGGATTAAAATGGAAGTTATGATTAATGTATGAATTGTGGTTTTCTTGAAAAAGGTGAAAAGGACTATCGGACGGAAAGCAGGAGTCGACGGGGAGGCGGCGGGATTGAGCGGTGTTGTGAGTGAAAATGATATTTGAAAATTTAGTTTTTTAAAAGTGAATGGTTTTAATGTTAAGCGAAAGTTTAATGGAAATGTTTATGTAAATGTTAAGGCATATGGAAATGTTTTATCATCAATATATATATTTATATGTATATTAAATATGTATGCATACGTTAAAGTATTATGAAAAGTTTAACATGTATAAAGAATGCATATGTGTTTTAATGATAAAGTAAAGGATTTAAATGTATTTGTGACGTGCACGTCAGGGTGTCCGTTATTTACCGTCAACCCCGCGAGAAATCTATGTCTCATGTCATGAGGCACGTACATGTGCAAAAATAGCCACTTGGGCGCACATCCTCTGGTGTATATTTTATACAAAATTGATTTATTTACAATTGTATTCAATTACAATTTATACAAAGCTGAATCTCTTTGGAATTTTACAAAAATACAAGAGAGGCAGTTTGATATTTCTTCAACTCTAAGGCTTGGATCGTCATCCCCAAGTCGTCTTACGTAGAAAAATATTCCACGGCCCAGGTGAAGCGATGCCCGATGGTGGAATTTCCCTACTTAGGTTACTCCGCTAGAGTGCGGTACGTGACCACACAAAGCTTATTCAACACATGCTAATGCTCGCTCATGCATACTTATTAGCAAATTAATTCCATGCAACATGTTATTAGGTTATGACAATAACATAAGATTAGCTACCACATGGGCTAAGGCGCATAATCAGGCGGTTCATCTTGGGAACCACCCACACATCACCTGAGCATGTTATCTTCTCATGGAAATAACACAAATCCTGCAATCCACCTGTAAGCAGTCCGTGGGCCGAGTCGAGCCATTAAGGTTTTCTTAGCTTCAGTCCCAAGCTTTAGGCAGAAACATGACCATCCAGGCTCAGCAAAATCCGTCCATTACATAACCCTTAAGCAAAAAAGTAAAGCAGAAGTAGGAGAAAAACCCCTACCTTTTAGGAGTTTTGTCGAAACTCCCAAAACTAAAACCCACGTGTAGTCCTTGCGTGGAGAGAAACGACTTTGCTCCTTGCCCCTGCATCGAAGCCCAGACGGTCCGATGCGCAAGGGAATTTTAGAGAGAAGATGGAGCCTCTCTCTCTAAAACCTCTCTTCCACTCTCTCTCTTTCTCGGTTGGTCTCTCCCTCTCTCTTTCCCTCTCGAGGCGATTTGGGTCAAGGTTGGTCGAGACAGAATCATCTCGATGCCACGTATCCATTTCTCATTGGACCGTGGGATTACACCCTTATCCTTATCCACCTTGAGATTTCTATCAAATGGCATGGTGCCATGTGTCCCAGTGAGCCCCTTGAGGTACCGATGTTTGACTCTCCCATAGCTTGACACGTGGCGCCTCTTGGGCGCTCAGGTGCAGTGTCCTCGTCCCTCTCGTTGCCTCGAAAGCGTGGGGTCGGCTATCTTGGAATTCGACGTAGTGGCCCAGATTTTGCGAGGCAGTTCAACTATGATCGGTTTCGTCATCAGAAATACAGAAAATTTGGGATTTTGACTAATTACCATTTTACCCTCCTTTAGAAATTTGATTTAGGGGTTGCGATGTTTATAATGTATTTTGAAGAAATGTTTTATTGATGGTTACCACTAATACACACCCTTGTTGTTATAGTGATATCGACCGAGGTACCTTTAGCGTGTAAGGATTTAGAGGGTAAAGTTATGGGTTACTAGCGGGGAGAGGAATTAGGTGTCTAGAGGTAATATCCTTACACGTGATAAGGTCTTTATGGTGGAACCCTATACCCAGCGTGGGGAGTTTAAACGGCGTAGTGGTTATGGCCCCGGAATGTGATTGTCCCTCATAGTGAGTGCCGGAAGGCTGTTCGGTGTGTTTATTCCCCTGGGTTCCATCAGAAAGAAAGAAAGAAGGAAATAAAAGAAAGTTTGAGGCATAAATGTTTAAGGCATAAATTGATTTTAATACTATAAGTATTTATTATAAAGAAAGAAAGAAAGTTTGAGGCATAAATGCTTAAGGTATAAACTGATTTTAATTGTATAAGTATTTATTGCTTTGATATATATTGAAAATGTTATTTTGATGAAAATGTACACTCATTGGGCTCCTTTAGCTCATTCTTTTCAGTATGTTTCAAAAACATTTCGGGCGAGGAGCAGGGTCTTGTAGATAGAGAGGACCCTCGGTGCGTGAGTGAGACAGGGAGGCAATGGCTATGATTTCATTGTATATGTAATTTTGCATATTGTATATATTGAATATTTTATTATGTATATATGTATATGTATAAAGTTGAAAAGGAACCACGTGGGCTTTGATCCTCGAGTGGACGAGGTACGTAAATTTGTCGGCTTAAGTCACGGCTCAAGCCCGATCTTTTGATAAAAACAAATGCATGGTTGAAGAAGTTTCAAATGTTTTGATGATTGAAATGAATAAATGTATGTATGTATATATTGTGTTTAGTTGGGTTGTGGACGAGGAGTCTAAAGCGGAAGTTGAAGTTGAGGATGGAAGATTAGAAGTGTTTTTAAGGGTTTTTCGCAGGTTTTGTAAATTTAGGAAAGTCAGAACGAAGCTTCGGCAATTTTAAAAAATCTAAGCGTTTGAAAAAAAAGAAAAGAAAAAAAAATTTACCCACTTGCTTAGCATTATTTTCCTAAAGATATCATGGGTTGTAAAAGGGGTTCGCTTCATGGATTTTATTTGACTGTTTTGAGGAAAAGTTTTTATATCCATTGGAGTGCCGGGAGGTCCCCTCGGGTTCATGAGGTTAATCCAGGTGTGGATCCTTCAACGTGGTATCAGAGCCACGGTTTTGAAAATGTTATAAAGATTTGAAAATTTTATGTTCATATGATTGTTTTAATGTTTTATTTTAAAATTATAAATTATTATGTGATTTAAATCATATATGCATTACATGACATATTAAAATTTTGAATTCCACAGAAAAATGCGTCGTGAGCCGACCCCACAGAGAGCTCTCACGAGAGCGTGAAGTACCACCACGGAGAATATGTTGATGAATGCGCATGTTCCTCCAGACGGTATAAGAGAGTGAGCCTGGCCACCCTGAGGAACCAGGAGGCCGCCACCACTCTGAGGTCGTGGGAGGGCCAGACTCCCGTGACGTGATCTTTTTTAGGCCGGATGGCTCGGCTTTTTTGGCCACGGCGTTACGACCCGACCAGAGCCGGTGGCTTCCTATGGGAGGCGAAAGCTAGGGGCGCAGGTATGTGGATTGGGAGACCCGAGAAAAGGAAGCCGTCATGGTTGGGAAATGGGCCGGGTGCACCGGGTGATCGGTGTACGGATGAGCGGGATGGTCACTTTTGCATGCTTTCTCCTACGGGACGGAGCATTGGAGTGGTGGAGGGGCGGGTTCGAGAGGAGATGCCGGAGGGAGTGTTTGAACCACATATAGAGCCCTCTATTTCTCGGATTGCACCTTAAGCCACACAAAAGCCCTCAATCACTTTCAAAGCTTCATCGAAGGAAAGAAAGAGCCAGGAAAAAAATTTCAAAAAAACCTTTGCTTGAAAATTAGGAAAATTTCATAAATTTATGTACAAATAGGAAAAAAAAATCTGAAAATTATTGAAAAACTATAAAACAAACTATGAAAAATTATGAAACAATTAAGAATATTTAAAACATTTTTTAGTTGTTTGGCAAACATTGAAATATGTTTATAATTTATAGATTTATAATATATATATATATATATATATATATATATATATATATATATATATATATATATAACATATATATATATATATATATATATATATATATATATATTGTTTTTGTTTTCATTTTTTTCAATTTTTTTCTCAATATAATTGTCTTTTTATTATTGATTTGTTGTAAAGATACACAAAAATTGACAAAAAGATAGAAGTTGAAATAGAGGCCGCAAGTGGAAGAAAAGATCCGATATGGAAATATGCCCATTTATTAAATGAAAAGATACTGAAGTACACTCATTTGTATTTTTTTGTGATAAAGTAACTAAATGAGACGTTTATAGACAAAAACAGCCTTACATTGTAGGAGGATTTAGAAGTGAAAAAAGAAGTGTACAAGATCATCACAAGAACATGTTAAGTAAAAGAACTAAAGATATTATAAGCTAGCCAAAAAAGAAACTCAAAATCAAATGAGTTTTGGGAGTCACTAATGTCGAATGAGGATTATGTTGGGTTCCAATGAAATGGCTTTGCTTATTGGCCTTGTTATCGCTAGAACTAAAAAGTGTATATAAAAACTCAAAAAACCTCTAATGCTTTGGCCTTATTTATTCGTTTCTATTAACCATACTTTTTCCTTATTTATTTCTTCCAATAATTGCACTTTGACAATATTAGAAACCCTGAGAAGAATAAAGGGAATTGGATAAACAACCCATATTGATTATCATATTAATGTATAACTTTGATAAAAGCGACTTCATATCTTTTACTTTATGCCTTTAAAAAATGTTTCCTATTCTCATTTGCGGTGAAGGGAGGAAAATGAGAATTCTTTTCTAGGGAAAAACCAAACTTTAATTTCATTTTTTTGTAGAAGCGTCTATTTCCTTGAGAGGGTATCATTAATTTGAAGAATACTAGCACAATACTTGATAATGGAAGAAAGTTTGGTATCTTGCATCCCATGTTTGAGATGCTTTTGTGCTGATTAGTTAACCCGAACTCGATAATGCCAATCGATATTTTAAAAGTAAGCAAAGCTGAAAGGAAAATTAGCTCTAACACCCCCTTTGATAGAAAGCAAAATATATAATAAGTGCCTAATAAAACATATAACCAATGCAAATTGTATGCAAAGTATGCTAAGAGGCGAGGAAAAACGGGGCTTAAAACAAAAGCCTTTCACAAAAACAGATCCGTGAAATCTATAACGAGCCTACCTTGGCCAATTAATATGGTTGAAGAGATGCAAAAGTTACCCAGAAACATTATTATTACTTCTTAGACATCATAAAAATAGATATACCATATGCTAAATAGTATAGGACACGGGAGGGAAGGCGATTATATTAATTGACACAATCTAGTACATCATAACTACATATACTGGAGTGAAGCGTGATAAAGCGTCTGAATCACCTGCAATGACAATGTGCATTTCATATTTGGGATATGATTGATTTCAACGGCAGCTTTATGAAACCGGCAATCATAACATGAAGAGAAAGAAAAGAAAAAGCCCCGAAATGAGCTCGACTTTTAGCGAAATAAATTTTCTTCCTCTCGATTCTCTAGATTTTCCACACTAGTTTAAGCAGGGAAACTAAAAGTTCCTAAATTTAAACAAGTTTCCTCTAATGGTCATCACATTGTTTTCCTTTGTATTTCCAGCAGAATTAGACTTCCTTCTAAACTTTTCTCCATTGTCTAAAATCCAATAATTATGGAGCGAGCATAGAAGCTAAAGTCGAAAGTTTTATGCTTTTGTGTCAACCATGTAATGATCATTTTTCTCTTTCGTTCCAAATCAAATAGGTTCATGGTTGAATAGTATCTCAATCTTGAAAAATGGGAACTAAGATAATGATAGGGCCCTCGGCCCGATCGAGAGACGACCAGAAAAGGCGGCACGATTGGTGGGGCTTCTCGAAGCTTAAAGTACCATCCACACTTTTGTGTGGGCCGATGTGGGATGCGTATCATTCCATACCCCCTTAAGAAGCCAGGACATTTGCGGATGGCATTCCTCTAAATGAAAACCACACACTCTAAGAATGGCATTCACTTAGACCCACCTTTGGGGCCACTTAGGGTAGCCCTCTTCTAGGTAGCCCTTTCCCAGGTACCCCTCTCCCGCTACGTCACCCAGGCTCTGTTAAACACGATGATGGGGTACGACCCGATGGAAGCCCGGCTGAATACTAATCACGATAGGTGGGAGAACCTCTGAAGTTAAGTATCCTCCACACTCTTGTGTGGAACCAATGTGTATCGTATTAGATAATGCATATAATAGAGCATGACCACTACATAACTCGAATTTAATTGAGGCTTCTAAAGGCTGAAAGGCTTCCATATCCATTGTTGTGCTTTGTCTATATATGAATAGTGAATCTAAGTAAACGAAAAAAATTACAAGCGTGCCACATAACAACAATCATTTCTAGCGTCTCTCTCATATTCCTAAAAACCCACACAATTTAGGTTCCAAAAAGGTTCCTAAATCGCATTAAGCACGATAACCAATTACCAAGCTTAGAATATGCCAATAGATCGGTTCTAAAAGAAGCGAGGAAACGAGGAAGAGAGAAACCCACCTTTAAAGTCATTTACCACTGAACTTCAAATAAGTGCATGAGTCGATCTTGAAAGAATCAACGATAGTGAAGTGGCACTAGCTCGTTTGAAGAAGGAGTTGATGACACTGGCATAAGTGGGTAAGCGCTCTTGACTCATGAGCAAGAATTCAGCAACGAGATAAACCTAACCATCTTTCAATTTATATATATATATATATATATATATATATATATATATATATATATATATAACTATATATATATATATAGAGAGAGAGAGAGAGAGAGAGAGAGAGAGAGAGAGATATGTTTGGGATGTTAGCACGAGAATGGGTGGGATTATAAGTATGGACCCATTTCGACTTAAATTTATACCAATTTGTAACTTAAGTAAAGCTTCCACATAAAAATAATAACTAAAAATAAATTTCGAGTTAACTAAAATCTCATGCAATCTAATAACCTGAAATCTAATTGTAATTGAAATTTTGAGTGAGATAAATCCAAAATATAGTTTAAAAACAAAGACAAAGATATGTGTCCACAAATCTAGATTCTGTCCCTCACCATCCCGATTTCAAATGAAATTTTAATAACACATATCTAATTATCAAGCTGAAATTTTAGTACGAGATTATCAAAATATAATTTTAAAAAGCAATGAATGTGATACAAATCTAGATTCTGTCCACTCACCATCCTTATTTTCATGGATAATTCGATCGATTCTCATGTTTAGTTTAGATGAAAATGAGAGAAAATTTCTTCCTTGCATTTCCGCTCTAATACCATGACAAAAGCAGACTCAACATGATTTCATCATATTCTTTCATTCTATTACAAGCCGAAAGCTTGCCATTGAATATGTCTGAGGAGTTTTGTTCTTGAAGATAAAGTGCTTGAGAAGCTTCTAGAGAACATTATTAGTGTTGGCTATATCTAGGGCATCTATGCATTCGTAAAACGTGATATACAAAGATATTCTACATATGAACGACGGCATTTGGTTCCAAATCTTATAACACACATTTCAAACACCTGAAGATTAATCCCAAATATAGTTTAAAAACAAAAGGCAAAAGTATGTTAAACACAGCTGTACCAGAGCATTTGCGGTTGTCGACCAACAGCGAAGTGGAAAGAAAATAAAATAAATAAAAAAACCATTCTCATGCTTTAAGGTATTACTTCAAACGACGGTTAAATTATGTCGAGTTAAGGTAAGGTTTTAGGTTTTCCCTAGTCCCAAAGAAAGAAGAATCCAACACCAAAAATTTAAACATTTCTTCATTTCCCACATTTTCTCACCAACCAAGCATAAAACATCAAATCACACAATTTAAAATGCATTCATTCAACGGAAAAAAAACGCACATCTTTTTCCACACAGGAAAGAAGAAAGACCCCGAATGCTTTTTTTTCCAAATAAAAAGAAAACCCATCGTAGCAACCTTGCAATAAAACCCAAAACGAAGAGGGCAAAGTGAAAATCCAATAGAACCCCAAACAACAAAACTTCGGGAAACCTCGACAAACCTAGAACCACGAGTGGAATCAAAACCGGACCCACATAACACAAACAAAATGGAATGTTTCTAGCCCGCAATCCAAACACCCCAGCAGTCATTGCCGCAATTTGAAAATCCTTTGATTTTCCCTCCTGTGTCCTCGCTTCTCCTGCCATTTATGACCAACCAAGCGACGAGAACAAACATATTGCAAATCAAACCACCGTCAAACGAAAAAAAAAGGGAGACGGGGCGGGGGGTTAAAGTGCGGGGGCTGAATAATGGAGCAAAAATATTAAATTTTATAGTAAGGATAAGTTCAAGTATGTAAAGAGAGGTTATTGTTGTGCATCAAAAGCGGGTCCAACCGGTTTGGGAATCCAGACCCTATTTTCAAGTTTTGGAACGGTACCAAAATCCCAAACCCTAAAAATGAGGGCGATGCTTGAAATTACAGTGAAATTTGAAGAGAGAGCGAAAAGAAATGTTCAATATTAACACCATGGGTTAGAAGGCGAAAAACCAAACACGATTTGCCACTGCGAATCAAACACAAAATACATCACATATAGCATAAGAAAAGCAATCAAAACAAAGGACACGAATCTAAGGCTGCGAGACGGCGATAGAGAAAATAATCGGGATTTTTCACGGGACATAGGCGAGGGCGGAGATCGAAAATGCAATGGTGTGAGGAAGACACGAAGACCTTGGTTGATCATGAACAAAAGAAAGCAGACTTCTTGCTTGGATCTTTGGGCGGGATTACACACGTCGCTGGAAACTTTCTCAGACCAGGGAACTTCAGGTTCCGAATGCATAACGTAACAACGTTCAATGGCAAAAGGGAGGAGAAACTAGGGTTTAAATAACTTATATACAAAGGATACTTTGGGTATTAAGTAAATTTATGAGGCTGATTTAGTAATTATATTTCTTAGGCGAGGGGCAGCATTAGAAATACTCCCAGCTTGAACCCACCCTAAACCCGAATCGGATTTGAAAATCTATTCCCAAAATCATTCATACCTGATTAAAATTTTCCCAAACCCTTCCCATTCGGGACGGGACGGGGCAAGTACCCAGAATACCCATTTCCATTGTCATCCTTAATTGTACCTTTTATTATTTTTAATTTTTCTTTAAATTATAAAATAATTTATTGTGTTAATAATTCAAGTTCATTTCAAGTATTTTATATGAGTATTTGGTTTTGAAGAATATATATATTAAAATGTTTATATTTCCTTTTTTTATTGAAAATATATTTGACTAAATAAAGTGAAATGGTTTTACAACTTTAACATCATTGTGTCTAGCCTCTAACTATCGAGTAACAATAATTAATAACAATTTTTATTTTCAAAAAGAAAAACAATTTTCGCTATTTAGTTAAGAATTGATTTATTTGAATTCTATTGAAGTTGGATTTGAAAAATTCTAATACGTTGAGAAATAACTCAGCTCCCCAATATTTAAATGGGACCCTCCTGAACCTTATACATTTTAAACATTGAATTGTCTACCACATGAGCTAGACATTATGGGCAATTATTATCTATATTGGATTTTAAAATAAGAAAATATTTTTTAAGAATATATTCTCATTATATTTTATTATAAAAATTAAAATAATTAAAATTAATTAAAAAAGATTATATTTTTCAAATTATTTATCATTGTAAAATTAAATAAAGAGTGATAAAAGTCGTCTATCATACCTAAATCAAGAGTGATAGGCGCTCACTATTCCAGGGCAAAGCGAGGATAGGAGTTCGATTCAGAATCTGATGGAGATAGTTGACTCATGGACCTCAGGTGTATTTAAAAAAAAAGTTAGATACAAGTCAATCAAATTTATAATTTATAACAACACATCCACTAGTTTATTTTTTATTAAATAATATTAACCAACCATGAGAATATCTTTAATAATGTCAATGAGACATTTCATTATAGGTCGAGAAAGGACCATATTCAAGTCTATATGAGAACATAATACTATAATGTGTAATGAAAAGTGAATATTATATAAAAAAATAGTTTTAATATCTAAAATTATTAATAATTAATGAAATTCAGTAATTGAAATATTAAAATAAAATATAAAAGAACATTTCATGTGCATTAACAATCCACAAACATTTTTGTGACACCATGGAGATTAGCCTTCCATTTTAAACTTTAGGCACAGGACAAAGAATTAATAAAAATGACAAAGAAAGTGACAATGAGAATAATTTATATGTCCTCAATGGTAATGGTAGGAAACACTTGGGAAACATTTTAGCCAGCCCACAATTAATTTATCTCATTTTTCATCCCCACTTTCTTTTCTTCTTGTCTCAATATTACATAATTTGTGGGTTTTTGTATAGACTTTTTCCATATAAATTTTGCACACCTAATTTTTTGTATGACACTACAAGAAAAGTATGAGATTTTAGAATAAGACTGGAGTTAAAATAGAGTTTGGAAAATTTGAGAAGAAAATGGGCCCTGAGAAAAATAGGGATTAAATTATAATAGTAATAATGTAGGAAACCCACTTCACAAGTATTTAGGGTGTCATAAGAGGGTCGTACACACAGAAGAAATCGTTAAGCCATATCATACCCAAATTAATCCTTATTCGAGCACGAATGGACCATAAGGATGATAAAGCCTTACCACTGAACACAAGTGCATTCTCAGGGTTCAAACTCAAGACCTGGTTAAGTTAAGAAATACCCTAACCATCTCACTTATATGTTCAGTGATACCCACTTTGCAGTTATTAAAACGCATAAATTGCACTTTATGGTGCTGACTCGTTGCTCCAAGAAGTGGACTTATTGACTTGTTGTTGCTTTGGGCCCAACTTAATATCTCACTCTAAAAGTCTAAAAGTGATATTGGTTAAAATGTTTGGATAAAGGTGCAAAAAATGTTTGGGTAAAGGTGCAAAAAAAAAAAAAACATCTAAGGTTTTCCTAAATATCTATTACATCTCAAACTTGTTTTTTTGTCGAAAGCAGGCCCCTCCAATTTACTCTCATAGCTCAAATTAGCCAATGTCGTAACTTTGAGCGTTAAATTTAAACTTACCAACTTGGCTAGTAAACCCAGTTATGTAAGCAAATGACATTGAAATTTTTTGCCCTAATTCAACTTAAAAGTTTAGGAGCTTCTAATTTGGGAGATTAAAAAACCCAAATTTCACCTTTACCCAACTTCAACCAAAAAAACCTCTTCAGGCCAAAGACAACACTAAGGTTCTTACTTCTTCCTCGATCAAGAAATTCATCTATGTCAATCCTCTTAAGGCAAAAAAACTAAGACCAAGTCTAGGAACGACCGTGACAATCAAGCGATATTGGAAATACAGAAATTTGGACTAAGTTGTAGTTCAATCGAGAGGTTGTATTCGAAGAAACCTAATTTGGGAAAATGGGAGGCCATTAAATCGATGGCGGAACGGAAATTTAGTGATATTGCTATGTGTTTGGTGATGCCACGAGACGTGAAACATGCATAATGTGAAGAAGAAAAATTAGTCGATGAAACATTAAAGAAAGTTTCCCCATCCTTCCAAGCTTCTCCAATTGGAAATTAAAGCCAATAGAAAACATCAAACCAAACTTTGAAGATGAATCCAATACATTATGAAATTCTATAATGGGGTTACTTAGATCTCAATCTCCTACTCCACACAGAGATTTTCTTTTAGTTAGCACTCTACAATTTCATATGTAAGAGTTCATAGGCAATACGAAAATGTTGGTAAATTACAAATTCATGGGTATTGTTAAGATCTGATACTCTGTTCTTCTTTTGTACAACATTTTATGGCGATACACCTATAAGAATTCTTACGCAATCGCAAGGAGGGGTAGGTGGTGTTTTTTTTCTCATGTTCTTTAAAAAGACGTGTAGCACAAAGAAGGAACATGTGTGGGTCCCACAACGGTGGAAATGTCAGTGGGTCCCACTTCACACACTCTCTCCCTCTTCTCTCACACAGTGAAAGAAAGCGCCCCTCCCCTCGCACCCTCTCTCTTTTCCTGATTTCACCACCACCTCTCTCTCTCTCTCTTCATCTTCTCTCTCTACATGTAGTACATCTGTGACTAAGAGTTGGACCCGGACCAAAAGGAAAGAAGCAAAAGCCACAGTGTTTTACTAGATACTACCAGCACACACACTAGTACCATTTTCGCTTCCAAATTCCACGGAGTGTAGATATCAGAAATACTCCATCTTAAGAAAGCAAAACCCTAGATCGCCTTTAGGGATCGAGATTCATCTACTCGAGCAGAATTCTTCCCGCCATCGGTTTTTCATTAGCGTCCTCTCTTTCCTTTTTTTGTTTGTGTTGTTCTGAATTGAGTGTTTAGGTTTCGGAATGAGTTGTAATGGGAATGGAACAATGTGATTAAACTTAGCTTTTTCATTTTTGTTTTTTAAATTTTGATTTTTGAGGGTTTTTAGGGCTTATTTTCCCCTTTGACCGATTTTGTGTTGATTGTGAATGAAGTTAAGGAGTTTGAGGTTTCTTTGATTGGGTTACTTTCTTTGTTTGTTTTCTACAAAAGGGGTTTTGAAGTTATGGATGTTTATGCACTATGCTTGGGTAAGTGATTATTGATGGTTGGGGTAAGCATTCTATCTCTCTTTTTACTATTGGGTGAAGATGGAAATGCCATTTTAATTTAACATTTTTGTTTTTAATGTTGTTTGCTGTGAATTAGTTACCCTCTTTTCAACATTTTTGCTGTGAATGTTAGTTCCAATTGGTTTCCTCTTTTCAAGTTGAGATCTCTTTATACGAGTTCATGCCACATAGGACCTGCATTTTCAGTTTGGCTTCAATCTCAAAAGAATCTCTAGTATCTTCATCTCTCAAATGCTGGCATTTGAAGTTGCATTCCAAATTGGTTTTGGGATATTTTTGTTAATTTGCAGTGGTTAGATCTTTATGATAATCAGTTACGAGGTTAGTTACTCAATTCATTAAATTTTCTATTGATGGTGTGCATATAGATTTTAGCTCAACCTCTTTTATTCTTATGGTATACCTTTTAAACTATTTTATTAAAATTTTTTAACTACGAATTGTTATGTTTATTAATTAAGACTCCATCAAAGCAGATCGACATTCTTTTATGGGAGAAAGTTTACTATATCTATTAGAGTATTTTTAGAAATTAGATGGCTTGAAATCTAGAATATTGAAGAAAAAGCATGCTTTGCACACACACTAGATTTAGTACAAGCATCTGCAGAGTGTTGTACTTCTCATGTTTGAATGCCTAAAACTTGCGAAAAATAAAATTGTTTTCTTCCAAACACACAAAAACTTTGTTTGAATCCAATTTGTTTTGTTACTTCCCTGTTTTTATTAAGAATTGGCACTCAGCGAAGGGACCCTGACGGTTTCCTTTTCTCGTCGGGGGACCCTCTCGGCACTCTATGGATTTGAAAAAAATCATTTATTTTAAACTTTTAAAAGTGAATCAGTGGAAGCGAACCCATTTATACGATTCACGTTTCCATTAAAATCTTATGAAACATGGTGGAATGGAATTTTTTTTCTTTTAAACATAGAAACCGAGGCGGGGATTTCCTTTTGTTTTTCAGACATGTCCCAATTTATAACACCTGTAATAAAACAATTTAATTTACTCCACATCTAACAATGGGACATCAAGTCCACCATAACCAATTTCAAATCAAACTTTAAAATCATTTTCTGAACGTTATAGATATATAAACAATCTTTTAAAACCTATATACATTAGAAAATAAAATTACACAAGTAGTTATTTACAACAAAACTATACATTTTCAAAAGGTGGTAGTCATGAGGCGGAGTGTGCTTGGCCGGAGGATACTCGGGCGTGATTCTCTGCCCCTGAAAACATTTATAAAACATTTGGAAAAAATGGTGAGCTAAAAGGAGCTGATAAGGGTACAGTTCATAAAAAAATGTTTCAGGATATAGTTCAAATCTGATGTAAAACAAATTGGATAGAGATCTCATTTCCATAAACATTTACTTTGCATTCTTTTCCTTTGCATTTCAAATACAACGTGTAAAACAATTGTATAGAGATCTCATTTCTATAAACATTTACGTTACTTTCTTTTCCATATAGGTCAAATATAATGTGTAAAACAATTGTATAAACATATAATTTCAGAAAACATTTACTTTATTTTTCATATAGATCAAATACAATGTGTAAAACAATTGTACCAACATATCTTTTCAATATACTTTCTTTTCCTTTTAGATCAGGTGTATCCAGTGGAACATGCAGTTAACCAGTTGGTCCATAAAAGAACCTCCAAAGAAGCAGTCTTACAATCGATGCTTTAAAAGGAACACCAGAAATCGTGCCATACAGTTAACCACCATTGGCCCGTGAAAGAATCTGACAATCGCTACGATCCTGGAGTGGCCTAAAAGGAACTTTCGATAAATCGTGTCTTTCTTTTAAATACCATTGCACTATGGAATAAATCACATTATCACGTTAGTAAAGCTTTTAGTACTTTTCACGTGCATGGCAATATGCATCACTCTTCCCTTCCCTACATAAAAAAATCTAACCCTTTTCCATTATATCCTTACTTGCGTAAGTACTTTAAAATCGACTTTCCTTTAAACTTTATCTTTGTAACATTGGGTAACCATAATTCAAACATTTCATATAAACATGTATATATAAAATATACATTCATAAACATTCATTTCATATAAGGAAATCATAAATCATACTTTATAAAACTAGCATAAACCATAATCATTTCATATTTTCTTAGCAGCATAATTTTAAAGTCCAAGAAAGCCACATTTCTTTTTCATTTGAACATTTATAAAATAGATATGAAAACATACATTAGTAAATAGTAATATATATATATATATATATATATATATATATATATATATATATATATATATATATATATTCATAAACATTTACATTTTCCACTCGTAGTTAGCACAAACCCTTTTCCTCATTTAAACAAACTTTCCGCCTCCACCCACTTATCTTTTATCACCTTCCTCCTACAAGTCCACATTATCCATAAAATCCATTAACATCCATACCTTAATCATGTTCAATTAAACCGTAACTAACACTATACTTTCCGGCCAACCATAAGCATTTAATCACTTCGATTGATTAAAATCAGGGTGAACTCAACTTACCTCTTTTGTTCTCATAATTTTCTTATGCTAACTCATGGAAATTACTACCCCATACAATAGCCCACAACATGCCATGAAATGGTCATGCCAAAACCCGGCTATTCACATCGACATAACTAAGCAACGTGCACACTTGGTGCAAAACATAAATTTTCAGCCATGTTCTGATCATCCCCCTATACTCTACAGGAATATGGATAGAATCTTGACTCAATGAGCTCTCCATAGAGTCCAAGAACACCCAAAACAGGGTTCGGACGAAGAAGTTATGGCCTTTTCATTCAAAAATGATCAATTTACTCTATTTACATTGAAAACAGTCCGTGATACCCAATTTCAAGGGTCTTAATCCATAATTTGATACTTGTTATTTGTACTTGTTTTGAGATACGGTTCTTAGGGTTCTTCTCCAACCGGAATCATTCAAATCGGATCACCGAAACTCAAGATATATCATAAATAATCGGGATTACTCGGTTTTCAAACATAACCAAAAACTGTCTGAACATAGCTCTCCTTTGAATGCATTTCTGAGTCTAAATGGGTCGGAATTTGGATTGACCAATTTCAAGGAGATATGTTCTCCTATCAGTCTAATTTATCCCGACAATTTAGGCTTTTCCGATTCAAATAAGTGATCGTCAGTTATGGCGAGAAATACGAGTCATAGAGTCTTAAAAACAGAACATAAAAATTGTCTGAACATATAGCTCCACTTTGAATGCATTTTAGTCAAATGGAGTGAATTTGGATAGACCTATTTCAAGGAGATATGTTCTCCTATCAGTATAGTTTATCTAGAAATTTGAATCACTCAATTCGGATGAGTGATGTCAAGTTATGGCCAAAATGCAGTCACGGGGTCGGAGAAAAAAAACTGGACAGCATCTCCTTGGACACACACATGCCCTTAGACAGAAATTAACCCGAGTAGGAGAAAAACCCTACCTCAAATGGTGTGATTTCACGAGACACCACCATTTCTTGGTTTTCGTGCAAACCCGAACCTTGGACCTTGGCAGAATCTTGTGATTCTGGTACCCACGCGTAGCCCTCGTCGTGTAAATCAGCTTTAATTCTTGACCTAACGAGATCCGACCGATGAAATCCAGTGAATCGAAGAGAGAAGATTGCTTTTCTCTCTCTCTTACGGTTTGGCTGAGACCAAAATGAGTGTGAGCCCCCAGCGGGGTGTCTCGTTCGACCTCCACCCAGTCAACTGCGGAAAACACAATGTGTCTCATACTGCTCGTGAGACCCATACGATATTAAAAATGGCCCTGGTCTACACATTATACTCATCGAAGATACATCGATTATACTACCATAGCTCGAGTTGATTACATCACTCTTAATACAACATATATTAAAAATTTAAAGTTTTAATACATGTTTTACAAAAAGATAACAAAGCCCTTGATCAGGCTTTCTTCTATGAAACGACCTACAATGAGTGTATCGCCTTCAATCGCTCCTGTACTTGAGGAAATAATATTCCCTCGATAGGGTGACGATTGCCCGATAGTGGAATTACCTAAATGGGTTACTCTGCTTTAAGTGTCGCATGATTCAATGTAGTACACTCCAAGCAAATTTACATGATCTACTTGGATGTGCGTACCCGATCTCATGTCTCGAGTCCTCCATAAGGCTCCCTGCACAAGCCGTGGCAGCGAAAATGCCGTTTTTTTCAAAACAGAAACTTTGCTGCAAGAAAACACACTACGAGTTCGGTAAAAATATTGGACTACCTGCGAGGTCGAATTGGTTGGAGAACTTTCTAAAAGCGATCATTTGGTCCTTATCGAAGTGATGCGTTGGACCATCTCGATTGATTCTGCAGGGAAAATCTTCCATCGAAATTCCTTTCACAATCATGTTTCATTTTCATTTCTTTCATGTCATGCACTCACGCATAATTTCTAAGGTGCCTCGGTGCATGCCAGGAATGCGTATACCATTTCAAAGCTCACTCGTGCTAATAATATATTACATGCATATATTAACATAAATTAAATCACCACATCATGTTAACATCAAATTCCATACATTAACATATTAGATTCAAACAATTCAATGTCATTATCTGCCAACATTTCACACAAATAACACATAGACATTTGGTCAAATCAATATGTGGGATTATTTTTAACGATTCTCTAAAGCTTAAGTAGTAAGAGGCATTGAAGTAGGGCAACCCACTCACCAAGCATCGGTTTCACCTTGTGGAACATAAAACCATGACCATTTTCGACCTCATACACACCAAATCATAATTTATTATATAGAATTACGACCTGACCGCAACGATCCCCAGCGTTCCAGATGGAGTTCACATTTTCCAACAAATTCGGTCCCAAGTTTTGGGACCAGACCAACCAGTCACTCACGGCCTCGATCAACTTTCAGCGTTAACAAAACGCCATGAGGTAAATCAAGTGAACTCTGCCTTAGAGTTTATCAAACTCTAGCTAGTACCCGATACATGGCCATGCAGTAGGGGGGCTTGAGCTGCACTAGAGGCAAACGATCACCGTCATGCAGAATTCTAGAAATAAGGTAGAGCTTCTCTCTCTAAACTCCCACTCTTTTCTCTCTCCTATGGTTTGCTCTTCTCTCTCTTCCTTTCCCTCCAAGGCCCGGTTGAATTACGGAGTTGGTCGAGAGAAAGATCTCTCATGCCGGCAACACTTTCCGTTGGCCCTTGGGATCTACCTATCCACTTATCCAAATAGCCCAGATTTCCATCCACTCGCAAAGTGCCATTTGTCACTCATGACTCTGGCTTGAGCTAGAGTATTTTATTTGTCTATAGGACAAATGGCGTCTCTTGGCCAGCATTTCCTTAAAAATCTGCGAGTGTCTCGCGCTCCTTTCACGTCTTTAGAAAACATGAAATTTCGGTACATGCCCATGGTCGACGAAATTCGGCGTGAGCTCAGGCCCAGATTTTGTGAGGTGATTCAATTTATCAAAATAGTTTCGTCATCAGAGATCTAGAAAAATTTCGGATTTTTATCAATTACCGTTTTACTTTTCAAAAATTTGAATTTTAAGTTTCTGATGAGAGCTTTGATATTTTAGATTTTTAGGATATTTATAGTGTGGACCGCGTGGCCGTCGTGCCACGTGTCACATTCTTGGTCATTTCGCTCAAAAACAATTTATTTCTCGCGGTTTTCGAGTTCGTCTATCTTAAATGGACATTCTTTAAATATTGACATTTTAGGATTTTCTAAAAATCTTGTTTCGAGGAATCACTCGGCGCGATCACCACGAATTTCGTGAAAATCAGAAGTATCTAGAATTCAACAAAATTCGATGGTAACTAGATTTCGTGGGGCAGACTAGCGATGAAATGCAATTTCGTCATTCGAGGATTTAGAAGAATTCTGGAATTTTTCTATGACAAGTCTGGATTTTGCCATTTCGAGAAAAATTGCATTTTCACCCATAACATAATTTCGTTTTAATCTATTTCGCTTCTTTAGACTCGAGACATTCTTATGAACATTTTTTATTTTGAGCTTGTTTTTGAAAATTACTATTCATTTCTTATTTCGATCAAATACCTAACTTATCGAACGAAATTTACTATTCATGACTGTAAATTTAGGATCTTACCACAGGCTTACTTAAGCTTAATCTTTGATAGTGCTCTCTAGTTGTGTAAAATTTAGATAACTATAATAAATTTTCATTCATAGTTTCTAGTAGTTTGTAAATAAATAGAAAAATCACTTTAAATTAAAATAATTGTTTAGCTAAATAGTTGTTTTCATAGATAAAATTATAAATTATATTTTGATAATATGGTAATTTTCTTTTCCTCTTGTAGTTTTGCATTTTATTTTCTATCTTCTCTTATTGAACTATTGCTTTGTTCAAAATACCATAGTTTGTTACTTAAGAAATAATTCGCATGGATGATTAATCCTAGTACTAGTCTTCCAATATTGAAATAAAATAACTTTATTTTATTGTTACAAGAAAAGAAAAAAATGACCATTCTCACTTTTTATGTTTATTAATGCATAAAGAATAATAATTTTTGTTTAAACTAATTCTTTTTTAATGCATTTATTTCCTTATTTACTATTTTTATCATTTGTTTATTGCATAATTTTAATTTGTAAATATTTTAATTTACTCTTGGTCATTACAAGTTCGATTCAAGCTCCATTGGAAACTTTTGCAACTTACAATATCGAATTTGAAAATTATAATAACCGAATGGAAGCTTACCTAATATTATCAATGGAGGCTGAACTTGCAATTCTAAAGTCCTTTGCCTAATTTAAAGGGAGTTATGCTTGTCGGATATTCAATTAATGGAGGGTATCAAACTAGTTAGGTGAGCTTAAAAATCTTATGAGACTCAGTTTATTCTCTGAAACTTGAAGGTCTTATCTTTACTTCTTTACGAACATTTACAACACTTGGATTTTCTAGATGGTATTGGACAACTTTCTCAACTCTGAAAAGGAATTGAATGTTTATTCAATTATTTTTATTGGAAGTCTCTCTGAAAAACATTTTTGGAAGCTATGGTTGAGCTTAAAGTCATGACTCAAGAGCATGATATGGGTATATATTCTTTATATGACAATGGGAGCAGTTATCAATATGAAGAAAGGTTGATTGTGATTACAAAAGGTCTAATTCTGGAATATACCATGACTCTTTCCCTTGTTGTTAACATAGATCTATCCAACAATAATTTAAGTGGAGAATTTCCTTAGGGAATTACCGAATTGTTTGGTTTGGTGTTTCTGAACTTGTCCATGAATCACATTACTAGCGAAATTCCTGAAAGCATTTCAAAGTTGCGTAAACTATCCTCCCTTGATTTGTCAAGTAATAACCTTTTTAGCTCTATTCCATCAAGCATGTCCTCATTATCATTCTTGGGTTATTTGAATATGCAGAATAACAATTTCTCTGGTAAGATCCCTTTTATTGGGCACATGTCAACTTTCACAAAATCGGCCTTTACTAGAAATCCAAATCTTTGTGGAGCTCCACTAGTTATAAAATGTCAGGATGAAGATTCAGATAAAAGGCAAAGTGCTTCTGTTGAGGACAAAATCATTGGTGGCTATGTTGAGCAATGGTTTTATTTGACCATTGGCTTGGGATTTGTTGTGGAGATTTTAGTTCCATGTTTGTTTTGGCAGCTAGAAGATCTTGGTGTGATGCATATTTGATTTTGGACAAAATTGTCAAATGGCTAGTCTTTAGAAGAAGAGTGACTGTACCCAGGAATCATGCCCAAGGCAATAAGCGTATGCCTTGCTGATACTATGCTTTGGGAGTGAGAATTTCATACCCGCTTATTAATAAGATAATACTACTAATTTGCTCTCTAATTCTTATTTTTATTAGCCCTGGCGTTTTGAAGATTATTTGTTTTTATTATATTGCAAATGTGGTTAAAACATATGCAATAATTGTCTATGGCTTGTCAGTGCTCGAAGGCTTAGCAATTGATAAAACCTTTGTTGCATTATCTTCAGTCTGAATTTTCTCAACCTTGACATTATCTTGTTCAGTACATTAGCATATAGAATTCCTCGATGGGGTGATTAGCGAGCAAGGCACATCAACGTAATTCTAAAAGCAAGAGGACTCCTTTCTTAAGCAGAAAATCTTTGGTAGATCACTTTGTCAAATTGGCGATAGATGCTTTAATTTTGATGTGAAATTTATTGATTTGGTAAGTGAGGTTTATTAGTGTTCAATTTTGCATTAGCCATATAGAAACATATAATAAAGAGAGTAAAGACCAGATGTGAAGTAAGAGAAGTCAAGATTGGTCTTACTGTTTGTTTTGAGTGTCGAATGGAGCAAAACAAGAGAATCTTTAAAGATTGGTTGAGAGACCTTGTTAGACGTAGATCTTATAGGTTTAAGCAAGATATATATAGGGACCTTACCCACTTCTTGTTCCTTAATATACTTCCTATGTATTAAGGTTGCTAATTTTAAGCACCCAGCATTGGCATGCTAACCATGCTCTTTTTATTGTTTCTAGATCTTAGGGCCTTTCACTTGGATAGTTTTATGCCGAGATTAATAAATAATTGTTAGTCTTCATGTATATTCTTTCACTTCAGTAGATACTATCATCAAACTATAATGGAGTTGAATTAGCCACAATGAAACTATAGATTATTTTATTATAGTCATTAGTCATACAAACAAGGTCAATTATGCCATCCCCAGAAACACCTTCAAGTGTGAGGAGTTTTGAGGTAGAACCGTTTTGATGATTGTTTTTAATTATGAACACCTCTGGCTTTCTAATCTCATAATCTTAGTCAAATGTGAACTAGAATGTAGACTCACCCATGGTTAAAGGACTTATTGTGGTTAATCTAGTTCTAACACTTTTTCTAAATCCTTGATGACAAATACTAATAGTCACTGCATCTAGTTGCCTTGCATACATTGGGCGTCGACGAGATGAATAATACTTAAAAGAAATTGTTGAAGCATTTAAGCTTATGCAAGCTCCGAATTTATCTGTACCTTTAAGCTTTCTCCCCTTTGCATGCCTCTATAATTTGAATTTATTTCTTTTTATTTTCCAAATTGTATTTCCTTGTGTCTACGAATTGGGTGTTTGGAGATAGAAGATTTCTCTCGTGTTTGAGAAAAAAGAAAGTGCCTAAATCTGGTAGCCATACACATACAAATTCCCTCTCTTTTATGACAACTTGATGGGCAATGGTGTGACTCAAATCATTGCATATATTCCTTGACTTGTAGAACTTGATAGCCCAGGCCCAGTTGCTCTGAGAAAAGGATGTGAGAACACGATTTGAGCTTAAAAACAAGGCATGAAAGTAGAGCGCGAGACCTAATGGAGTTTTCTACAGAGTCTAAAAAGGCCTCAAGATCCATCTTTTAGCGGATTTAATGAAACCTTGGCCCCACTCTTTTTTGATGTATTCATGTTTCTTTAAGAACTTAATTTGGTTGTCCTTGTAGTGCTTATTAATTATCAAATATTTCTACTGGATCCAGAATTTGTGATAATTTGATTGTTTTGGCAGTACGGGAGATTCTGGAGTGAAGAGGAAGCGAGGGAGGGAATGATAATTCAGTACGTAGAAGAAACGGAGAGGAATAAGGAATAATCTTGCGAGAATCGGTGATTCTGATGGGGCTAAGCTCATGATTTTGTATTTCTTTTACGTTTTCTCGATATGAGTTACATTGTGTTGAAAACTTTGGGTGTTAAAGAATAATAGCTTAAGACTTTGTTTGTTGAACTCATGTAAGTAAGTCACAATGAGCATGTATATAAAGTAGACATAATTGAATAGAGTATCAACAAGATTTTCCTTTACGCCATTTTACATTTCTCTCTCGGACCTTTTTCTCAGCGGATAATCTACATACAGCACACTATTCCTCAAATCCATAAATTTCTTCTTTTGGCCAAATAAAAATTGGTATTATATGTATTTTTATGCTTTTTCCATTAACTGTGACGGTATTTGGGTAGTATTTATGCGATGTTGCTAAGGTTGATCCAGGAGTTTAATATGAAACTTTGGTTATTTAATTTTACGTGAGATTTTGATAATTTCCCACTTGACTTGCTAGTGTGAATGAATCCCATTGTTATGGTTTTTGAGTACATTTGTTATCTGAGGTTATATATACACTTGTATTCATATTACTCTATGTTGTAACTTGCTTTT